>OY755250.1:51855449-51990449 GCA_963576725.1 Azorinus chamasolen | reverse complement strand
AAGAAAATGGTGTTTGATTTTGTCGCCGTTTTCATTCCTGGTCAACTTCCGGTTTGAGCGACCTTCAACTGTCTCGGTTGAAACGGGCGTTTTCATTGGACAAATCAGAGTGGTGTTTCAAGCGTTGTTGTTCCCACGGTCTGTCAAACATGTGTCTTTTAAATGCAAATGATGGCAATAAAACCATCTTAGAAGGCCACAACTTTGTGGTTACTGGTTATTATATCGAGGCTAATGAGGGATGATGATTCAATTGGGCTATGTCCGTCAGAATGTTTTGCTAACGGATGTTTTGTAATTTGATGAAGTTACAATGTTATCAAAGAAAGACGCGCTCATGACGTCATTTGTTGACGTTGTGATATTTTAAGTAATGACCCAACGACACCATGACGCTGGATCAACATTGTTCTCTTTGAATTTATGGCTGAATGCATGTTACAATAATGTGACGAGTATTTTGACATGACAATCTTTGAAAAAGGCCCTTAGTGGTCGAAATGTTAGATCAGAGCTGTTTTCTCGGGGTCAGAGGAGGTCACCGGAAGTTAACACGGAATGAAAGTCCTGACGAATCAGCTCTGTCAATTTCTCCCCAAAACATGATCTAATAGCTTCGATAGAGGTTTGTTAATGGACAAGAACTTACCGTTTCTACAGAGATAAATGTCTTTTCTTCCCGGCTGCTGGGTAGATTACACGTTGATCTGCGTTTTATATCGGAAATTTACTCCGGTACGAAACAATAGGTGAATAGGCTGCCGCACCATGTATATGATATAACTATTATATTACACAACTATAGACTATTTCGATCAAGTACCAGTGGTCTTTAAATATATTAATGCGCTTTGTTTACCTAACTAGATCTACTGATAAATACGTATGCATACACTGACATATATTCAAGTTTAGTCCGGTATTTTGAAATTTCCATTCTTTATCACGACTTGACCGGTCTTTTATATGTCATGTGGAGAATTACTGAGATACTCAAAGCGTTGTGATTCATATTCAACCTTATTTATCTTACTATTCAAACATAACGTTATAACGTGGCGTCATTGTTACAGACGACGTTTTTGCGTACGGCGCCAAGGACTAAGATAACGTTACTTTTCCTGACGTGTTTATGAAAGTGTATTGAGCATGTAAAATAGCTGTCGCATAATAATTCATTACAAATGTAATAGTGAACTATCAATTGGCCCGGTGTTTTGACTTTGTGTAAACCAGGGTGAAAAACAATCCAGTTATTTTAAGAAATCTGAGAAACTGGGCACTATTTTTCGCCTCATCACTCATTCAATCACCCGCGCACATAGGATAAAACAACAGTTTGGCATTTTTCGTATCGCCATTAAAATAATTTGCGACCTTTAAAAACATCATATACCGTCGCAAATTTCAAATTACAGTAGGATTAACCCTATAATAGCCGCCGTCTGTCATAGAAAGACAAAACAAGACAGTTTGTCAGAACCTGAACACCCCGTCGCAATAAAGCTTATAAATCAGCATTAAAGCGGACTGTTTTCAAAGTTTAAGTGGTTGACGATTAAATCTAGCCAAATTGTTAAAGGAATTCAGATTTATGGGATACAATTTTTATTCTGAACCTCCTTATTATCAGGATCAAGAATTAGCTCAACTTGAGACAGATTTTAGGCTCAGGTTTTAATCGGAATTTTTTATAAACTGCAAACTTTGAAACCGATCTTGAGATGAGCCAGATATTTGACCCTGAGTCTGAAAATCAAACTCAAGACGCTTTGTGAACACGGGGCCGGATGACTCGAACATCTGTTATCTCTTAGGAATATGTATGGTCCCTTGAAGTTTGAGATGTGTATAAAACGTATTGCTTTTTTATAATTTATACTGCTGAATAGAATAAATCTCTGCTTCTAGTATTACTTACTGACGATCCTTTTAACCTTTGAAGAAATATTAACATAGTTACAAACCATACTTATATAGATAGATAGAGTCATTTCATGATGTAGCAAAATACAATAGTTAACAACACATACGTATTTTAAAATTAAAACAATATTAGAATTAATAATAATAGTCTTATATGTGTGTTATGGACCATGTCAGTCGCATCAATATCAACGATTATACACACAAGAAAAACTATATCTTTTATTTCCATTGTGGTCCTTACACAATTCTAAAATGTTCCTTTTTCGCTAGTAAATGCTTCTTGCCATTAGATGTATTTAAAGAAGTTGGGTTTAAAACATAACTGAATAATAATATGAGGAAATCAGTTAACCTTTTCGCTTATGTAAGCGCATTTGGACGCTATCCTACAGGAGCCGTCTGATCAGGGATCGATTCTGTTTGCTTATGGTGTAATATAGATCTGATTTTACAGCTTCTTCTTGGGCCAAAATGTCATGTGTTCATAAGTCAATATAAAAAATAATCTTATTAATATTTATGATTCCATTATTTCATATATGAATATTCATCAGGGAAAGAGTTGATATATCATTCAACATTTTTCTTGTGAATATTCATATACGAAATACTTATGTCACGAATATACAGTAGATGTTTATTATGGTACATCGTCACAGGAAATTTGGCCATGACATTTTCTAAAGAATTAGATTTATATTATTCCATGATAGAACATATCTTCACAAGAGGGTCGGTAGAGAGCCGTTTGATCTAGGTTTACTCTGAACACAAGTTAGTTAAAAGTGATATATATGTTCTGCGCATTATTGGAATATGAACAATTCTAGAATTGCCCTGCGCATTTTAGGAATTCCAATAATGGCGGACAGTATTGGACTTCCTAAAGCAAGGCGATTCTAGAATGGTCCTGTGTGCATTTTTTGAATAGTGGACAAAGTTGGAATTCTCCATTTACATACATTTATTGATTTTCAATCATAATCTATTTTATTCATCACCTATATAAATTGTATTGTACAACTCTCAGACAGATTCCAGTAGAATACTGAAAGCCTGATGTAAACCCGTCACACAATTCTATGACATTGACAATAACAATGGTTGTTAGTATATTAAAACAATAAATACCATAAATAATAAGTTAATAATGACCACAAAACAAACCAAATTTAGAAAAACAAAAACATAAGTGTACCCGCATCAAACTTTTTGTTTTTTCTCGCCGAACAACAGTAGATCGTAACACCAATGCTATTCCTACAGCCTATTGTAGTGTTGCGTTGCGCGATTCTAGATCCGGAATGGTCCGCCATTATTTGAATTCCTAAAACGCACAGGGCAATTCTAGAATTGTCTGTATTCCAATAATGCGCAGAAAATATATAATGAAGAACAGTGTTTAAAGAGAATGACATATATGTATGACCAGCGACGAAAGAAAGAAAGATGTGTGTTTCGAAACATATCAACTTCTAACTGAGAAATAGATAAAGGTGCCTACTCAAATACTCGTCATATTAGACCAAAATTCTTTTTTGAATCGTCTCAAAGATAGGGTTCGTAAATACTTACTGCTTTGACAAGCTTGTCCCATCCATGTGATCTCACATCCAGAGGGACATTCTCCTGTTACTCCGTCACATTGCTCCTTATTCTTACAATGGCAGAGAAACTCACACGTGGGTCCAAATAAGTGGTTGCCATCAAAATCTTTCTGACATTGCCCGTCTGTGACAAAACAAACATATACAAGTGGTATAAGAAGCTGCTGAATTAATTTGTTTCAGGCTGCACATATCTACGGAAATTGATAAACGAAAAATATATTCCTACGGTATCTGGAACCGATTATTATAAACCTAGGTCACACATTCAAATAAGTGATACCGGATTAGCCACGGAATCGATGCGGCATCATTCGTGGCAATCTGTATTGGTCCGTAACTTTGTGTAGTTTAGCCGTAGCCATACGTAGTACTACTTCAATATTCGTAGTTTCTGTATTTTAGCCGTAGTTATACGAAGTAGTACTTGTATATCCGTGAACACGTCAAAAATTTGACCACGGATCAAAGAACCGTAGTAATCTTTACTTAACCTTACTAAAACGTACTGGCCCGCTTTAGTCCATATCAAAACCGTATTAATCCGTACTAATTCGTCGGCCCGAAGTCGGATATCTTGGGACCGTGTCGCTCCGTGCTATTCCGTATTCGACATTTCTTATTCGTACTATCTCTTCCTTATATCGTAGCCAACCGTTGTTCTGTCGCAGTGCACACGCGCTGACACGTGTCGTTCTATATTAAAACTTGCCATTTCCGTATCAAACCGGGCCATTTCCGTATTAATGCTTAGGGCACACATTCACGGATCACCTCGTCGTTCTCCTACGAAAGAAATGGAATGGACAATCAGTGTTTAACCATTTCCCTAATATTTGGACCTGCCTCAGTGAACAAATCTACCGGAAAGAGTATTTGCTCCATAGGCAACAGCGGATCCAGGATTTCAGATTTAGGTGTAGATTTTTAAGCGTTAGGTGAAATCAATGGTCTGTAATTCATGTTGAGAAATACCGTAATTGTCTCTTAACACTCGAATGGAGCAGACTGTTAAGCAATCAAATGGAGCGAACAGGGAAATAAAAAATCAAGTTAAATAACTATTTTATTGATTTTTATTAGAACTAGATATAATAAAAATAATCAAAAATGTTTGGGCAATTTTAGGGGATCGGCGTACTTACTCCGACTCCGTCTCCCTCTAAATCCGCACCTGATAGGAGCAAATGCTCTATCTGTTCAAAATTGTTTTATAAGGTGGCTTCGAAGGATCACCTACTTTCAGAATACATATATGTACTTCACAACAGCAGGTGTTAAATGCATATGTGGCGGCCGTAAAAGGTCGCCCCATACTTCATTCTCAGTGTTGTAATATGTTCTGGTCGTTTAGGATCATTGGTTTTGATGGTACAATGTTTGAAAATTGAATACTGCTTAAGTCGGTGCTAGGGGGAATGAATAGTGTTGCAGTTTTAATTACTAGTCATGAACACACCCAATAAAACCGCGTCTGCAATTTTCTCTTTTGGCATTGCTACTTTTGTTTTTGAAGGATCACACACTTTCAGAATATATGCTCTATTTGTTCAAAACGGTTCTATAAAGTGACTTCGAAGGATCACCCACTTTAAGAATATAACTACTTCACAACAGCAGGTGTTAAGTGCTTGTGTGGCGGCCGTCTTTTCGCATTACTACTTTTGCTTTTGAAGGATCACCCACTTTCAGAATATTTTTTAAAGAAGCGTTAAAATGCGCCAACTTGAGGGAATGGGTTAAATATAAAGTGCTGAATTTTAAAAGTGGAAGAGTCCACCAGAGTCCATTCAGTTTAAAACAGATTTACTTTAATAGAGAGTTATTTACAATGACAAACAATGTATACTTTGAACAGAGAATGAAATAGTAAATAATTCTAGTTACAGGTAATAACAAAATAGACAGGCAAAACCTTGTGGAATCTGTAACGAATAAGGATAACAAATCAGCCAAATTATTCAGGGTGTCATACTTATATGAATATGCAATAAGAAACGGATAACATAGGATCCTACAGGAACTTTCTACGTTATTTTCGTCTTGCATGAAACAACCACATGTCACATGTGTCCTGGAATTAGACCAGTGTTTGGTATTTGCATCAACCATTTCCCTGCTGCATATTAATGCAAGAAAAAATGGCATCATCAATATTTATTAGCTAAATATTTATAGTGAAACATGAAAAAAGAAACGTTTTACCATGGCAGAATGATACTGTAGAATGAGATATATATTATTCCGTAGGCAACTATAATATACCCTGATCAGACGGATCCTCCAGGAGCCATCTGGTCTGGGTCTACTCTGTTTGTAATGCGTAAAAAATAATTACAGAGGAAATTGTTGAAGGACATATTATTGTATGTTGATGCAAATATGTCGTGTTAGAATGTCACGCAATGCTACCGGTAACTATATCTTCGGACACGTTCGTGGGCATTTTAGAACGACTCTTAACCTTTTACACTCTAAACGATTGCCGTCTGCAAATATTACCGTCTGCTGCAATTATGAAAATACCTTTTTCTTTAAAAAATACAACAGGGTCAGCGTGTCAAACGGCTTGGGATATGATGAGACACCGAGCTATTCGGCATCTCATAAAGATCCAAATTGTTTGCAAAGATAATAACAAAGTCGCCAGTGGAGTGCTTAACCATTTCAATGCGGGATAAGACTCAGCTATTCCTTTATTCAAACAGTGTAGACCCCAATGAGATGACTCCTACAGGATTCCTCTCATCAGGGCTGCAGTATTTTACATATTACATTTTTTTCTGGAGAAAAAAGTTCCTAAACATTCATCGTAGGATTGACCTGGTTGAAGGTTGGAATAGTCTATTTGAAAATTCAGGATTGTAAGGGTATTTACCGTTCCAAGGCGGTACTTCCATCTTCCTCCTATTGAATGTTTGTTTTGTCTTTGTGCGTCTCTTGTTGTTTTTTCTACCCATGTACATTTGCTGTTTCCTTGTGTTGCTGTTCGGGCGAGTGTTTGTTCTGTATGTGGTATTTCCTGCATGACTCATTTTTGTACTTTTAATGTTAATTGCGTCATTGTATCTTAACCCTTTCGCTGCGAAATGCTGTCGTCTGCTAACTTTGTCGTCTGCTATAAATGTTCATTTTTTTCTTTCTTTTTTCAAAAACATAGTAACAGTAACAAACAGTGTGGATCCAGATGAGACGCCAAGTTAATGTTTGCATGTGAAATAGACCCGTCATTGTGGCACGGAAGGGGTTAACCCTTATAGCTATGAAGTTTCAAATGGACTATTGAAATGGAAACTTAAAATACATGTCAAACTTACTTTCACTATTTACGGATTAAAATGTTGTCTTAAGAAAAGTATTACATGACAATTAGTGCCTCTAGGAACCCTCTCATCTGGGTCTTCACTGTTTGCAAGGACATGAATGACTTTTTTTCCCGCATTGAAAGTGATAAAGGCCACTTTAACGTCTAGTTAGCAACAGGTAAAGCCGTGATCACTTATACAGAAAACTCCGTCTAAACCGTACATTAAATCTAGTATAAATATCGGCATTGGAGACAGACGAAGGCCTTATGCATGAGCTTTCTACATTAAGCAGCCACATGTGTTAAAGTATCTCAATTCTCTCCTCTATTAAAAGTATCTACATTCTTCTCGGTTAATAGGGTTTTGATTGTATTAGAAATGATCAAGTAAAACATGTCCTGACACTTGAGTTAACCCTTCTTCCTCTTACCGCTATATTTTGCCATCTATCTATCTAACTATCTATCTATCTATCTATCTATCTATCTATCTATCTATCTATCTATCTATCTATCTATCTATCTATCTATCTATCTATCTATCTATCTATCTATCTATCTATTTATCTATCTATCTATCTATCTATCTATCTATCCGTCCGTCAATTCCATCCATCATCAATTATTCATCAATCCATCCACCCATCCATCTTTCCATCCATCCATCTATCCATCCATCCATCCATCATTCCATCCATCCATCCATCCATCGATTCATCCATTCATCCATCCATCCATCCACCCATCCTTCCATCCATCTGTTCATCCATACATCCATCCATCCATTCATCCATCCATAAATTCACCCAGCCATCTATCTATCCATTCATCAAGTCACCGATCCAGCCATCCATCCATCCATCCATCTGTCCATCAATCCATCCATCCATCCATCCATCTGTCTATCTATCTATCAATCCATCCATCCACACATCCCTCTATCCATCAATCCATGGATCCAATCCATCCATCCATAACCCATCCATCCATCTACCCACCCACCATCCATCCACCAACCATCCATCCAGCCATCCATCCATATGTCCATCCACGTTTTGACCGTATTCTCTACATTTTGTTTTTTTCCAATCAAATTCGTCCGCACATATTTTGTATACGTGCAATGTCTCGCATATTGTATATTAAACCCCTCACTTCATGAATATTCACGTAAGAGATAATGACACCATGACTATGTATAAGCTGAAATGTTGAAATGGCATCTTTGACAAAAAACGACCTATATCGTACCATTAGCAAACAGAGCAGACCCTGCTTAGACTGTTCCTACAGAACTCGTCTGATCTGGATCTATCTGTAGTGAAGGGTGAAGCGTTAACCATGGCGTACAAATAAATCTACTCAAAATTGGATCTGGTGTAATTTTAACTGATTCCGATTGAATCAATACTTTTAGGAATGACAGAGTGTCAAACAGTTCGGACGCTGAATTACTCGTTGTCTGCGTTAAAAACCAATATGTATAGTTTAAATTCGCTCTGGACTTTTTTAAGTTATTACTCGATGGTCAAACGGCCTGGATACTGATATAAGGTGTCATCCGTGTCCATGCTGTTTTCAAGTACTGGCAAGAGTATTTCTCCTTAACTCGTTCGATGCCAAATACTGTCGTCTGCAAATTTGTCGCATATACGGCTACAGAATTCGTTGTTTTTATTTCTCCATTTTTTCTTTTAATATCATTATCACAGTTACAAACTGTTTCGATCCTGATGAGACGCCGACTGATTAGATGTCTCATCTGGATCCAAACTGTAGGTAAACCCAAATGCGGCAGCGATAGTTGTCCGATCTGGGCCCAATATATACAGAGATCATAAATGGTGTACAGTAAGAACTGTCTATAGCGGAATAAATAATTTAATAGAAAATAATTTAAGGCTACTGCTTAACCCATTCCTCATAAGGTTTTTTGGTTCTACTTCTTTGAATTAATCTACCGAAAAGGAGACTTTAATAGAGAAAAGAAAACTTTAGAATTGTGTAGTTTTTAAACTACTGTGGTAGATAGAGCATTCTAAATGTCACAATGGTTTCAGAAAATGGCTTTACAGAAGCGTTAAAAGGTGTCTACATGAGGGAATGGGTTAAATATGAGGGAATATGATAAATACGAGAGACTGGGTTAATGCAGAATTTGCTTGAGAAATACAGGAGATATTCTTGAAAGTTGTTTGTGCTTTATTCATTTCACAGAAATAGAAGACTTCTTTCATATCAGAAGTTCTTCCATCTTAGTCGACGATAGCAACGATAGGGCAGTACGAACTAACGACACACTGTCCAAAAACTGTAGAGTATGTTTTAACACTTTCTTCTATACATTCGCCTTTCTTCGCCTCTGTAATAGTCACTTTAGGAAACCATTGTGATAAATACAGCATCTGCTCCTATAGGAGCAAATACTCTATTTATCACAATGGTTTTAATACTACATAATTCTAACATTTTTTTTCTCTAGTTTGGTTGGGTCTAAAAATAGCCTATGCAGGAAAGGGTTAAGCGGTCATTCCTTTATTGAACATAGGAGTCTTGAAAAGCAGGCGGTTGTTTAATGCAGGACTAATGTAATGCATAAAGCTCGTATAGGTATGTTCTGCATTTCTTTTGACCTGCACTACCGCTTGTCTTGCAGACCCATAATTAGACCTTTTTGATGACCGCTTCTGCTTTAAACATGACAGGTAAGCATCAACACTTTCTCTGCTACATCTTGTGTCGTAAACTTTGTCGTCTGCTACAATTTTACATTCGTATTTGTCTTTATTTTGTCTCAAGAAACAGTCACGGTAACAGACAGTTTGGATCCTGATGAGACGGTTAGTTATTCGGTGTTTCAGCTGGATACAAACGGTTTGCATAGGTAATTACAGATGAGAAACTGGCAGCGAAAGACTATACAAATGGGTGCGGAAGTTTCGGCATTTTGTTTTCAAAATGGCGCCTCGAATTTTTTTTTCTTGTCCTTAATCCATGTTTATCTACAGCTTCGGATAATATGTGCGAAAATCAAAGGTATACATTCACGACGGACAAACTATGACCTCGATTAATGCCGGGATTTTGGACAACGCGAATTTGGATAATCCAATAAGATTAACATAGCAATAAGAAGAATGGGGATCGGGACTAAAACCGTGCTTCGAATAAAACCGGGGCTGCTGATGAGGGGTATTTTAGTGACCGGTACTCGACTGTGGTCCATTTGTTGTAAGAGCTAAGCCGGAATCAGCTGTTTGCTAAAGACATTAACATATATCTCATATATATTACAGTGTTGTGTCTGTCATTGCCAAAATAGTATTTGTTTATATACCGTTAAAGCGAATATTTTATCTGCTTATGACATTGTGTAGATCTACAGTTTATGTTATGGTCTAAACATCAGGTTCTGAGGTTATAACCCTTTTTGCATAAGTCTGAGATTATTATCAGGAATATGATTGGACGGATTCTTAGCTTTCATCCGCTATATATTTATTATATCCAAGCTGGGTTTGGGTGGCTCTACCGGTGTGTTCTGTACACGCAACAATTTCAATTATCCCGTCGAAGGAAGAGTCTCAGATGCCTTTTTTCATCTGTACATAGATAAACGTCACAATATCACTGATAACAGTTATTCCATTACCATATATACTATTTTAGACCCAAACTTTATAATAAATCAACTGAGAAGGGTCATGTAGTCGAAGAAAAGTTTGGAATGGTGTTGTTTCTAAACCATTGTGATAAGTAGAACATTTGCTCTTATGGAGCAAATTCTCTATTTATTACAACTGTTTTATAAAAATATTTTTTACAAAACCGCCAAAGGCATCAGTTTAAGGGAATGAGTTACATATGATGGAATGGGTTATAAACAAACAAAATGTATTTCCTTTTAGGAATATCCTTGTGGCAACATGTGAAGTAAATGATCTGACAAAACAAAAAAGACAAAAACAATCATTTATATTTATGAATAAGCAAAAGAACATATATAAATTAATAGTGAACTTACATATCGGCTGAAACAACAGTGCATATCCCAACATATCATTTTTTTCAAACAGTGTATACCCCAAAGAGAGGACTCCTACAGGATTCCCCTCATCAGTGGCTGCACTATTTGACATATTATATTTTTTCTGTAGAAAAAACCTAAACATTCACCGTAGGATTGACCTGATTGAAGGTTGGAATAGTCTATTTGAAAATTCAGGATTATGAGGGTTAATGTTAATTGCGTCATTGTATCTTAATCCTTAAAACACTAAAGTTTCAAATGGACTATTAAAATGGGAACTTAAAATACAGGTCAAACTTACTATCACTATTTACGGATTTGTCTAAAGGAAAGTGTTACATGACAAGCAGTGCCTCTAGGAGCCCTCTCGTCTGGGTCTTCACTGTTTGCAAGGACATGAATGACTTTTTTCCCGCACTGAAAGTGATAAGGGCAACTTTAACGTCTAGTCAGCAACAGGGAAAACCGTGATCACTTATACCGAAAACCCCGTCTAAACCGTACATTAAATCTAGTATAAATTGGAGACAGACGAAAGCTTAATGCATGAGCTTTCTGCATCACTTTCACTTTGCATTAAGCAGCCACATGTGTCAAATTATCTCAATTGTCTCCCCTATTAAAAGTATCTAAATTCTTCCCGGTTAATAGGGTTTTGATTGTATAAGAAATGATCAAGTAAAACATGTCCTAACACTTGAGTTAACCCTTCTTCCTTTTACCGCGATCTGACACACGTTTGCAAACAGCTATGATCCAGATGATACGCCGAGTGACTCGGTATGTCCTCAGGGTTCAAGCCCTTTGACACTCATTAAAAGTTTCTGGAAAGATTGGTCTATTCGGAAGCAGTCCGAATTGCACCAGATAAAAAAAATGAGCAGGCATTATGTATTAAGAGCAGGGAAGGGGTCACGGCTATATACGTGCCATTTGAGGAAGACTTCCTAATTATATGTTTCCCGCTATATGTTGCTATCTGATTGCTAATATATCTATCTATCTGTCTGTCTATCTATCTGTCTTCTGTCTGTCTGTCTGTCTGCCTATCTATCTATCTATCTATCTATCTATCTATCTATCTATCTATCTATCTATCTATCATCTATCTATCTATCTTTCTATCTTTCTATCTATCTGTCTATCTATCTATCTATATATCTATCTATCTATCTATCTATCTATCTATCTATCTATCTATCTATCTATCTATCTATCCATCTATTATCCATCTATTTCTTTATCCGTGCTCTGTTGTATAATTACATATATCGTCACTGTGTATTTGTGGAGTGCACCGCTTGCACATTCAACTTGTCAATAGTGCAGACCCTGATGAGACAGCTCCTGCGGGAGCTGTCTCATCTGGGTCTTCACTATTTACAGGTAGGTATATTGACGTGAATAGCAAGCGAGGGGTTAACAGATTCCGATTGAATCAAGATTTTTTGGGATTATTGACCGAGTGACAAACAGTTTGGATCCTAATCGGATGCTTAGTTAGTCGTTGTCTGCATTAGAAACCAAGATGTATGGTTTCAGTTCGCTCTGGAAGCGTTATTGAATTATGAGTCGATGGCCTGGATCCTGTTATAAGCCGTCAAGCAAGTCGACGTCTCATCCAAATCCATGCTGTTTTGAAGTACATATACTATCAATAGTATTGCTATTTAGCCCTTTCGGTGCCAAGTTTGTCAAGTCAATCGGTAAAATAAGTAAAGGAGATTTATAAATGCAAATTTCAAAGGAATAAAGCACATATATAGAAATAGAGTTTGAGACTAAAAGTGAAGTCTCTGATCAGACGCCGCCTTGAAAATAGTTGTCTAATCTGGGCCCAATCTGTACAGAGGTCAAAAATGGTATACAGTAAGACCCCTCTAAACCGGAATAAATAATTTAATAGAAAATGATTAAAGACAGACTACTGCTTTCCCTCATAAAGTATTTTCAGATTATACTTCTTTGAATTAATCTGCCAAAAATGAGATTTGTCACAGTGGTTTCAGAAAGTGGCTTTACAGAAGCGTCAAAATGCGTCTATATGAGGGAATGTGTTAAATATGAGAGAATGGGTTAAATATGAGGGAATAGGATAAATACGAGAGACTGGGTTAATGCAGAATTTGTTTGAGAATTACAGGAGAGATTCTTGAAAGATGTTTGTGCTTTATTTATTTCACAGAAATAGAAGACTTCTTTCATATCCGAATTTATTCCATCTTAGTCCACGATAGCAAAGGCAGGGCAATACCAACTAAACACACAATGTCCAAGTACTGTATATCATGACTTAACAATTTCCTCCATATATTCGCATTTCTACGCCTCCTTAATAGTCACTTTGTGAATAAAGCATTTTCTCCTATAGGAGCAAATGCTCTATTTATAACATGAGGTTAAATACTACAGACTTCTAACTTTGTCTTTTTCTCTAGTAAATGCTCATTTTGGGTAGATTCATTCAAAGAGGTTTGGTCTAAAAATAGCCTATGGATGAAAGGGTTCAGCGGTCATTTAAGAAATAATATCATGGATGCGACATTGGCATTACAGATGAGAAACTGGCAGCGAAAGAGATAACTCCTTGCCTGCTAGAGACACATGTATTTACGTATTTGAAAACAGACTAGACCAAGGTCAAATGGCTGCGGAAGTTTTGGCAGTTTTTTTCCTCTTCAAAATGGCGCCGATTGTCGAAAATCATTTACGTCGGACAAATTATGACTTCGGTTAATGCCGGGATTTTGGACGACGCGAATTTGGATTATCCAATAAGACTAACATAGAAATAAGAAGAATGGAGATCGGGACTAACACCGTGCTTCGACTAACACCAGGGCTGCTGATGAGGGATGTTTTGAGTAACCGGGGCTCGACTATGCTCCATTTGTTGTAAGACCTAAGCCAGAATCAGCTGTTTGCTACATATATAAATCTCATATATATTACAGCGTAGTGTCTGTTATGACCAAAACAGTATGTGTTTCTATATCGTTAGTACGGATATTCTATCTGGTTATGAAATTGTGAAGATTTACAGCTTCTGTTATGGCAAACACATCAGGTTCTGAGGTTATAACCCTTCTTGCATAAGTCTGAGATTATTATCAGGCCTCTGATTGTTCGGATTCTGAGCTTGCTCAGAATCTGACCAATCAGATATTTGAGCATGATTTCAGACTCGGATGTTTTATAACTTGGATCCATGTGTTCTTATACACAATCATGTGCTATATTCATTATTTCCAAGCTGGTTGTGGGTGGTTCTACCGATGTGTTCTTTTTTTCCCGAAACAATTCAAATTATTCCGTCGACGGAAGAGCCTCAGAGGTGTACCTAGCTAGACGTTGCCATATCACTGATAACAGTTATTCCATTACCATATAGACTATTTTAGACCCAATCTTTATAATAAATCAACTGAGTAGGAACATGTAGTAGAAGAACAAAGTTTGGAATGGTGTAGTTTTGAAACCATTGTGATAAGTAGAACATTTTCTCTTATGGAGCAAATGCTCTATTTATTACAACTGTTTCATAAAAATGATTTTTACAAAACTGTCAAAAGCATCAGTTTAAGGGAATGAGTTTAATATGATGGAATGGGTTATAAACAAACAAATGTCATTCCTATTAGGAATATCCATGTGGCAACATGTGAAATAAATGATCTGACAAAACAACAAACAGACAAAAACAATAATTTATATTTATGAATAAGCAAAATGTCATAAATAAATTAATAGTGAACTTACATATCGGCTGAAACAACAGTGCAGACCCCAATATAATCCACCAGCACTGCATCTTGGCGGACTAATGACACAAGTCAATGGCATACTAGAATATCCAAGAAGACACACTTATCCCTTATCACGTAATGCACGACCTGACATGCTTTTGAAAACAGCTTGGATTCAGATGAGATGCCGCGTTACTCGGTGTCTCATCAGGATCCAAACTGTTTGACCCTGTGTCAAAATATTATAAAGCAAGATCGAAGAAGCGGAAGTTGAAGTCAAAATTGCAACAGATAGTATCTTATTTTATATTATGTTAAGGATTACAGTAAAACTTCTATATACCAGAATTCTAGAAGCCAATAATTATAGTTAGATACCTGAAGGAAGGTGGCTGCTTAATGCTGGGTTAAGGTCATGCATTCCACGAGATGTCTGTGTGGCTTTAACCTTTCATTAAGAAGCCACCTATCTCTAATATCGATATTGAATCTAAACTGATCGTCCGGTTTAGAGAGTTTTACTGTTAACATTCACTTTAGATTGTCAACACTCTACTAACATTTTTGTGGTCATGAATTACAAACAGTGTAGACCACAGTGTCACGCCCAATTGAGCCGCCTCTCACCAGAGTATAAAAAGAATGTCTCTCAGTTTCTGGTAGCAAATTAGTATGCAAAATTACGAGATCTAAATCCAACGGAGATGGTAACGATTTTTTTGTCTGAGTGATTAAGGGCTAATTGCCTGAATGAGGAAGTAAAAATCAACGAAGAGTCCCGTTTTCCTGTTTGTAATTGCACAGACAACTTGGCTTTTTTCAATGATTTACTCCATGAATATTCATTTTGAAATTATGGCATCATGGACATTAATCAGATTACTTTGGTTATCTTGGTTACTCTGTATGCAGATGTGTGAAAAAGTATTTATATGAGGGAAAGGGTTAACAGTTATCCAGTTATGAAAAACGAAATGTCAGCTCACATTCGGGTCTGGTGCAATTTTGACCACTACCTGTTCGATCAGGCGTTCGAAAATACTATTCACCGATGGTAAAGCAGCTTTGATCCTGCGGAGACGCTGAACTCATCCCGGTCTGCGCTGTTCATGTTATACATTTCTCCATTGAAAATGTCCTTAATAGTGATGGCAAGGTTGAATGTTTGAATAGTCTTTTTTAAATAAAATTATGTTACATGTTTGAAACATTTATAGTAATCATATCATTTTCAAACAGTGCATCTATACGGAACTCTCTTGTCCGGGTCTTAAACTAAAAAAGCAACCTTTATAGTCATGGTTAATTGAAATTTTGAACTAATTTATATAATGCTGTCCATTACAAACAGTGTAGACTCTTATGAGATAACTTCTCTATGAGGAGCATTCTCATCGGGGCCTGTACTGTTTGTTTTGCTACACTTTTGCTTGTTTTTAAAGAAAACTTGTAATAGCCATGACAAGCTGTAATAGTCCATCTGAAATAATATTGTTTGAACTATTTTAGATAATATTGTCAATTGAAAGAACCTCTTTATAGTAATGTAAGTTTGGAGTCTGGAAATGTGAAATAATACTAGTCAAATTAATAATATCCTTTGCAAACCCGGCAGATCCACTATGAGGGACCCTCCCATCCGGATATGCACTGTTTGTTATGTTACAATGGTTTAAATCATCACTGAGTTTTGGAATGGTGTTTTTGAAAATTCAGTGTTGACATGGGCAACCCTCCTGCCTGTTGGGGATTATGCGGATGGCTGGAAGTATTGTCTACTCCTTCTCATAGTGTTACATATTTCGTTGATCTCAGTTGAATCCCTTTACTTTATATATACACACTTTTAGTCGTTTACTTCATATGAATGTGTTGGCGCAATTATCACCGACGAAAATAATTTGTATGACAAACGGAGCAGACCACGATCAAATGATTCAACCAAGAGCCCTTTGATCTGGGTATGTGCTGTTGGCAAATATCTTATATGATCGGTTCTCGCACATTAGGAGTGCTCTTTCAAGGATCTTTGACCGGGTCTAGAATTGTTGCAAACGTCTTATATATTCGGTTTCCGCACATTTAGCATATTCTCTCTGGAGTCCTCTGATCTACACTGTTGACTAATGTCATACATACGACTCTTCCACATTAGGCGTGCTCCCTCAGGATTCATTTGATCATGGTATTCACTGTTTACAATGTATTATATATTCGATTCCCGCACATTAAAGGCGTTCCATCAGGAGTCCTTTGATTTGGATATACACTGTTTACAAATACCTTATAAAAGCGGTTCCCGTACATTAAGAGCACTCCATCAGGAGCACTTTGATCTGGATCTACACTGTTTACAAACCTCTTAAATATTCGGTTCCCGTGCATTAAGCGTGCTCCCCAGGATCCCTTTGATGTGGGTCTATCCTGTCTTACATACATGTATACGAACCCCGCACTTTACGAGCTCAGGAGCGCTTTGATATGGGTCTACGCTGTTTACAAATGTCTTATATACATGTATACGAATCCCACACATTACGTGCGCTGGAGCGCTTTGATATGGGTCTACGCTGTTTACAAATGTCTTATATACAGGTATACGAATCCCGCACATTACGAGCTCAGGAGCGCTTTGATATTGGTCTACGCTGTTTACAAATGTCTTATATACAGGTATACGAATCCCACACATTACGTGCGCTGGAGCGCTTTGATATGGGTCTACGCTGTTTACAAATGTCTTATATACAGGTATACGAATCCCACACATTACGTGCGCTGGAGCGCTTTGATATTGGTCTACGCTGTTTACAAATGTCTTATATACAGGTATACGAATCCCACACATTACGAGCTCAGGAGCGCTTTGATATGGGTCTACGCTGTTTACAAATGTCTTATATACATGTATACGAATCCCGCACATAACGAGCGCTCTCTCAGGAGCGCTTTGATCTGGGTCTACGCTGTTTACAAATGTCTTGTATACATGTATACGAATCCCGCACATTACGAGCGCTCCCTCGGGAGCCCTTTGATATGAGTCTACGCTGTTTACAAACGTCGATTAAAATAAATTCCCGCACATGAATTGTGTTCGCTTAGGAGTCCTGGATCTGGTTCTACGATATTTACAATCGCCTCATACATTTGCTTATAAAAATACCAGTGGTCCTCCAGGAGTACTTTCATCTTGATCTACGCTGTTTGCAATGCCTTACATATTCGGTTGCTACATTTTAAGCGTTAACCATCTAGCCTGTTAAGGAGGATTCGAAGCCTGATAGTACTCCCTAGACTGATTTGATTAGATTGTCGGTAATTAGTTATTTCCGTACAATGCATGTCTTAATCAGATAACTCGTAACCCAACATAAATCTAATCTGGGTCTTCTTTGTATGCACTGCAATATAACCAATTATTAACTCTTTAGAAGCGTTGTAATATTATGTATGCAAACAGTCTGGATTCCAGATGCACGTGGTTACAGATGGATTCCAGATGAACATGGTTACAGATGGATTCCAGATGGATTCAAGATGAGTTACATGGTATCTCATCGGGATCCAAACTGTTTTGTTTTGAAAGAAAATAGGAGAAAACAGTCGAACACTATAACAGACTGTAAAACGTTTGGCAACGAATTAAGGAAGTATTTAACACTTTTCCTCATATAAACGTGTTTTATGCAGCTGCAAACTTTTTGCCTACAACATTTTCAACCTTTAATCAGTTAGTCTACTAGAATGCAAACAGAGTGTCTAACAGTTTGGATCCTGATGAGACACCGAATTACTCAGCGTTTAATCTATATCCAAACTGTTTGCATATGTATTCATTCACCCACCCATAGCATGTTAAATGTTAATATTATGAAAGAAATAACTACTATTATCTGAGTTCATATTCACATTTAAAGGAATCGTCTGATCAGGGTCTTATCTGTTTGCTTATGAAATAATATTGATCTGGATCTACAGTTTCTATCCATGCCAAACAATCTAATCCTTCCTACACATGTCATTATAAAAATACAGCTAAAATATGCAAAATGTCATTATAAAGGGTTAAATGTTACGGGCTAAATAAAACAGGGCAGAACCTGATCACAGGTAACATGCAACTGGTCACTTGTCACATTTCACAGTTTAAAGGTCATATGTTTGAGATCCCAGGTCGCATGTTACAGATCACAGGTCACATCTCTGACGATTCAGTGTTCTGTATCTACATTGTTTGCATAGTTGGGAAGAAAAAAAACAACCAACTTTTACAGAGGGTAGAACAAGACCAAGCTGTTGAGAAATATTGAACAAGTGTAATGAGACAACCAATTGCGAAACTGTTGACCATGCGTCAAACAGTAACTCGATGTTTCATCTGGGTCCTAACTGTTTGTTAGAGCGACTAAAGTCACGTTTTATTGGAATAAGAATTTAGACGATGTCTCATCTAATTGCACATTTAAATGATGGTTTTGAAAGGGACTGGGTCATGTGTTACTTGGCGAACTTCATAAGTGTGAGCAATAAAGAAAATTTCCTTATTCTAATAGGTTTTCAACGAATAATCACTTGACATGCCTCAACACACTTATGACCTTTTACACGCAATCGTGGATTTACTTATCACTTACTCAGTGAATATTCTTTATTAATGTCTTAATGAATATTAGTTTAAAGGCAGCTGCTTAAAGCCGTAGGAAAGCAATGCAATACTCTCTTTTATGAGACTTTCTGCACAACTTTCGGTCTCTGTCAAGTGTCCGTCTGCCTTAACCCGTTCCCTAATATTTAACATATTCCTTCACATTTAATCCATTCCTTCAGATTTATACCCACTCCTTCATATTTAACCAACTCATTCATATAACACAGTCCCTCACATTGGGATAACGTGTTGATACGAATATAACTATCATATACGCATTTAAAAGAGCTATAGCCCTTTAAAACACATCCTCAATGTTTTATATTACTTTTAACCTTTAAACAATATCGAACAATTCTGTTATATTGTCGTCTTATCATGCCTCTGTAAAAGTCACCTGTGGAAACCATTGTAATTTATCACAATGGTTTAAAAATGCACCATTCTATTCTTGTAACTGCAAATGATCATTAACAGGATTCTTAAAAAAGGTGGTAGCTTAATGCAGGACAAAAGTGAATATGTGAACATCTTTACTAACAGTATGGGTCCAGATTAAACGCCAATGAGATGAGTATGCCATCAGAATCTAAACTTGTTGATACCGTGATTATATATGGTAGCTTATTGCAGGACAAATAGAGAATAACCTGTCACTGACGAATATGTTAAAGTTTATCCGGTGAGGGTAGAAAATCGAAGGACGAACCGGATAAACTTTAACATATCCGTCAGTGACAGGTTATTCTATTTATTCTGTCACCAAATAACGAACATATTTTACAGTATTGTGTTTTAAATTCATTTTCTAAGCAACCTTTCGATAATCTAGATTTTTGTTTCTATAAATAGAACTTTGTCCGAATAGAACACTGTGACCGAACTACTGCTTTATAGAAAAAATAGTACTCCCATTTATTGTTTATATAATCACAAAAAAATGAGTAAAGACTGCAAAAAGAAATATGATGCCAGAATATAGATATTCTTAATCGAATTATACCTAAACAATAACATGTCATATTACAAACATCCGCACATGTTAAATGAACGTAGGTGAGACGATCAGAAGTCATCGTTGCTGGCGAAAACAAAATTTATTAAACAAACACATTTCGGAGTTGACATCGTGTTAGATCTTCTTTCTTAACAGCGACTATGTCGTGTGTATGCAATTAACTGTGTTAAACCTAACATTTGGATTCATAACTTGGAATAATTATTGTAATTTGTGTCGACATGGAATTTGAAAACGTCGATTGGTGCTCGAGATTGGAAAAGGAGTTCAAAAGTGACAGGTAATAACACACACACACACACACACACACACTCTCTTTCTCTCTCTCCTTCTTTCTTCCCGCTCTCTCTTTCTCTCCCCTCTAGAGCTCTTTCTGTCTCTCTCACTGTGTGTCTCTCTCTCTATCAGTCTGTCTGTCTCTCTCTCTCTCTCTGTGAGAATAACGGGGAACTTCGGCCCAGTCAGAATTTGAAAGCATATATATATAAAAAATAAAAAATTCAACTGAAAACAATCCCTTTTTCCACAATTTTAATTGAGTAAATACCCCAATACTCCCCTTATCTGTAACCCTGAGCACCACAAATGAATATTTGTTGATCAATGCTGTTGACTATTAATTAATGACAGAACAAAGAAAGCTGATCCCCAACCAACTTTCTGTTTTACTTTCCTCAAGATTTTTATGTATTAATTATCCTGCTTTATTATTTTGATTGATATTACATGTTATTTTTCACATTGAATATATACATGTACATGTTATTTGCACTTAAAAATATACTTTGGATGAAAGGGTTCAGCAATTCAGTAATAAAATTTAATTCAAAAGTAAACTAGCTGATGGACCTTTGCAGAAAAAAAAATAACATGAAATCAAGTTACTCCATAACCTACCTAATGTTAAGGTTTAAGTTGGTGCTGCAAATATTGACCTTAAATCATTGCTTTGGAAATTACATTGCTTGATTTTTTATTATATTGTGACCGGATTGGTCTGGATGCAGAGTTTTCAGAAAAAGCTCTGCATTCAGCCGGTTTTCCCCAAGTTCTATTCTGTATCCAGACCAATCTGGTTACAATATTTACAATTTCAGATTCGATGACTGATTGGACTGTAGCAGGTCTCTCTGCTAACCGTTGAATAGATTGAATGTTTGCATCAATATGAGGAAAATTAACAAACACATTGATTAGAAGGAAGAGCCATTTGTGCCAGAGCAGTCAGTTGTTGATGATCAATTGGTGCAACCACAGAAAAATTAAATTGGACAGCAGATTTGAACAGATCATTTGTTCACCCCCAGACATTTGACTGTAATTCAGCATAGACTGTATAGTACTTATATATATGTAGTACATAGATGGAAAAGTAGTAAAGTCAAGCAGGCAAAGCCACATGCAAGACACAACCACCACCAAAACACCGATAGACAACATGACACACACACACACAACCACACACCCAAACACACACGCACACACGGAATGAACACAGAAAACACCAAAAGACACACAAGAAACAGGGACAAACGTTCCACAACATGAACAAACCACAAACACAAAGACGCAAGGCAAACAAAAGGAATGGTGACAAAGAGAGTACCGCAGATTTGTGTGTCGCTGGTAGAATTGGTAGATTAATTTAAATAAATTGTTCTCCGGTACAAAGTGTCTTATTTCATTACTTACAGTGTACACCAAGACCAGCCACTATGTCACTGAGTATCTGACTGCGCAAGATCTACACTGATTGTCACTCATCAGACTCTTTAGTAAATTATTTTCAATCTTGTAGAATGTCTAACTGGATCAGATACCTCTACATGTGGTATCTGCTCTGGATCTACACTGTTTAACCAGGGTCTGCCTTGATCATAATTATGCGATCTGGTCTGGATCTACACTGATCATATATATATTTGATCTAGGTCTACACTGATCATAGATGTGTTGTCCGATCTGTGTCTTCAGTTTGATCTGGGTCTATTTTGATCATTGATGTTATATCTGATCTGGGTCTACACTGTTTGAGCTTGGTCTACACTGTTTGATCTGGGTCTACACTGATCTGGGTCTAGATCTACTCTGTTTGCCAAGCAATAAGACCCCCATTCTCCGATAGACATGACTGCATTGGTTCGATCCATTGGATAAATAAGCTCTAGATATAACAATACTGGATTTAGGATTCAGTTACTGTATGTGACATATGGATTCGTATATAGCCATAATCATGTTGTGCAACAGAAGAACAACAAATCAATGCTATTTTTCAGTTAAAAAGAAAGAGAAAGACATTAATGATTCTTTTATTTTTGAAACAAAAATGAGAATAATTTGAATTGCTCATTAAAGTTATTTGATCTGTGTCATATTTTCTCTCTCATCATTGTCCTTTTGTATATGTAGGCTACTATGTATTCTGTAAACTTTGGCAGACAAAATGATGACGTCATTTGTCATTTGATGTGTCCAAATAAAATGGGTCAAAATAGTTCCGTTTTCCTACTCACGATTAGGAAAAATAACTGACGGGATAACATTTGGTACCGGGCTTAAAGCCTATAGTAGCAATGGAAAGGGTAAACTGCACTCCATATAAGGAAAAGTTTCAGGATATCACAAAAAATATCCGGCAACCTGTTTCACGGTCGTTTTAGCGGTTGGTGACAGGATAAAAGTGAATATGTGAACATCTTTACTAACGGCATGGGACCAAATTAAACGCCAATGAAATCAGTATGCCATCAGAATCTAAACTTGTTGATGCCGTGGTTATATATGAAATAAATGAACACTATAAATGAGGCGAACGAGACAGTAATCCATTATGACAGTGAAAGGGTAAGCGTTTAGTCTGCTATGGGCGGATCTCCACAACCAGTTTGGATCCAGATGAGACGTGAGGTAATTCGTCGTCTCATAAAGTATTTTGTTAAAAATCCGGAATAAATCAGTTTCTAAAACTGAACAGACGACTTATTCTAATTATTTTCTGCTAAAACTAATTTACTCAGCAGGTTGAATGGTTAATGTATGTTACACGTGTCGAGTACACACCTATGAGAAGATATAGGATATTGTACTTGTTGAATTTCTCACACTCGAGTGATTAATGTATGTTACACGTGCTGAGTAGACATATATAAGAACATAACTTATGATGTACTTGCGGGATTTCACATAGTCGAGTGACTTACTTATGTTGCACGTGCTGAGTAGACACATAGAAGATAACTGATGGTGTACGTGCGGTATAACATACATTCGAGTTGTTAATACATGCTGCCTGTCGGATATACACATAGAAAATTTCTTAACACCTTCAAGGGAATGTTTGATTCAGTAGGAACTGTATAATGTCGTAATAGTCCAGACCCTCATGCTATGGATCTACTCTCTAGGGTATGAAAAGACGTTTATAAATAGAATGGAAAGGTGCAGCATAACGTATGACGTTTATAAATATGAGGGAAAAGTATGGCGCAATCTAGACGCACTTTATGACGTTTATAAATATGAGGGAAAAGTATGGCGCAATCTAGACGTACTTTATGACGTTTATTCGAGGAAAAACTGCGATCCTATGTTTTTACCGTTCCTTATTCCAGCTGTATTTCCTGCGTTGCTCTTGATTCAATATTGCTTAACCCCGTCCTGTGTGTATGTTCTCTTTGCTTATGATTTAATATAGATGTTGTTCTCCACTGTGTGTCTGGCATGGCAAAATCTTCCCGTGTCCCCCTGATAGATTAACACTTAATCTAATGAATGTTTATAATGTCATAATTCATTGCATGGATATTCATGGAGTAACGGGTAAATATTGATACTTTGACAATTAGTAAATCAGTTACTATGCGCCTCATCTCGGTGTTGTTATATGTTTTGGTCCATCATGATCATTAGTGTTGGTGTTATTAGTTTTGGAAATTGAATACTGCTTAAGCCGGTGCTAGGGGCCTGAGTGTGTTGCACTTTAGTTAATGAATAGCAATGAAAGAGACCGAGTCAGTGGTTTTCTCTTTTTACATTGCTACTTTTGCTTTCGACGAATCTTGCACATTAAGAGTATTTATCTGACTCTTTGTAAAGGTTAAATCTCAGCTAATATGTACCATGCTATAATAATTGACCATGATATAAACAATGTTCCATAATATGAACAATGGATCCTGAGATAAACAATGAACCATGATGTCAACAATGGACCATGGTATCAAAAATGAACCATGATTACGATGGACTGTAATATAAACAATTGACCATGCTATCAAAAATGGACCATGGTATAAAAATGGACCATGGTATAAACAATAAACCATTATGCCAATAATGGGCCATTATATAAACAATGAGTCATGAGATAAAAAGGACAATGTGATAAGCAATCGGCAATAACATACGCATAAAACCAAGGCCATTACATAGACAATGGGCCATGGCATAAGCAACGGACCATCTCTAATTATTTTTTTGTTATGTAACGATCGTCTTCAAGTAATATAATTTATTCTACATTCCTCTGATCAATAAATATATATATACTGTTTGTAAATGCCAACACATCAATCTGAAAAGTGAAAACCTTAGATCTTTGATTGCCAAAACAGAAGACAATTACAAGGCTAAGTGGGCACAAGTCGATAAAAGTTCAATCTTGAATCTTGTCCTGTAAGATTTTACCCGTACCCTCATACTGATGCCTTTTGACACTTCTTTAAAGTCATTTTTAAAATAATTGTATTAAATAGAACATTAGCTCCTATAGGGGAAATGCTTTATCTGTCAAAATGGTTTCAAAACTACACAATTATAATACGCCCCTGTGAGCATGCATCTCGGACAGCTTTAGCTACGGTGTGTACATCAACATACGCTACCGACCCGACATAAACGATACGAAATTGATATAACCATGTGACATTGACCTTGAACTGGCATAGATAAAACATAGGCTCCTCCATCTGTCTGTACAGTTTGCGGGACATACTTCCATTGTCATTTGCCAACAATGTAGATGAGAGCTCGATTAAGGGTTTGCACTGTTTGCCTTTCAAAATCCCCTAGCCAATTTAAGGAGTTTATCGTGAGTGGACTCTATAGATAAAAAAAGTGGTGGAATATTCCACTGGGAAATATTAACGCTTGACCTGACACTGACCCTGAATTTTGGCTGGTACAGCTAAAATATAGACTTTGCAAATTGTCTAATTGAGGCAGATATTAATACAACCGGATACCGAAGATATAAATTCTGAAGGGTGGTGATCCCCGGAAAGCAAAAATTGCAACACAAAAAGAGAAAATTGCAGACTCGGTTTTATTGAGTCTGTTCATGAGCAGTAATTGAAAGTGCAACACTGCTCACGCCCCCTGGCACCGGCTTAAGCGGTATTCAATTTTCAGAACAAGAAGTACTGAAATTCATGATCTCGAAGGATCAGAAGGTATAACAACACTGAGAATGAAGTACGGGGCGACTTTTTACGGCCGCCACACATAAGCCGGATAAACGACATTACAAACTTTGACACTGACCATTATAAATTATTGCAGTATGATGTTTTTGCATAGCCGTCGTATGAGATCAAACAGAGGGCCTACATATTGTCGTGAAACATTAGTTCTGCGTATCATATAACTTGTGTAGCACTTTTAATTACTTCTCATAAATAGACCCAATAACTGTTAAATCTCATTTTAACTGAAAAGCTGCAAGGATATAGCTATCATTTATAAAATAAGAAAATCATTCTCTTTTTTTTACCATCGAATTATGTCACTTATTGGCAAGTATAAGTGAAACATTGCGATGTAATTTACAAATTTCACAAACTATTAGGACATACTCATTCGTTTCACTTTATTCATCAGATATGTTAAACATTTATTAACAAGCAAAAACATGTCGAAACCGCATTAAAGCCGGATTGTTTTGGATCCTTAGCAAAGCTATTTGAATACCAAAGCTGACACTCCTAGCACTCGTGAATCAGACGTTATAACAAAATGTTAAACGTACATGTATGAGTCATGCAGGAAACACCGCATACAAAACACAACCGTCCAAACATTACCACAATGACAAATAAGGACTTACGATTAGTTTGATCTTACAACATTTCGTAAAAACGGGCTTGACTGGTCTACATTAGCATACATTGTACTAACACTTAACCTACTGAACTGACTGGTCTAGTCCACCTTATGATAGTAACGCATTACCTATTTAGTGGTCTACATTATTATACATTGTTCTAGTATTCACCAACTGAGCTGATTGGTTGTGTCTCCCTTATGATGATAGCACATAACCTATTGAGCTGAATGGACTATTTCACATAATGATCCAACACATTACCTACTGAGCTGACTGTATTAGTCTACCTTATGATAGTAACACATTACATAACTGAGCTTACTGTGTTAATCTACCTTATAATAGTAACACATTACATACTTAGCTGACTGTATTAGTCTACCTTATGAAGTACCACATTACCTACTGGGCTGGCTGTATTAGTATACCTTATGAAGAACCACATTACCTACTGAGCTTACTGTATCAGTTTACCTTATTATGGTAACACATTATCTACTGAGCTGGCTGTATTAGTATACCTTATGATAATAATACATTACCTAACTGAGCTTACTGTATAATTCTACCTTATGAAGTACCACATTACCTACTGAGCTGACTGTATTAGTCTACCTTTTGATAGTAACACATTACATAACTGAGCTTACTGTGTTAATCTACCTTATGATAGTAACACAATACATACTTAGCTGGCTGTATTAGTCTACCTTATGAAGTACCACATTACCTACTGGGCTGGCTGTATTAGTATACCTTATGAAGTACCACATTACCTACTGAGCTTACTGTATCAGTTAACCTTATTATGGTAACTCATTATCTACTGAGCTGGCTGTATTAGTATACCTTATGATAATAATACATTACCTAACTGAGCTTACTGTATAATTCTACCTTATGAAGTACCACATTACCTACTGAGCTGACTGTATTAATCTACCTTATTATGGTCAAACACATTACCTACTGGGCTGACCTGTTTGGTCTACCTTATGATACTAACACATTACCTACTGAGTAGCCTTGACGGGCCTATCTTATGTTACCGATTTTTACATACTACATACTTATCGTAACAGTCAATAATATATTTCGCAATTATTTTGTTGCATTAGGGACGACTATAAACCAAACGTCATAATTCGCAATGACATTATTGCAACAATGCAGAAAGCAATATGTACACTTTGGTATTGTAGACTGATATGCTACTGTTCGCACATTCGCGCGCTATTGCAAGTAAAGTCTGCATCTCGTGAATCATTTCGAGGATATATTGTTGATTAAACAATAATCAGTCAATAAACCTAGATAGGTAAAGATAGTATAAGATATAATGTTACTTATAAAATATATGTTGAAGACCTGGTAATTACTATTCGAATAGCACGATACTAAACTTTACGCAAATATATATATCAAATATATATTTCTGAACAACTTTTGATCGGAATATTTCAATACCAAACAGCAGTGAATCAGTTAATCAACTATTTGTTTAAGCAGTTGTTGATCTATTATTCAAACTGTTAATGAGTTACACGGACAGTTAGTTATTAAAATCTGTTGGCTAGGTATTCGAAAGGCTAAACACTAAACATGGTTTATTAAGTTGTTTAATAACATGCTGTATGAATGTCAGCATCGTATCAGAGGCTAATTATTTAATGTGTGATGATAAATTTCATCCCAACTAATTCTTTAGTCAGACTGGAGAAAGAAACGTTAATCAAAATGAAAATATACCAACATATTCTGCTTTAAAACAATTTCTGATTTAAATTCCGGGATGGGTTGTACATACAAATTCTAAGTCATGAGTTCCAAGAACCGTGCTTGTAAAATATTGGAACCATGAAAGCATTGTTGAGTATATAAAATAAAAAAAACACCAACAGAACACATTTTATTTTGATATGATCAACAGTACATCATCATATCCAGGGTTATAACACTTCTGAAAACATGAAAAACAAACTGTAATAAGACATGGAAATTCAGGAAAACTCTCTCTGGTCTATTAAAAATCTTTTTTGCATCCACTGTAAACACATACGCTCTTCCAACTTTGCACACAACACTTCCTCATGATCTAATTAAAGTTCAACTTACTAGCTGAATGCAGACAATATTTGCCAGAGAAAAACACAATTTCTGGCATTTAATGCTGAGAAAGTCAGAAAGCTTTCTTCACTGGCGAGCCAATGAAATATTACACAATTGGTCTTGCTCAGATGTTTGCGAATCACTAACCTTTCTTGTGGATAATATATTCGTAAATTAATGGAATGGTGTATACCGTCAGGTGATTGGCATTCCTATGAATACAAATTGTGCACCACTGGTCGCTATGATAGATATTTCATGTTGAGTTTAAACCCACAATCACATACAGATGTCATAAAGGTCGTCAGTGCTACTTCTCAATTATTCAGATTATATATTTAACTCAGCTAACCCTTTCTTTGATGTTTTGAGTCCTACCATTTACCAAAACGAATTCCAATTGAATATCTAACCCTTCCGACATACTTATTGGCAAGTACAAATGCAATTTTAAGGTGCTCCTGCGACACGGTATTTCACATCCTGAAATTTTATGGTAATGTGATTTATAAACTTCGTAACATTATTGGTCATACCCATTTCCTCACTTTGTTTACTACAAAAAAAACACTAAAAAGGGATATGATCCTATGGTGCTATAGCATACTGCATGTCTGGTAGTCAACCCTTTTACATTTGGCAATCATGCTGTCCTCTTTGCATGTACGCCGAGAAGAAAGGTTAAGTACCCTATGAAGGTGACCTCTCAAATCCGGAAGCGGAAGGAAGACGTCGGATATTTGTACTACAATGTATCTCGTTTGTGCCGTACCTTTTATTACTTTTCTATAGTTACTCTGTCTGCATATCAAATATTGTGTACAATAGTGATAGGTGTATGCAGTTGTTTCAATAAATATGTTTTCGTTCTACATGCACTTAACCACTGTACATTATTTGCAATCGCAGTTGTTGTAGATTAGTCGGAGATGGGATACGTTTATTTACATGTTTTGTCTTTTAGGATGGGGATGGAATAGGTTTGAGGTTTGGCGCCTCTAAACTGGTTTAACCTCAGTGACATTTGCCACTGACCGTTCCAAGGTGGTACTTCCATCTTCTCCCTACTGTTTGTTTGTTGTCTTTGTGCGTCTTTTTGTATTTTTATATACATGTGCAATTGCTGAATTTCGTCGAGGTGCTGTGTGGGCTGTTGGGTGTTTTGGTATGCGGGTTTGAATTCCATGCTCAGAATCTAACTCTGTACTCAGGCTGAGTTCAAACGTAGAACGTCGAGATTATGAAAACTATTGAGTTGAGTTTATTATGTTATGAGTCATTTTCTCTGAGCAGTCTCAAAAACATACTCTGTTCTCAAGATTGCCGCATATCTTAGACGTCGCAGACATGAACGAAGACATCGGGTTGAATGCGTCAAAGTTGGTTCAAGGACACATCAAAACAACCGGAAGACCTTGATCCAACTACCTGTTTTGTTAGATATCGGTTTAGGACAGAAACCAAATTGTTTATAATGGACATTCTACCAAATCTCCAAACCCATACTAGCAGACCTTGCCCGGTGCCACCATTTCTACAGCTGCTGGTCAACATACGGTACTTGGCCTCTGGTACTATACGTGTTTTGATAGCCGACGCAGTTAACCTGTTCAGAGAAACAGTGGTCGTATAGTGAGAAATTCCACACTGATTATCTCTTGTCTTTGCCATGTTTACGTAAAATGTTCATCCAACAATGAAGCCAAAGTTGTAAAGAATGGATTTTCATCAGTAGCACATAATGCTTGTCAGAGTCGATAATTCAAATCATAACTTTTTTAATATTTATATTTTATATGATTATAATATTCGCCTTAATGTAAATTGAAATAAAGCTATATGTTCAAATTCATGCACATGAACATAAACAATACAAGATATGTTTCTGTTATTTCTTCAACAGCGATCTAGAACCAATGGTTATATTGTAATTAAACAAAATCAAGTTCATATCTATATTTAGAATGTAAGTAGGGTTTCATGTCTATACATGTATGTAGAACGTAAAACAGGGACCCTGCGTGGGATAATAATTTCAATGTTTTCATATTTGATTATTTTCGGTGATCTTTTGAAAGAAAGAAATCAATATTAAGTTGATAAATTGTTCACTTATTCTGTAGACTTTTAACATTTAATTTAGTATATCAGCTGTATTGATATATTTAAGAATTGCCAATGTCTAAATAGTAACTTATGTTACAGTTTTACTGCATTTAAACGTTCACGGCATTGTTCACAATGAAGTTAATATCACCAATAAACAGGTAGTAAAGATGATAATCCTGGTTCGATCTGTTTGCACATATTTATGTCCCTATGGACTATAAAACGTGCATAAATTACAATTTCCCTAAAAGGACTGAACATATTTGGGGAAAATGAACTGAAAGCTTTATACTTATTATACATTTTAGTTATGAATGCTTCATTCCTATATTACAGATGGTTGTAGTGTTACAGCAAACACATATAAAGTTATCAAGAACCTACTTATTTTGTTCTCGGTTGCCCCGACAACAATGGCGCTCAACGTGGGGCCCTAACGAAACGATGGTCTACCATATGCGCGCATGGATCTGGATCGTCTTCTAATACCTTAGCCGGACAACGTCGCTGGACCACTGTCGTCTTTTCGTCGCTGGAGTATATATGAACTGGCGAAGTGTAATATTGCAGTGATTTACACTGTATAGTGACACAGTGACAGTGTTTTCATAACTGTGTCATAGGGTTGGATTGGATCTTTAACTTTAGATATAGTGTGTGTGTTTTTATGGATATTTGGTGAGTCACTTTCTTCTTATTATTATATATATGCATTTGATTTGCTGATTTTGCAAAGTACCATTTACACATTCTCATATTTTCCACGTTTCTGCCACCTCTCCATTTCATTCCATTTCATCTTTCATTTTATCCTATTATTATAGACCTTCGTCCGTATCTCCGATTTTGGTTTATTTTCAGCTTCAAAGAATCAGCTTATGATTAGGATCCTAAATGTACAGCACTTAAACTTTGTTTACTAACACTAACAATTATTACGTCTTTCCCCGTACTGCACGTTATTTGTGTACCCGATAATGAGACATAGGCTAGACTGGACTTGTAACGTGTGTAAATTCTTGAGTTTGACCTCTGACTTGCCTCAGTGTGTAAAAAACTTACTTGATTGACAGAACATTCACTAAGCAGTTTGGATCCTGATCAGCCGTATAATTATATTATTATACCCATTTTATCAGTATGCCACATCCAAAAGTTGCTTTTGACGTTATATCTGTCCATCACGTGCACGAAATGTGTTGTTGCCAGAATCTACGCAACAATTCACTAGACCCTATAGATGGTTTATTATTGAATTTATCATAGACCCTATGGTTTATTATTAAAATCGGTAAAAGCTAGCTTTTGTTTGTTTGTTTTTTCTCATAGCGGATAGTAGCATTTTAATAAGTTTTTTATTCAAATACATTATCTGTTCGCGTCTTTTACGGTTTTCTTTTGAATATTAAAGCGCTCGCGATTGAGATGTTTTTGGAGACAGATAGTTCACTGCGTGTATAGCTGTCGCTGTTAACCGCTGACGCGCTAGGCTAGTGGTGTGCACGTGTTGTGTATTGCGCCAGGGACAAATACGATTAGCTCAATTTGGAGAGCTATTGACTGTGGCCGAGACGGCCTGGGTTCAAATCCAGTTGTAGTCAATTTTTTTTTCTAGTTTAAAATGTTGTTTGTTTTCTGGTTTTCAACAGTGTGAAGTGAAGTGAAATTGTGTTGTGATTACACTGCATATATATTCATAACAGTTTATCACCAGATCATAAACACCTGTACATATACGCTTTACATATATATTGTGCAGTAAACTTTACGTTTGTAAAGTGTACTTCTGTACTAGTACTACTGTACTAGACGGTGCATACTCATTCATTTATACAGTTTTCACACAGATGTTGAATCAATACAATAGTTTAAAAAGAGTGACAATGGCTGGATAATTATCAGATGAACTTAAAAGGTTAGAGGGCGAACACATTGGCCAAGAACTTGAAAGGTCAAGGACGGAATTGGAGAAAGATCTTTCAGAAAGAGAGCTCAGAAGGAAGGATGGAGATAGAAAGAAGGAAACACAGGAACAAATAAGATTAGTGAGTGAAAGACAGAAAGAGGAAGAAAAGAGACTTATTACTGAGCAACAGGAGGAGTTATCAGGAAGTCGGAAAGATAAACATATGAGTGAAGTAGAGGATAGTGTAGACTTATTCGGACAAAGAGGAATTGGCTCTATACTTCAAACTATTGAAATAGAAAGAGAGAAAGTAGTAAGTAGAGAGGAAGATGGCTACTCTTAGTTAGAAAGCAATTTGGAAAGCCCGGGGGCAGCTGAGAGGAAGCAGCTTTCACTTAGTAAAAGCATATCGGAAAGCTTTGGGAGAGGTTATAGACAACACCTTTCTCATAATGGAAGTGTTGTTGAAGTAGATGGAGAGCAGGAGACGGAGACTAGTTTTTAATGCTAGAAGGGTATTGAAAGAGAAAAGAAAGATTCACGACAAGCACCAGAGAATGCAGGAAATAGACAAGGAAAAGATCTGAAGAGAAAGGCGGAAATTGTTAAACATAGATAGAGAGGTGATGTTATTAGAGGAGAGCAAGAAGAGACACATAACAGAGCTAGATAGACTACCCGATCAAAGATACAAGCAACTAGAAGCCTTGGAAGAAGGATAAGAAGAGGTAGCAAGGAAAACAAGATTAGGTGATGAGATAGAGGGGCGATGCATTAAGCAAAGAGAAGAGATAGATGCAGCATGTAAAACTTTAGAAGAGTTTGCCAAAGTTACTGGTACTGGGAGACCATTGAATAAGTCAGCATGAAAGATTAGCGCTGCTGATAGTTCGAAGAATGACAGTTCTGTTGTATCAGACACTAGTATACTTGCGAGTATGCAAAGACATAGAAAGTGTAGAGCAAGATTTATCATGGACGTTGATAGCAATAGATCATGAAGGCTTGATTCAAACTGTTCAGGTATTGGAGATCCAATAGAATCTAGCACAGATATTGATGAGGTGGATAATGAAGAGAAAGTGCTTAAAATAACTTAGCATGGATTGATGATAAGTTAAAGCAAAAACAAGAAGAAGATAGTATCAAGAGCGTTATGAAAGCTGAAGCCAAAGCTCACCAACCCTTTCAATGAAAGAAAGAAAATATAAAAGAAACAAAGAGTATAAAGACAGAGAACGTTAGTAGGCTAGGAAAGAATATAATTATACCATTGCCCCCAGACATACAGAAAGTTAAGAAGGATGAGGATGATAATATTGAGCAAAGGTTCATTGAGAAAGTTGAAAGATTGAAGAAGAAAGTGCAGGACTTAGCGCTGAGAATAGATACTGCAAATCAAAGAAGGAGAAGGAAGAGAGAAAAATAAAGGAGCAAACATTAAAGGAACAACGAGTTAAGAAATTGAAAGCGAACGAAATGTTGTTAATTGAGAGTCTGAAAGAGAAAGAAAGTGTACTTGAGTCATTTGAAAACTCAGACCAGATAGTTGGAAAGCAAAGGTCAGATGGCAAGTTTAGAAAGTCACATCAAGACGTTAAGAAGTCAAACTCGGATGACAAGTGTGATAAGTCACATCAATAAGATAAAAAGTCAGAGTCAGATGACAAGTGTAGTAAGTCATATCAAGAAGTTAAAAAGCCAAAACCTGATAAGACACTTACCAAAACTGCTGGAAGGGTGTTTTCGTTTAAAAAACCGACAATTCCAAAACTTACAGAAGACACACATGAAGAGTGGAAAATAGAAATTGAAGTCATTCTGGAATCCGGTCTTTATCATAAAGACATCATTAGACAAGAAGTTCGTAATTCACTTACAGGGAATACCAGATTTTTCTTAATATGGATCCATCTGCATCCACAAAACATCTAATTACTAAGTTATAAAATACCTACGGTAGCATAAGAACAGGATAATCAGTTTTAGCTGAATTTTACAACGCTTAACAGAAACTGAGTGAAAATGTTGCTGATTGGGGAGTAAGAGTAGAAAGTAGTCTAAAAACAGCAATAAAGAAGGGCAAGGTTAAGAGAGAGCAATCAGATGAAATGCTCAGAAATAGATTTTGAAAATGAACAACTCAAAAATGCGACAAGAGTGTTCTATGAGATAGAGAAATACTTTGAAACTTTGAGAAGGAAAGTCAGAGTAGAAGAAAAAGAGATGAATGACTCTAGAGAGTGAAAAATCTGATACCAACCAGGTGACATCTCAGCAGAGAACTGATAGTTCTGAGCAAATGTAATTAATGGATACACTGCTTGAAAGAATGAAGCAGCTGAAGGAAAAGATGTCTACCGCAGGCCAACAGCACCAACAAGGCAGAGATTATGTCACATCTCAAGACAGATGGCATTATAACAGAGGCAGAATAAAATCCTATAGAGGTAATTGGAGAAGAGGCTATGGTTATAGAAGGTATAGAGGAAACTACCATCAGGACAGAAATAAGATCGATGATGACCAGAAGAATGAAAAACGATCTGACACTCAAGGCAAAACAGACAGAGATGAAACTGCAGTGAAACAGAAAGATGACAGTGCCAAAGAGAAACCTTTAAACTAGTTGGTGTCTCTATTGAGGAGCAAAATAGGAACGAAATATCATGCTCCAACTTGCACGTCTTCAATAGATTGATAGGCACAGATACTGTTAGTGAAATCATCTTCGAGGATCAACACATAAAAGCGTTGATAGATTCTGGGTCAATGATAACATCAGTAGCAGAAAACTTCTACACTCAAATGAATCCGAAATCTAAACTTTAACAAATTGATGATTTTGAATTGAACATCAAAGTTGCCAATGGAGAAAAACAGCCTATTTTAAGGTTCATTGAAGCTATAAATTCTGTACCATTACTTGGAAAACGGAACTTTGATATACCTGTTCTAGTTGTACCTGCTACCAAATATAACGAAGATGTACCAGTTATTGTCGGTACAAATCTGATACGAATATTTTATCAGAATAGTGAAGAAGAACTTGATGAAGTTCCAAAAGAATGGAACATGGCTTTCCAAGGCATAACATACGACAAAGCTGGCGTTGTTAAAGCAGCACAGAGATGAGCTAGAACCGTAACAGGCCTCTGTAGGAGAAGAAAAGGTGTTGAAACATGTTCAGCAAATCATTGCTCCAAAAGAGTAACTGTGTGTCCACGTGTTGTAGCTTTTGATCGTCCTGGAACAACTTCTTGAGTTCCTGTTAAGTTGTTTAATATGTCAGCTAAACCTGTGTCGATCCCATACAAAGCTAATCTTTGTGAGCTGCAACAGGTTAACGTCATGAGATCGGTACCGGTTGCAGATGTTCCAGAAACAGAAAATATAGAAGTTCATACCAATCAAAATCATGCTGAAACAGACAACAAAGAGAACAAACAAAACAGTAGCTCGTATTTAGATGAAACAGACTTGACAGAAGAACAGAAAGCGAAGGCCAAACACTTGTTTCAGAAATGGGATCATATTTTCTCTAAAAGCCCACAGATCTAGGTCATACTGATTTAACAGAGCGTGAAATCCATCTGACAGATGCAACACCATTTAAAGATCCACCAAGATATATTCCACCGGGCATGGTAACTGAAGTAAAAAAAACATCTTAAGGAAATGATAGCTTGCGGTGCAATTCGACAATCTTCAAGTCCTTATTCATCAAATATTGTAATCGTCAAAAAGAAAAATGGAACACTTAGCATTTGCCTAGATTTCAGGAAATCGAATAAGAAAACAGTGAGAGATGCTTATGCCAAAAATTGAAAATACTTTACATCTTCTTTCTGGCTCAAAATACTTTTACACGTTTGACTTGAAATCCGGATATTGGCAGGTGGCAGTTGGCAATGAAGGAAAGTGACAAACACCTTACAGCTTTCAGTGCAGGTCCGCTTTGGTTCTATGAATGTAAAAGAATGCCGTTTGGATTGGTGAACGTACCTGCTAAGTTTCAGAGACTGATGGAACGATACATGGGGATCTCAATTTACGGGATATTCTGAATTATCTTGATGATGTTATCATTTTCTCCCAAACCTTCGACGAACATCTTGAGCGTCTTTAAGCTGATCATAACCTTAAGCTGAAAGCCAGTAAATGCCACTTCTGTCAAAAGAAAGTAAAATATGTAGGCCATATTGTTTCAGAAGAAGGAATTCAGACAGACCGGGAAAAGATTGAATCAGTTAAAGTCATGGCCAGCACCAAAATCTATAAAAGATGTCAGACGATTTCTAGGCTTCACGGGTTATTACCGTAGATTCATCAAAGGGTATGCTTCTATTGTAGGACCCTTGAATGACGTTTTGATTGGTCACTCTTCAAAGAAGAAGGCACGATTTAACAAGAAAGTCCCGTTTGCTTGGGGACCAGATCAAGATACAGCTTTCCTCAACATCAAGGAAAAGTTGATTGAACCACCCATCTTGGCATACGTTAGCTACAACCTTCCATTTATTTTGCATACTGATGCATCTGGAACGGGTCTTGGTGCTGTTTTATACGAGCAACAAGGAGGCTTAGAACGGGTTATGGCGTACGCCTGTCGCAGTCTGAAGCCGTCAGAGCGGAATTACTCGGCGCATAAGTTAGAGTTTCTTGCCCTTAAATGGGCTGTATCTGAGAAATTCCATGACTACCTCTACGGATGTCGCTTTAAAGTTCCGTCGGATAATAACCCTCTGACGTACGTACAGACGACAACAAAGCTGGATGCGACAAGGCATAGATGGATGGCATCTCTGGCTAGTTACGATTTTGAGATCAAATATCGTAGTGGTCGCAAAATGCTGATTCTGATGGTTTGTCCAGAAGAGCTGTTGAATACGACAGGACAATTGAGTCCAGTGTAACTGGAGCAATGACTTTATCTTGCGCTGTCGACTCTGTCAAGGCACCTTTTGTTTACAGTCTCACAATTCATGATGCTATTCCAGAGGTTCCCAAGCCTGTTATTCATGAACCATCGGAAGACCAAATTCAGGCTTACTCTTTGTCTGCAAAAGACTGGAAAAAAGCGCAACATGATGACCTTGTTGTTTCAACAGGTATCAACCACCTCTCTCAAGGTTCAAGGCCGTTTGCTAAGCAGGCCTTGCCTGCTGTGAAGAAATGTCTTCGAGAGTGGGACAAACTGGAGTTGAGAGATAGAGTTCTCCATCGCAAGGGATCATCAGATGGTTGTCAAGTGTTGCAGCCTGTCTTACCATCCAGTTTGAAAGATGACATTTTCAGTTCGTTGGATGACGAACTTGGTCATCAAGGCCTTGATCGCACTGTGTCTATTCAAACAGCGCGTCTATTAGCCTGGGATGGAATCCTGATGCCTGTTCAGGATTGTGGGCGGATCACTTTACCAGGTATGCTCAGGCTTATCGCACGAAAAAAAAGACAGCCGGAACAACGGCAGGGGTTTTATTCGATAACTTCGTGATACACTACGGTTTTCCTTCAAGAATCTATAGCGACCAAGGTCCAAACTTCATGTCTTCTCAAATGAAGGAGCTCTGTGAACTTGCTGGTGTTGCTAAAACGAATACCATCCCGTATCATGCTATGGGCAACTGTATGACAGAGCGCTTCAACCGAACGTTGATGAAAATGATTGGCACTCTTGCAGACAGTCAGAAAAATGACTGGAAGTCCCACATAAACACACTCGTGCATGCATACAATGTTACAATTCATCCAAGCACTGGCTTTTCCCCATACTTCCTTATGTTTGGCCGTCACCCTAAACGAGCCATTGATGCCTTTCTAGGTCTCTCTACAGATGAAGATGGTTCCACGAATAAGCATGAGTATGTGAGGAAACTCCAGGAGCGCCTCACCTCTTCGTATAAGAAGGCCAATGATGCAGCTAAGGAGGCAGCAGACAAGGGCAAGAAGGCTTATGACCTCAGAGTGCGGGCCGTGCAAGGCATTGAATCAGGGAGATTCTGTCTTATTACGCAATGTTTCATTGCGTGGTAGGCAGAAGCTCGCCGACAAGTGGAAAGATGTTCCTTATGTCATTATAGGACAGCCAAATGCCGACATCCCTGTGTATGAAGTCAGAAAAGCTGTCCCTCATGCACGGAAGACACGTGTGGTGCACCGGAACCTTCTACTTCCTCTGCGTTCTTCTGCTGCTTCAGATGACAAGGCTATAGAACATGATGCTGCTTCCAGATCACAGCGCTATATCATACCAGCACGCCGTCCCGGTCCCGAATATCGGCCTTCTTCATATAGTGATGATACTGGGGATGGCAGGGTTGACCGCACAGTTAGTAGCACAGTCAGCGCCGACGACCAATATGGCAGACATCTGGTGACTGGATGTTGACGTAGACTCAGATGATGTGACATTTTAGCCTGTTTGTCACCTCTTAGTAGGTGTACTGATATCTGTCTGTCTGTTATAATTCTAATGTACAGTTATAAAATCTGAATGGGGATGATCCCCGAGAGCAAAAATTACAACACAAAAGAGAAAATTGCAGACTCGGTTTTATTGAGTCTGTTCATGAATAGTAATTGAAAGTGCAACACTGCTCACGCCCCCTAGCACCGCAAGCTGAACAAGAAGTACTGAAATTCATCTCGAAGGATCAGAAGGTATAACAACACTGAGAATGATGGGTTATGTTTATTTAATGAGTACATCGAGGTTTATAGAATCAAGGGTTAGTTAAACAGAGTCGTATAGCTGTACTCATTTACTGACAGGTCTGTTTGGTGTGCTATTAACAATACTTGATACTCTGTACACTGTATATTTCATATGTTTTAATATCCAGCAAATGAATTTGTTTAATTGACTTTGAGGCAAATGTGTAGTATTGTTCAACATTTTCAGCTTGATTGTACTGATATTGTATTGTCAGTGTTAATGCAGTGTCATGTAATGATATTTTGTTTAATCTGCATAGTAATATACTATTCAGACATTCGTCAATTATAAAGTAAAGTACCTAGTTATAGTCTACTTTCAGTCCGAGTGACCGCTCAGCCGACTGTACATTTACTCCCCTGGTCATTGAGTCATTGGCCTACAATATTGAGCACTGCTAACATATGGCGCAATCATGCTGCCGCAGTACCGGCGAATGACCCTCACAGGTACCCATTTTAACCCCCTGGGTGGAGAGGATGTGCGGGTTGGAGACACGGAAAAGCGTCTCTGAAATTTCCGGCAGAGACCGGGATTTGAACCCCGGACCTCCGGGCTGATAGTCAAGCACGTTACCACTAGACCACCGCCACCTATTTATATATTTGTGCGTTCGTTCAGTACTTCTTTGCAAATGAAGTACTTTCCCTTTTAAGCATTTGTAGCGTGCATTTTCGTCCTTTAGTTTGAATAAAGTCGAGGACGACTTTTTTGAAAGCAGGGGAGTATGTTATAGAGTGTTATATTAATATAATAAAGCAAATGTCAGGATATGTCGTTTTTAGTTTTTGAACTCGTTTTACAGCTTGAACATGTAGTTATATACTCCTACTTCGTCATATACAGAATCGTCCTATAATAGTATTACTTATACAAGGGGAAATAACTTTAACCTTATTCACTAACACATAGAGTTACCACTAACATCACGTGGCGAATTCAAATATCGTTTCACATGGCTTTGTTATACTCACGAGCAACGGTTGCCGCTTGGCATATTTTGAAATCCTTGTGGCATATGTATTATTAATTCAGGTAAATATTCCTTACTTATATCATGAATATCAACGTCATTATCATCCACCATCACTTTTTGTATCATGTATTATTTCAGTATTTCCAGTAAATTGGTTCTTAACTTGTCAAGGTGTAGTTTTGTGTAAAGTGGCTTACAACGTGTTAAACACACGTGTATTGATTAGTTCCTCCACCCGTTACTTACTATTAACTGAAAGCTTTATACTTATTATACATTTTAGTTATGAATGCTTCATTCCTATATTTCAGGTGGTAGTAGTATTACAGCAAATACAGATAAAGCAATCAAGAACCTACTTATTTTGTTCTCGGTTGCCCGACAACAAAGCGCCGCATATATCCGCATTACGCATATAGAAAATAGTTCTCCCGGAACCTAGCAATTATGCTTATATTTAATATACCAAGAACTGGTGTCTTCACTCGATACTTTGATTTTGACAAATGAAAACCGTTAAGTCGTGGTCCATTGAATTTCTGACGGTAGTTCCCTTTCAAAACTACGAAAGATGAATCAAATTTGACCTCGACATGGCTCGAAATGCCACAATTATTGTGCACATTGACAACGGAATTATTTATTTTTAAATTGTTAAATTGTTTGCAATGTGGAACACTTTCGTCAAAAGTGTGTTTAAATACTATTAGCACCAGTCTGGTATCTGCTTATAAAATGTGTATATCAAACAGTCAGCACTATATATCCATTATATCTATTCAGGTTTTGGGTGATTCCGCCAAGGTGTTCTTCTGTACACAAAACAACTGTCTCGTAGACGTAGCCATAGGACTGAAGTACAGTTATCACATTACCTCATTGATTATGTTAGACCCAATCTATATGAATAAATCAAGTGAAAACAATCATTTACTAGACAAAAAATAAAACCTTAGGAATGATATAGTATTGAAACCATTGTGACAAATAGAGCATTTGCTGCTATAGAGAAATGCTTTTTTTTATCACAATGGTTTCAAAAAGTGACACATTTATTGAGACTGCAAAGGCATCAACATAAGGAAACAGGTCAACTATGAGGGCATTGGAACATGAGGGAATGGGTTAAGCGAATTAAAATTCGATACAAACAAATATTATTTCTTGTCGCCAGTATACAGCAACTGATATAACTTTTAGGTCTAATTTCCTGTACAACAAAATCTAGTGCCAAACTTGTCAGTTATGCCCGCCCTCCAACAGAAAAAAGTTAAAATGTTTTTTGTAGACATATGGTCATGGTAATGATTTTGTCATGTCAATATTACAAGTGAAAACATAAAATGCATTGTGTTTACATGTTTAATATGAAAGCTACATGATGTCTGCTAAAAATGAGAGTATAAAATTTGACAAACATTGTGATGATACATACATGTATACTAATGAAATTGGTATAAAAGTTTTGGTATGAAGGTATGAACTTATCTTGATTAAAACAGACCTGGGGTAATTAAAATTGTAATTGTAATTAATTACAATTAATTACATGTTTTCAATGTAATTGATGTAATGTGTAATTGAGTGTTGTTTTAATTACATGTAATTGTAATGTTATTAATTACAGGGAAAAAATAGGTGTAATGGGCAATAACTTTTCAATTACTTTTCAATTACTTAGGTTATTAACAAGTTATAAAGTACAGCCATTCAGTGATTTTTATAGATTTAATTTTTAAACACTGGATCTATAGAGAAAGATATTAGATAACAAATGTTGTTTCAGTGTATTATATTGTTTAATACACAGAGAAAGTCAACTAACATATATATTCATTTGAATGAGTCTTTGAGATCCCATATTTTGCAAATTATTATTCTGCTGCATGGTTTTATAAACCTGCTGAATAATTAAACACATCTCATGAAAATGGTAGAATTGTAATATACATTCTTCAATAGCAAACAGGGCAGACATTACCAGTATGTGGTCTGCATTGCTAACAGCACATACCCTAATGCAACACCTCATATAGAAGGGATCTCATCTCAGTCTACACTGTTTTCTTAAATTTACTCTGTCAAACAGCATATCAAAAATTTTAGTTAATCAATGTCTGCATTTTATGGGAATGTGTTGTGTGTTTTAACTGAGAACAAAACCTAGAGTTATACTTCAAACAGTGCAGACCCTGTTCAACGGGCTCCTATAGCAGCACTTTGATCTGTGTATACATTTTTTTTCAAGTGTCACCCGTGCAATCTTAACAAATCTATTGTGTTGGAAGAGTTAAATAAAGTTTGGCTGATTACAAATATCCAGAATAATTAAACCAACAGCACTGACACCTTTATCATTACCTGTGATAATTATGCTATTGACAATAGACACTGTCACACCTGACATACCACAGAAAGCAAAATACAGTGACCAGCAGTGACCATTAATTGTATAATTAATCCCCATGATATAACACTTTGCCTGCTGACAAACGGTGTATGTTAACCCTTTCCCAATTCTACGTTTATTCCAATTTCAATACCTACTGAATATTCATGGACAAAATTGTTATAATAAAATATGGAAGGTGGAGCATTGTAGCCATTTTGGAAAGTAAAGAAACAGTTCTATCAAATTCCATTAGCAAACAGAGCAGATCCTGATGAGACGGCTCCTTTAGGAGTTGTCTGATCTGGGTTTATTATGTTTCCAGATGAGTGAAAACACGTTTATATGAGGGAAAGGGTTAACAAACGGTGTATGCTAAATTCCATATCTGCCCCGCTCCTTTGTTACAACTGTTTCATTTTAATCAAAAGATGAGGATAACAAATGGCTACATCAGCTTTAATCTGGACGAATATCCCAGATAAAGAATAAACTTGGTGTATCACCCAGATCTAAACTGATTGAAAATGATTATTCTTGGCCCAACCAGGTAATAAAGTTAAATTATCTACATCAACCACTGTTTTCGTTCCAAGTCCTGATATTTACTGATACGATATATCTGCAGTATTATAGATTATGTTTGAAAAGTTAGAATCAGTGGAAACCCTGATTTGACATCTGTGCATAACATGTCTATGACAGATTTCTGATGAAGATTTAATATTTTGTATATTGGTATGTATCCACTGATCACTTAAAGATGTTAATAAAAATACTTCTTATATAGAAACATAATTCAGTGACTGTAAATATTAAAATATGTTACTGGTCATGTACATGCAAACTTACATGTACATGCACTAGTTTTGTTACTTGATAAACTTGTTTTCTCAAACATATTTTCTGTTGTTGCCAGCTTTTTCAAAGTAATTGAGATGTAATTAATTACATTTGGCAAAGTAGTTGTAATTCAATTAATTACAAACACAAAACCCATGCAATTGTAATTGTAATTGACCTTTTATGAATGTAATTGTAATTTAATTAATTACAATGCCATGGAATTAACCCCAGGTCTGGATTAAAACGCACTTAGGACAGTATCAGTGATCTGGTTCATGACAGTTTACTGTGAAGGGAGATTATTTTTCTTGAAATGGTCATATGTTTCGTTGCAGTCGAGTCTTTTATCAGTATTTGTCAGCAGCAATTAAAAGCTCCGTCATTTTATCTTCTTTCTGGAGAATATTATCTAAATCTTGTAGATTTTTAAGGATTTACCTATTAATAAGGTTAATTGGCGACAAGTGTGATATTGTAGGTCATATCGCGACGGACATAAAAGACCGTACAATATCCCATATATATAGTATTGGCCACGAAATAAAGTTTGGAGAAATTAGTCTGACAAGACAACAAACGGACACAAGTCAAAATTCATATTTATAAATAGGCATTTATGAATTAATAGTAAATATACCTATCGGCTGAAACAAAGGTACAGACCCCATATTAGCGGACTAATGACTCAACACAGCTGCATATTTGAACATCTAATAAGATATACTTACCACTTATCTCATTATTCACGCCCTGACATGCATTTTCAAACGGTTTGGATCCAGATGAGACGCCGAGTAACCTGGCGTCTCATCAAGATCCAAACTGTTTGACATTCGGTCAACAGATTTAACAACACAAAAACGATCGAAGAATCGGTAGTTGTAGTCACAATTGCACCGGATCTAAATTTGAGCAGACATGGAATAAAGGGTTGAAAGCTAATGATATATTTGTTTTACATTGTGTTAAGAATTACAGTACAAACTTCTATAAATCGGAATTCTAGGAACGAAAAGAGATACCTTTATGCAGTTGACTGCTTACTGCAGGGTGAACACTATACAGAAAGCTCCTAAAGAAGTTTTCTGTATGACTTTTACTTTGCATTTTAGCTGTAATCTAAGACCGATATTTTCCTATATTGAACATCCGGTTTACTACGGTTCTATTGTGAATAGTCGCTTTTAATTATCCACACTCTATTCACAAAAATATGGCCATATCTTACAAACAGCGTAGACCTTAATCATACGCCCAATTAAGTCGCGCCTAATCAATAATACAGAAAAATGTCAGTCAGTTTCCTGTAGCAAATTATTGTATAAAACTGATAAACACCAGACCTGTGTCCAACTGAGATGATCGTGATTCTTTTTGTATGGAAGATTAAGGGCTAATTGTCTGATTGAGGACGTCAAAATCAACCAAATGTCACCTTTTACTATCATTGCACAGACAACTTGATTTTCTTAACACTTTACCCCATTAATATCTATGTTAGAAAATATGGCATCATGAATATTAATAGAATTTCTTTCTATACTGGCATATGAACACACAACATTTTAGTTCAGGCAGAAACTGTAGACGTATACCTACATTATACCATAGCAAACAGAGCAGACTGTGAATAGATACTTCTAAAATCGCCGTCTGATCTAGGTTTAAAAAAATTGCATGAAAAAATGTATACGAGAGAAAGGGTTAACAATTAAGCTATGGAAAAAAAAAGTGTCAACTCAAATTCGGGTCAGGTGAAATCTTGACTACTACCTGTTTGATCAAGGTTTTGAAAAAACTGTTTACCGATGGTCAAACAGCTTTGATCCTGACGATACGCTCAATTGGCGATATCAATGTTAACCCCTTTTTTGTTTGTTATGTTATACCTTTCTCTTTTACAACGTTACTAAATGGTCATTTTGTATAAATGAACTTTGTGCAAAAACTGTTTCCCAAATTCTGTCTGCAATTCTCTAGAAGTACAGACATTATTTCGGTACCAATATACTGTTGATGAAAATTATGTATCCGCTTTTACTGCAGGTAATTTTGCTATCATGCCAGCCCCAGTTTTTCCCATATGTGGCAGAGTCACATATGGGAACTAACCAGTACACTCACGATTCAGTATTTCGTCAAAATGTTTTAGTGGTAGATGACTTTATTTGTTTTAATAAATGACTGAGCTACAACGCTAACACAGCTACCAGTATACAACAGTCTCGGTAAGGAAAACCTGTATGCTAATTTTACATTTGCTTATTTCTCCGACTAATACGTGATCTTGTTTTTTTGTTTTGCCACAGGTCGATTGCAGTACAGGGAGACTTAAATATTCGGGCCATTCTTACAATATGCCCCTTTTGATAGGCGCCCAAATTATGTATGGTGGTCTGTTGCTGTTTCTTTGGGAAATCTATAGCGATATGTCCCTTCTGATATCAACTATATATCGCCAGGTTACTTGTATACACACGGGTAACACTTGTACACCAATGCTTGCAGGTTTCTTTTTTTATACTGCTATGAGAGATTTCAGGTTAAGTTCTATTCCACAATCAAAAGCAGATATCCTACAAGCCTTCAATTTGAATGCTCGATATTTTAACAAAGATAATCCTTTCCATGAAGTTATGAATCCTCCTTCAATTTACACAAAAAAACTCAAAGTCAAATGTAGTCCTTCCGAAACTTATGTAGCCTTCTAAAATTTATGACAAAATAGACGATTTTGATTCTAATGTTGCTAATTTCGTTTACCTTGACGAAGATGTTCCCAATTCCTAAATCGTACGGGGTTTACATATACCAATGCATTCCGTAAGCTTGAGCTTGTTCTTCTGTTGACGAATTTAACTGTTGAAATCTCATTTTACTAGAAATTTAAGCTATCATAAACTAAGAACGACATTCTCTAAATTTTACCATCGAATCATGTCACCTGTTGGCAAGTATAAGTGTAATATGCCGCTCTTGCGACGCGGTATTTCACATTTTGACTTGTATGGCGATGTGATTTCCAAATTTCATAAAATACTTGTGTTGGACATTCCAATTTTTCACTTTGTTCATCAAATATATTTAAACACTTATTAAAAAGGGACATAATCCTATAATAATATAACATCCTGCATGTATAGTTCCATCCCTTTTACAGCTTGCAATCACACTGTCCTCTTTTAATGTGTGCCAACAGAAACTGCTTAGTACTCTATAAAGACATCCTCTAAAATATGGAAGCGGAAGGAGGACGTCGGATCTCGTTTTTGTTGTATATTAGTTTACATTTCTACTGTTACTCTGTTTGCAGTTCAATCACTGAGTATAGGTGGATCTAGTATGTTTCACATATATATATTTCGTTTAACATGCAATGTACCATTGAATTTGCCATCGAGGTTGTTATAGATTAGTCGTAGAGGAGATATGATTATTAACACTGTGTCTTTTAGGATGAGGATGGAATAAAGTGAGGAAGGGCGCCCTTAAACCGGTTTAAATTTTAACCTCTAAGCGACAATTGTCACCGACCGTTCCGAGGCGGTACTTCCATCGTCCTTCTTTTTAGTTTTGTTTTGCCTGGTCTGTGTGCGTCACGCTTTTGTTTTGGTAGACATGTATATTTACTAAACTTTTTTGCCGTGGTGCTGTTCGATCGGCAAGTGAGCTGTTTCCTATATGACTCATATATTTAGTTTTGCTACCATTTTCAGTTGTCATTTTTTCTTTAATTTTGTTTCATAGAATAGTAACAGTAGCAAACAGTTTGGATTCCGATGAGGCACCGAATTACTCAGCGTCTGAATCGAAATTGTTTGCATAGGTAACGACCGTTCTGTAAGAGGTTGCTTAAGTACAAACAAATACTTGAACTATTACAACTCAATTGGTGTCTTATCAGGGTCAAAGTTTATAACACAAGTATAAGTCATGCAGGAAACACCACATACAAAACCCACAGCCGCCAGAGGAGAATAACAAGAAAATAATACAGCAAATGTACATATCTTTTAAAACACAGAGAGACGCACAAAGACAAATACCAATAGGGGAGAGATGGAAGTAACGCCTTGGAACTGGGGGTTCAAACTGGTTTAGGGGCGCCCAACCAATCATTTATTCCATCTACACCCTACACAACAGTATAATTAAACATTTCTACGCTTAAACTTCTGCTTCTGAGTCTAGGGCCAATTTAAAGTATACGATTGGTCAGATTCTGAGTAAGACTGCCATCTGTTCAGATGCTTAAGAATGATCTAAGGCTCATATAAAAGTTTGATCACCGCGGCTGTTCCATGTGAATTGATGTCTCATTTGGACAGAAACAGCTTGTCTAGGTAAATACTAAAACTTATTTAGGCTTTTTATGCTGAAACTGTCTGTTAGATTTACTTTCCCCGATTTATATCGCATTTATGAAACAACACTTGGGTTCGGATGAGACACCGAATTACCCTGCGTTTCATCTGGATCAAACTGCTGCAAATGTAAGTCAGATGGCTAAGCATGTTTACGTTACTTTATGATGCTCTTCTGGTACTGGCTAACAGTGAAAATCCAGGAATAAAACGTGGCTTATAAGGTGACTTATTCAGTTAATTGCAGCAATATTCATCATCTATACCATTTTCATTACATATATGCATATGAACATATTCGCTAACATATCAGACGGAAAAAAAATGATCATTCAACCTCTGCAATGGCAAAAATATCACGTGTTAATACACTATTGTAAAAACTAATTACTCCTTATTTTAGAAAAAATGGAAGACGGTTTTAAAGACATTAATAGAACTTTTGATATACTGTACTCGTAATCAATCTGATCCATAAGTATTTGTATATATTGAACCATTACCCCAAAATTTACAAACAACTTGGACTTTGATGGGACACGTAGATCGAATCGAAACTGTTGCTCTCTTGGTCATTGGTTTCTTTATTTTTTTGTAGAATCGGAAGTAAACAAACATGAAGCAGGTCAGAGGTTAAATATATTTATTTCAGAAATACCACAGCTCTGCAAGTTTATATATGTATAGCAAAAGAAACTCGAGTACTTACCACACTACTAGTGTATCTATAATCCTGCAGAGTTCAAGATAAGATTCGTAAATAAAACTATTTTCAAGAATAAGATCTTTATTTCTCCACCATGCGCTTTGCTGTGACCAATTTTTAGAATCGTCTCCTGCAGACGATTCTAAAGATTTGTAAGAGCAAAGGGCTTGGTAGAGAAATAATGATTTTAATAATTGAGTACGTGCCGTTATCTGTTGTTCTGTAAGCTCTGTATCATGTGTATGCGGCCAAAAACAGAGATGACCTTTACAAACAGTTTTGATCAACACAAGATACCGGGTAACTCGGTGTCTCATTAGGATCTAAACGTTTTGACAGCGATCCTGATTTGATTCGAAACGGAAGGAATTAAGGAAGTACATGTAGATAATTTGCAATTTGCTTGTAGATATTAACAAATTTAACTAGAGGTTTGTTCTCGTAACAAAAACGGATGTCTCCCGGGTCATTCTTTTTCCAATTAACAAGTGTAATATCTGTAACTCAAAAAATATCAGGAGGTGGGATAATCTAAAAATGCTGGATGCACAACAACCCATGTTGGTCAACAGCCCTATGAAGTTTGATGGCTCTAGCCCTACTGGATTAAGAGATAAGCGGACACAAAGTTTGTTTAATTTAAAGTCACCAGGGGCAATTTCTCCAAAGCCTTAAGGGAGGACAAAAAATCACAGGTGCACAACAACTCATGCTAGTGAACATTTGTGTTATAATTGGTGACTCTAGCCCTAGAGGTGTCAAAATAAAGTTTTTTTATAATTTAAGTCATCGGGGCAATACATCCAAAGTTATCTGGGAGAGACAATTCAAAATCCACAGGTGCAAACCAATTCATGCTGGTGAACATTCTGGTGACACTAGCCCTAGTGGATTCAGAAATACCCGCAACGCAAAGTTTCTCTAATTTTAAGTCATCATACCAGGGGCAATCATTCAACAACTATCAGGGGCGACATTTACCCCCCCCCCCCCGATGCTCAGCAATTCATGTTGGTGAACATTCCTGTGACGTTTGGTGACTCTAGCCCTACCGGTGTCAGAGATACGCGCGACACGAAGTTTGTCTAATTCACCCAAAGTTATTAGGGGAGACAATCAAAATATCACAGGTGCACAACAACTCATGCTGGTGAACATTCCTGTAAAGTTTAGTGAATATAACCCTACTGGTTTCAGGGATACGCGCGGCACAAGTTTGTGACAGTCAGTCGAACGGAAAACTCTGGCAAAAAATAATATGTCTCCCCATAAATAAGGGAGACATAATTACAATTTATTTGCACTAAGCTCTCTAACTGATGACTGGATGGAAAGTAAAATGTTTATTAAGATACTCTCTTTGTCATGTTTTACAATGACAAGACAGAATTATGTTCAGTGTCCCGAAAAATACTGAGTTCTAACAAAACAAAACATTAAGAAACAATAAAGATTGATGGTAATGGTTGTTAGATAGAAGGTAGGGGATGATTGTGCAAAGCGAAACGTTTCTTTAATCACATAGTAGTTGAAATTTACCCCAGCTAGGCAGTTGAGTATCAACGGTGAAGCGCTGTACTGCTTGGAAAGTAAGTGTTATGTTATGTATCAAGTAATGAATAACCCGACAATATACGGTGTATTGTTATTGGTCATATTGGTCACATCGTTTGCGACAGATAAATTCGTGAACCTCAATCGGTCTAAAAGGACACTGGGAAGGAACATGATATTTTATTTTTCTAACAAAGGGGGAGTTTGAATTAGCTGTAACGTGTTGCCAGTCTTGTACGAAGTATTTGGGACTTTCTGGCACCAGTATAGTAATAGTCCAAGATTCTGGCTAACTATTGCAGATATGAAAAGAGACAGAAATGTTGAATTTTTTAATTATAATAGTTCGATTCCCATAGTTTATGACCGGACGATCAACCTTTTCAGTACCACGAAGACGGGTCTGTGATATTATATTCAAATAGTTAGGATCCAGGTGAGCCGTTCAGTTAGTTGGTGTTTCATCATTATCCAAGTTGTGTGATTTTTATGAAGCAACTGAAGAAATTCCTACTATGAACTTTCATTGAAGCAGAAAAAATGTGCTCAGGATATCAACTCATTTACTCCATATATATTCATGTGAGAAAAATGACATCATGAATATAATTTAGATGAATTGTTATAATACCACACGGACCGTTATAATATCAATTGGCAGAAAGTGTAGAATTATAACTGCATACCATCATCAACAAACAGAGAGGACGCTGATCATACGGTTCCTGTCCGAGTCGTCTGATCTGAATGTGTCCTATTTTTAAATGCATAGAAAGGCGTTTTATGGAGTAAAGGGTAAATGCGGTTTGTAAATTCACTCATATCTACGGGGATAATGCATACGGGACAACTATTTGATGTACCAATTAGATGAGGGTTGTGAGAGGATAATAAATATCCAGAGGTGTCATTTATACAGGAAGATACGCGTGTCGTTTCGCCTTCTACATTCATATCATTCCAAGCCAATTTCTTTATGAGAAATAAGTTTAGTTGCCCCAATAACAATACCCACCGCCTTCGTTTTTATCTTTTCAAGTTCACACTTTACATTGTTTGTGCAGAGGCTTAATTATTTTTCTTGCGATTCTCAGTGATTCGGTATTTCTAAGTTGCCTTGATTGAACAAGTCAATTGGCTGTCTATAATGTTGTTTTATTAATGACACATATATGCGGAATTATTAGCTGGTTCAACTATAAAGAGACGGATATTAGGATCAGTGAGTATTATCAGTCATACTGTCAGATCTAATATGAATAGACCGAGTGAGATTATTTGTTTTACACTGACTTTACTACGTGTAAGCTTATACAAAAATCCTTTTGATGTACCAGCCGATCTAAGTTTTACTACTAGTGCCGCATGCCACACCCGACTGAGCACTTTAATAATTTAAGCAATAGCACTGATTTATTTTCATTTATACAACATTTTACAAAAGGCTTTCTATATGAAAACTTGTGATTAATGCTGCTATTTATGCCATCAGGTCCTGACCACTTATCAATAGAATAATAAAAATAACTGATCTGACTTCATCCGGGTGAATATGGATGAAAGTCAGTCTGTGATCAATAGATTCAATATGCAGGGACGTTGTGTTAAATCTTCCAGTTCCTGTTTGGCTAGCGGAATTATTACGAGTGAAGTTTCAATGATGTTATGAAGGTTATAAAAAGATAATGAACATACATGTTTTGTCAGTTTCCAACAGGTTATGTTTAACTTACATATTTTTTTTTAAATTGCAAATCAAATTAATCATTTCGTTATGGAATGCTTCAAAACTAGTCCCAGATATTGTTAGAATTATTATTCTTTATAATTATGCTATTTTTCATTTTTGTGTGTGTTATCTAGGAATACATTTACTGTGTTTGAATCTAACATTACATGGCAATGCATTAAACAGCAAATGGTGATAAGAAATGACAATCCTTAAAAAAGAAATTTAAATACACATCATTGTTAATAAATAATATTGTCTTCTGGAGAGGACCAATGCTGAAACATAGGTTTGAGATTGTTATAATATTTTTGTAAAAAGGACATACACCAATCTGAGTCTTAGAAGCCAGAGTGTGAACAGACAGAGCTGTCTGTTACTGGAAGACCTACAATAACGATACGACGGCATACAATGACTAGTTTATAAACAATTATAGACACCATCTTCCTTTTCATAAAGATCATATGAAACGGACAGGGGCAAGTAATCGACGTATGAACTTCATTGGCAGAGTGCATTATGCAAGTTACGGTCTGGCCTACCATCTAAAAACACTAATATAAACACAGTACATAAGAACAGAAAATATGTGGGGACATAGGTTGGACTCATATAAGATAATAATAAATTATAGATAAATATTACAAAACATGACACAAAGCAAAGGGATACAACTTATAGAAACATGGAACTGACTACAGTGTGCATGTGTATTGTTTTGAACCATTAAACTAACTATTAGATGCAATGCTACTGGGATGATGCCGTCTGTCACAGTTGCCCACTTGCTATAAAGTATGATAGAAACACAAACATTATAAGTTAAGTGAGAAAGACAGAGCCATAAACGATACGTTACAAGGAAAAGTTAACAAAGTAAGAAGTCGCCCCGTACTTCATTCTCAGTGTTGTTATATGTTCTGGTCCTTCGGGATCATTATGTCCCCACCCCTTGAAAGGAGAGAGATATATTGATGATGTGCTTTCTGTCCAGCTGTCCGTCTGTCTGTCTGTTAAAATTCTTGTGCAGCTAACTTCTCCTACACCATTAGAGGGATTTCCTTCTAACTTTTACATATGAATCAGCTATATGTGAGGATGGTCATGTGGTTTGGACATTTGGCTGTAACAATTCTGACAGAAGTGTTGGCCCTTTGTAGTTTTTCCCTATAAAGAATATATAGCGAAAAAATCCTGTGCAGCTAACGCCTCCTACACTGTTCGAGGGATGTACTTCAAACTTGTACATATAAACCAGCTATATGTGAGGATGGTCATGTGGTTTTGAATTTTGGCTGCAACAATTTTGACAGAAGTTATGGCCCTTTGTATTTTTTCATTATTGCGAAAACATATTGTGCAGCTAATTCCTCCAACACTATTTCCCTATATAGGATATATAGCGAAACAATCTTGTGATCCAACTCGATTTTTCTTGTATAGAATATATAACGAAAAAATCTTGTGCAGCTAACCCCTACACTATTTTAGGGATTTACTTCAAACTTTTACATATGAACCAGCTATATGTGTATTTGAGGGATTTATTCATAAGTAATGACCCTTTGGAGTTTTTCCTTACATAGAGTAATAACGAAAAAGTCTTGTGCAGCTAACTCCACCTATCCTATGTAAGAGTTTTCATTCAAACTTTTACATATGAACCAGCTATATGTGAGGATGGTCATGTGGATTTGAATATGGGCTGCAACAATTTTGACAGAAGTTTGGATTATTTTCAAATATGAAATTTATACGGAAAACTAGTGTGTATAGATGTCTACAAAAGTTTACAGATAACCAATGTATGTGATGCACAACCAATCTATATGTATCTATAATCTATATCTATATGTTAAATCTATATGTGAAGGTGGTCATGTGATTTTGAATTAAGCTTGATTATCATAATAGTTGTTAAAACGCAGCTCTTGGTTACAACGTTCATTTCTCTTATGGGTGCGGGGGCGGGGTACCGGTGGAGACATGTGTTTTTCTCAAATTCTAGTACGTTTTGATTTGATGCTATTTGTTTTGAAAATTGAATACTGCTTAAGCCGGTGCTATGGGGTATGAGTAGTGTTACACTTTCAGACCATATTTGTCAACAGTTAAATGGGTATAATAAATGAATAATATCAAACAGATTGGCAATATAATTACAGTTCAGTGGGCTCATTTCAAATTAAAGAACCCTTTGTCAGAACCAACAACATGAGACTTATTGCTTGATATTTAATGGAAAAGTAGTAAAGTCAAGCAGGCAGAGCCACATGCAAGACGCAACCACCACCAAAACACCGATAGACAGCATGACACACACACACATACAACCACACACCCAAACGCACACACACACACACACATGAAATGAACACAGAAAACACCAAAAGACACACAAGAACCAGAGACAAACGTCCACAGATGAACAAGCACAAAGACGCAAGGCAAACAAAAGGAAGGGTGACAAAGAGAGTACCGCCTTGGCACGGTCAGTAGCAAAAACACCACTGGGGGTTTAAACCGGTTTACGGACGTTCTTACCTCACACTTCTCTCAAAGTCACCCTAGCTATACAAATAGTGTAAATAAAGGTATCCCCGCTGGACTTACCCACAACATATACGACGGTGAACACAGGACAGCATGTAAAACATAGCATAATAACTGTGACAATCCGTCAAATATGTACTCAATGACTTTGCTGAAGTCAGAGCACCTGCAGGTAAGCCGTTAAGGGCACGACAGGGAAAAAGTAATACATGAGTCTGGTAAGCTCATCCTGTATCCAAGTTTAAGAGTGTACCATCATAGAGTACTACCCTCGGCCTATCATCGCGCAAGCAAAGAGGGAAGCGTAGCTACCGACTGTAAAAGGGTCGATAACCAAACATGCAGTGCGTTGCAATATAATAGGATCATAACCTTTCTTTTTAAATGTTTTAATACGTTTTATAAACAAATCATGAAAATGGATATGACCCTGAATTTTCCTAAGTTTGTAGATAACATCCCAATAAAATTCTGGTTGAGAAATGCCTTGTCGCAGTAACGTCCGTAGATTGCAATTATATTTACTAATGAGAGGTAAATTTCGATAATAAAATTTAGAAAACGTTTTCCGAAGTTTGTGATATCTGTAACCTTGTTTAAGAAGTTTATCAGTTATAACTAAATTACGTCTGTTAAAATCTTCAAGCAAAGAACAGGCTCGGGCAAACCTAATAAGTTGAGAAATATAAACCCCATAAGAAGTAGAACGTGGCACATCTCCATCTAGAAAAGGATAATTAACAATTTTAAAATTAAAATCTTCTCTTTTATCGTATACTTTGGACGAAACTTTATCATTTGTAATTGATAGATTCAAGTCTAAAAATGAAGCATTAATGTCAGATTGATTAGCTTTGTTTCAAGACAGTTCTTTTGGGTAAATTGAAGAAATCATAGTATCAAAATAAGGATTATCTAAATTCAAAATATCGTCTAAATACCTTGAAATTTTATTAAAAGCATTGACAATATCGGTCTGTGTATCAGGTTTTAAGCTAGGCATAAAATCCCTCTCGTAGCAATACAAGCTAACTTTGTATACTGGAATTCATTAACTCTTCTATTGCTGACTTTCAATTGGACTATTCCAAAACTTAGACAAGCCAAACTTACCGTTAACATTCAGGTGTTGACTCCATGAACTTTCTTATCTTGGTCTACACTGCTTGCAATGGATATCCTGTAATCGTTTCCCACTCTTTAGGATTAATGGTATCTCAATGTCACACATTGTCGTCCGCGAGATTTGTTGTTTTGTTTTTTATAAAGGGGGTATTTTTTACTTTCTTCATTTCAGAGTGTCAAACATTGAATCCTTATAAGACACCATGTTACTCTGTAGCCGTATAGAGATTGTGGTGAACAGGTTGATAGGCTTTACTTTGTTGGTTGGTAGCTCAGTCGGTAGAGTGTTGGCATGGTAAGCATGTTAAACCAAAGGCACTGGGTTCGAGGCACTGGGTTCGAGTCCCTTTTTCACCATGTTACCACTAAACGTCTCACTGGGACTCAAACCGTTTTCTTATGAATACAATAACTAATCTGTATGGCAAAAACGTGTATTGAAGCCAATAAGAACACGAGTTAGATAACTCATGAAGGATGAGGTTTGGTTGTTCTTGAAGCCGTAGTTTGATACTTGTCATGCTTAGCAACTAAGAATGCAACCAGGAAAATGTTCTTTTAAACGTTATAGTTAAACACGTCAAACAACTGTATTCGGTTTGTGAACAACAATTTCAAATAGAAAGAACAAATCTCGTTTCTCGTATTCACGCATCTTCAAACATTTTCACACAAGCAGTTGTATATGTAATAACTGCAGCACTCAAGCGAACTTAATGTTGGGGGAAAAGGCATATATTGTCCCCAGACATATATAAAAATAGAAAACTGTACAATCCAGCGTATAGACTGGTTAGGTCGCGAATAAAAATGTTTTCATTACAGTCCAGCACATTTTGATACGATATTAGAAAAGAAATCACTGAGATATCTGCTTGTAACATGTGCATGTTTACTTGTGATGGCAACCGTGGGTCGTGGATTCAAATAGTTGATGTTAAGGAATAAGTCTTGGGATAGCAAGTACGACTTTTACACAAAATTAGTGTTAATCCTTTAAAACCGGGAACACATATACTGGCTTTTCCAGACAGTGCAAAAACAGATCGAACCGATCCTAGAAGAGCATTATTATCAGGGTCTGCATTGCTATTACTCAAATTCTTATAGCAAATTTATTTATTTCATATCAAATGGACTCAATATATAAACAATCATTGGACAGGCCATTATAGATTGAAAGTGGCAGCACATATACAGTGCAGAAACAGGTCAGAAAGCAGCTAGATGAGCCCTCTTGTCACGGCATTGTGTGTTACTCAAAGCACTCTAGCATTTCGTTTTACTTTAATATCAAATGAACTCATGTAAAATATGCTGTAACATCCCATTTTACATTGCAAGTGAGATCACTTCTACCGGACAGAACATACACATGTCAGAAGGCTGCTAGAGGTGCTCTATTTTCAGGGTTTGCATTGGTTGTTACTTGTTATTACCTAGCGCATTTACTTCCTTCAACATAAGTGAATTCAATATACAAACAATGATAGGACATTACATTTTTGATTGAAAGTGGGAACACATTTACTGGTATTTCGAAACAGTATGTACACATATCAGAAGGCTTCATTGCTTGTTACTCACTATCATCTAGCACATTTACTTCTTTCAAAAGATATGAACTCAATATATAAATATTGATAGGACATTCTTTTTTACATATCAAGTGGGAACACCATCTCTGGCATTTCCAAACAGTATGTACGCATATCAGAATGATGCTAGAGGGGCTCTCTTATCAGGGTCTGCATTGTTTGACTCACTATCCTCTAGCGCACTTAACTCAATAAATAAACATTGATAGGACATTCCATTGTGCATATATCCAGCATTCGATATGGCGTTCCATCTTGCAAATGGCTGTGTTGACGTTACAATAAGGCTTTTTGTGGATCATCTTACGTTTTGCCCATGAATGATAATCTGAAGTAGATAAATCCAATGTTGACAACGCAACTAACAAAGACAGACTGAAAATATTATTCTCAAGCAAACAAGTTTGGGGATTCTTTTATTTGTTAAATGAATTAATATAAATGGTAATAATCAGATAAATGATTTTTTTCTGTTCAAGTAATAAGTTACCGCCGTACTTTTACCTTCTTTTATTTTCCTGTTTGCAACAAGTAGACACACATACTGATGACTGTAAATGCTTGACATTGCATTGGTGACACCATTGACCTTCGATAAAAATGTATCACACATATAACGTGTTATACAGTAGACTCGCGATATTTGTTAAAACGGAATATCCATTTTAATGACATAGTGCTTAATATCAAAATATGAATCAATCCGCTATGCATGTTAATTCGTGGAATCATGCTAACTATGGATAAATTACAGCCAATGAATTATAATGACAAATAGTGCAGATCGATATGATGCAGCACCATTAGGCGTACATCATTTGCTTATACATATAATTATGCTTCATTTTCAGTGTTGTTCTATTGTCTGGTCCTTCGCGATCATTATAACAGAGGTGGAGAGAGAGACAGAGAAAGATATCGAGATACATAGACGAGGACATAGAGAGGGAGAGAAAGGAGAGAGAGAGAGAGTGAGAGACAAAGAGACAAAGACTATAGGTAGAGAGTCAGATAGAGAAAGAGACATACATACAGATTCAGAGACAAAAATACAGAAAGAGAAAGATAGGTGGAGAGACAGAGAAAAACACAGCGATATACAGATAGACGGACATACAGATACAGAGAGACGCAGAGATAAAGATATACAGAGAAAGAGACAGAGGTACAAAGACAGAGACAGGGACAGGGGTAGATTGAGAAACAGAGAGAAACAAAGAAAGAGAAAGAGAGATACATTTAGACAGAAGAGTGCGAGAGGTAAAGAGACATCGATAATCTTACCTAAACGAATCGTCGACATTTTGATACTGAGTCTCATTCTTACATTGTATGGATTGTTTGTTTTCCTCTTTTCCAGATTCGTCCTGACGAGGGAAGGATTTCCTACATATAATGGAGTAATCAGTATATAGAAATATAGTAATATTCTCTACGGAGGAGTCAGTTACCAAGCAGGGCTTGTGACAGAGGATTTAATTTATAATCTTCACAATAGCATGTGTTAAGTGCTTGTGTGGCGGTCGTAAAACGTCGCCCCGTACTTCATTCTCAGTGTTGTTATACCTTCCGATTCTTCGAGATCATGAATTGCAGTACTTCTTGTTCTGAAAATTGAATACCGCTTAAGCCGGTGCTAGGGGGCGTGAGCAGTGTTGCACTTTCAATTACTGCTAATGAACAGACTCAATAACACCGAGTCTGCAATTTTCTCTTTTTGTGTTGCAATTTTTGCTTTCGGGGGATCACCACCCTTCAGAATTTGTATTGAATTAGGTTAACGTTTAACATGTTTACAATGCAAAACAATACGTTTAGTATGGATTTTAACAACAACAATTTGTAAACAAAACACCTAAAACTGGGGTAAACGTGTATGAGGAATTGTAAACATGTTAAACGTTAACCTACTACTTAAAGATGTTTGTGTCTTGCACACCCACGGCCATTTTAAATAATCATGGTGGCGTTTTATGTGTGGCTTTTCCTACTTGACTTTACTACTTTTTCATAAAAAACTGACGGAGAATATTCTGAAAATAAATACACACACCCAACAAAGTTGCTTGATCCATTAGGTATGCGTTTTAATCTTTATCACAATAAACACACATGTGTAACGTAGATTAGACCCACCTAAGTGTTTACAGATTATTTCATGATCAAACATGTCCTGTGATTGTATGCAATTATGGAAGTACATGTTAATGATATATTTGATTTCACCGTGTCATACATGATCATAACATGTCGCGTCGTACTTCATTCTCAGTGTTGTTATATTTTCTTGTCCTTCGGGATAATTAGCTTTTATGTTAATAGTTTTGAAATTTGAATACTGCTTAAGCCAGTGCAAGGAGCATAAGTAGTGTTGCACGTTTAATTACTACTTATGAACAGACTCAACAAACCGAGTCTTCAATTTTCTCATTTTGCATTTCTACCTTTGCTTTCGAAGAATCACCCATTTTCAGAAATATGTATTTCAAAACAGCAGGTGTTAACTGCTTGTGTGGCGGCCGTAAAAATCACCCCGTACTTCATTCTCAATGTTGTTATATTTTCTTGTCCTTAGGGATCATTAGTTTTGATGTTACTAGATTTTTAAAATTGAGTACTGCTTACGCCGGTGCTAGGAGGCGTAAGTAGTGTTGCACTTTTAATTACTACTCATGAACAGACTCAATAAAACCGAGTCTGCAATTTTCTCATTTTATATTTCTACTTTTGCTCCTAAAGAATCACCAATTTTCAGAATATATGGTGACAATAGGTAGTATGTAATTACGATGTATTAATGTGATATTATAATACGACATAGGACAATGATTCCAACACATTAGTTATAAACGTAAGATTTATTGGATAGGTATGGTGTTATATAGGACAAGGGCACTAACGCTGGTGTTATAAAAGCAAAACTCATAGTGCTAAAATTAATATAAACTAACTAACCTATAAACTGACTTGCCGGAGAGTGGTTGTGCCCGCATGTTCTACTGCGCTTGGAATAGTGCTAGTATCGCCATAGTGCTTCATACGCATACGTTCATAAGACTTTGTTACTACATCGTCATTGTGCATGTCATTAGTAAACATTTGCAGGATACCTCATCCAGAAATGCGATGAAACTCATAGTATGACTACACCTATATGTACTATGTTTCAATCCATATACAACATTGGTGCATTTGAGATACTTCTATTGTCATTTATCCACCAATTCTATAGTGTGACTACACTAATTATTCGTTTTGCGACCACGTGATGCGACCTCGCTGTTGATTGGTCTCTGAGAATAATGAGAGAGCTGTTCTGTAAACAACGTTTAGTTTATGTAATGTTCCGCATGTTTCTGATTTTTTCTTATTGAGAAAGAGATTGTTAGAACGATAACAACGATCTTACCTGCAATCCAACTCGTCGACAGTTTCATACTGAACCTCATTCGTAGATTGTTTGGATATTTGATTGTCTTGATTAGTGGAGGGTTTCCTAGAGAGACATCAAATTTAACTAGTATAACTATTCTCTAACTAGGGTTCATTTAGTTTCACCATTTACCTCTGGCGAAGGGGGAGTTTCCTAGAGAGACATGTAATTAATGTAACTATTCTCTAAACATATTTAGAGTGTATATTTGGGTGTCCTCGTGTTTCCAACCAATTAGCTTTAATTGCATTGTTTGTTGAAGAGAGTGGGTTACTATATTTAATATTTTGACATGGCAGTCGCTACAATAAACGGAAACGATTGATAACATCATATGACATAGTATTGAATATTGTCAATCTAAATTTATTGGAATATAGAAAAAATCCCAATGGTAAAAGGTAACTCATTTTCGACGATATATATACTGTTTGGAAAATAGTATATTATCATCATATTTCAAACAGTTACGAAACTAAATGGCAACCAGAAAAAGAATGATATCTTGCGCTATGCGTCTGTTCACTATATAAATAAATAATTTATGGAACATTAGGTACTTAAAACACGTTGCAAGTATCACACATACAATGCTCCCACCCTATAACGACCCTCTCAATAACGATTTCCTCATTACAACAACGCATGTCACTGTTTCCGAACATTATGTTCCAGAAATAACTTTTTTTCATCGTATTTTATTTATGCAGAATCGTCACCTTGTGACGATTCTAAAGAATGGTCACAGCATAGGATTTGATTGAGGCATAACGGTTTTAGTTCTCGAAGTACACCTTATCTGGGAATCTGAAAACAAGCTAATTATCTTTGATTTTCCCTCCCTATAACAACTCCCTCTGACAAACACATTCAATCTGCGTATCGGTGTAGAGAGGGAGCATTGTACTTTACAACATGTTACATGCATTTTATAATGGCATATGAACATAGAAACAATGATCATAACAGAGCCTATAGAATCGGATTTATACTATTCCATAAGCATACAAAGCAGACAATGATTGCACGGTTCATCATTATACTCTAAAAGCATGACTACAGATCAACTTTATTCAATCCCAAAGATAAAAGGGAGTCATTTTAAAATACCTATATCATCATTTATCATGAACTTCCTATGACGTGTCTATTGTAATCATTCAAGTTGCGACCACGCTTTAGAATGGAATCTGAAGGAGATACAGGAGCTGTCCTTTAAACAATAATTAGTAAAAAGAGCACCGCGAGCGGGTGCGTACGCTCGTCTGTCGGCATTGTGAAGATGAACATGTAAACCAAAAATGAAGGTTGTAAATAAAAATGGAAAAGTAGTAAAGTCAAGCAGGCAAAGCCACATACAAGACGCAACCACCACCAAAACACCGATAGACAGCATGATACACACACACAACTACACACCCACACACGAAATGAACACAGAAAACACCAAAAGACACACAAGAACCAGAGACAAACGCTCCACACATGAACAAAATCACAAGCACAAAGACGCAAGGCAAACAAAAGGAAGGGTGACAAAGAGAGTACCGCCTTGACACGGTCAGTAGCAAACACACCACTGGGGGTTTAAACCGGTTTACGGACGTCCTAACCTCTCACTTCTCTCAAAGTCACCCTAGCTTTACAAATAGTGTAAATAAAGGTATCCCCGCTGGACTTACCCACAACATAGACGACGGTGAACACAGGACAACATGTAAAAGACGTTAAGGTCATTGTTAAGATTTTGGACGACGACGACAAAGACGACAACGACGATGACAACGCCGACGCGGACGCCGGAGTTACGGCAATAGTTCGTGATTTCTTCGAAACAGACGAGCTAAAAGCGTATTTTAAGTATGTTATTGTTTCATGATTAAACAGAAAGAGAGAGATAGAATGACAATGATAATTTTACCTGCAATCCAACTCGTCGACAGTTTCATATTGAACCTCATTCATAGATTGCATGGATATCTGATTGTCTTTCTTTCTTACAGATTTCTCCTGGCGTGTAGGGGGTTTCCTAGAGAGATAATAAATTGAACAACTAATATCACTATCCGCTAACCATGGTTCATTTGAATCTCCAATTTCGCTCTATCACAGGATATGCTAGATTTGCCTAGATACTTGACACAATGTGTTGAAGTGTTTATTTAAATGTTGTGTTTGTTTATATCTTATGTAAAAAATGGAATGGTACACATGGTATATTTTAGATATGGCAGATTATTTCAGATTAACAATATTTACAAAACAATACAGAACAGACGCAACCATTTCTAGGGCCTTCAATGTATTCCTGACCTGAAGTTAATTAAATTGAAACATACATTGGTTTTCCCATTCATTTTACAGAACAATTTAAACACAATTTGTACATAGCAATAAAGAGTTATTTGAAGCCAAAATAAACCAGAAGGTACGAGCGTAGGTCTAGCTATACAGATAATAAAAATATGTTTTAACGTATCTACTTTGAATATACACGACAACTACGATTATTATACAATATACGTATAACCACTATTACACAATATGTGTTACTGTCATTATTACCAATAACAGTTTCAATCAACATTACCTAGAATTATTACTTACGTTATTACACAAAATAATATCTGTCATCATTATATACGCTAATTACTATAATAATTTTCACAACATATTTATTACAAAATGTTATTACTGCCAATAACATTTCGAATGTGATGGGCAAATGATTTGGACAAAAATGAAATATCGAGTAACCCTGTCTAATAAAGATATTTATCACATTACTTCCGACCCGGCAGTGTTATAACTAACTCGGCAACTATATTCGCAATATTGAAGGCTTTTTATACAACTCGTTGTATTCTTACGCGCTGTAAAAAAACAAAAAACATGGCAAACACGGGGAGCAACCCTCGAGATACATATGCGTTGTGAAGACCGAAAAAGTGGGTAAACTTCGTCAGTCAAAACAGGTGCTCAATAGCAGTATACAGAGAGCATGTCAAAAGACGACAACCGGGGATACCTTTATTTACAATATTTGTAAAGCTAGGGTGACTTTGAGAGAAGTGTGAGGTTAGGACGTCCGTAAACCGGTTTAAACCCCCAGTGGTGTTTTTGCTGCTGACCGTGCCAAGGCGGTACTCTCTTTGTCACCCTTCCTTTTGTTTGCCTTGCGTCTTTGTGCTTGTGGTTTGTTCATGTTGTGGAACGTTTGTCCCTGTTTCTTGTGTGTCTTTGGTGTTTTCTGTGTTCATTTCGTGTGTGTGTATGTGCGTGTACGGTTGGGTGTGTGGTTGTGTGTGTGTGTGTGTGTCATGCTGTCTATCGGTGTTTTGGTGGTGGTTGCGTCTTGCATGTGGCTTTGCCTGCTTGACTTTACTACTTTTCCATTTATTCCGAACCCGGGTGTCCATTTTACATAGCACCAACAACAGTTACTGTCCACTCATGATCATCTTCGTCGAAAAACGTGTACATATATAGTTCCGTAGATGTCCTATCGTGTAAACATAGTCTGTAGTTTTGTACCATGATGAAGCACATGGTCAAGCGCTCCGGAATCTCTACTAATACTTGTCCTGCCACAGCCCCAGAAAATACACTATTTCAAAGATGGGTGACAACGATGTTCCCGCGAACCATGCAGATAATGCAAATATCTGGTCATAAGAACATGGCTTCAATAAACAACTACAGTCGCATTAATCAGAATCAGCACAAAATGATCTCATCCATCCTCCACTCAACTAACACCTCCCAAACCCAGGTCACAAGAGCAGGTCACTGGTGGTTTCCAAATCATTTTCGCCGCCCAAATACATGGCGAAACCATTCATATATATATATATATATCTACCAGAATTACAATCCAGCAAAATCGAACAGTCCAACCAGAAAACGAATCTAGATTGACCGCTGGTGACACATTGAAAAGTAGCCATTTATGGCGGTCAGAACTTACGTGATTGTTGACCTACTTTGTTGTGGACAAAATAAATGAAATGTGTTAGGATCTACGTTATAGCTGGTTAGACCGAATCACACACAACTGTGATCAACGCACCCAAAGTACTAATAGTCAACTGTATTTGGATCTAGTAAATGCGTTGTCTTTGAGGTAATGTGATAAATAGAATACAGCAATCGTGTTCATTGAATATTCCAAATATAAAACTCGTTGTCTAGAATGACCTATTGCTCGGCAAAGCATCGTATTATATCATTTTAGACAACTCGTTTTATATTTGGAATATTCAATGACCACTCATGTTATACCCTCTATAAAAATACTCGTTAACACTCAGAGTATTATATTTATATTTGTTCTAAACGACATTATACAAACCGTTAATTCTTCTCCCGCTAAATGGGACCTGACGCACATTTGCAAATATCTATGACTTTAATGAGACACATGAGGTACCGAGCATCTCAATATGACACTCAGACCACTGTTCTGAAAATCTATAGTTGTTCAAGTTTTCATGGCAGGCGAAAATGCATATAATTGGTTTAACTGAACGAATCCCTACTAGCTCAATGTTCTACATGACTGTTCAGCAGCTAAACGACCAGAAGAACAAAGTCATTAACAACTATTACGCTAAAGATCACATTGAACAAACTCTTACTCGCTTAATATTTTACGATGTTTGAACAGGTACACGTTCGGTAGAGCAACGACAGCTAAATATATTACGCTAAATATTAAACAGAACAGAATCTTCCTCTCCAAATGTACTATGACTTCTATAAACATACAGTAGCAAAGTTACATGTACAAACATTACGCTTTAGATAAAACTGAGTTTGATGTGGAGCTCCAGTAATGTGATAACATCTATTAGAACGTCAAGAACTACATACCTTAAACTAAATGTTAAGCAGAAAGAATTATTTCTGACTTACTCAAAGTTATGTTATGTTGCGTTTCAACAGGAACACAGTAGAGCAGCGACAACAAAATTATTAACCCATTCCTCAACCAGGTATGTGTGACCCAACCTCTTTCACTATATCTATTGAAATAGATTGTTTACTAGAGAAAATGAACTTTATGGAACTGTGTTGTTCTTAAACCAATATATTCTATCACGACGGCTTATTGAAATAACTTTTACATAGACGTCAAACGGTGTCAATATAAGGAAATGGGTTATGCTTCAGAACACAAATGGAATAGAAGTCAAACAGAAGATTCGGATATGACTTACGAAAGTGCATGGCAATACCAGAAGCACAAATGAATTGCGCCTTACTAAAAGGTCTTGTATGCTCAATATTCTATGGTGCTTACGCATTGAACAGTCCAGTAGAGGAATTACAACTACAACATATTACGTTAAGTGTTTAACTGAACGAACACTTACTCGCTCAATGTTCTGTGGCGCATCAAAATGTATGTAACCAAGACAGCAACGACGATTGCAACAAGAAAGGCCACACACACCCCCACTGCTCCACCCAAAGGCAACGAAGTTTCCTCCGTCTCCTCGTGCATTAAGCCTGGATGAAATGATAAACATTATCTATCTTCTTACATACTATGAACCAATTCTGTTCCATCTTTTGCACCGATTTGGGGTCAGTTAAGACGCCGAAACAGAGTGACTTTGTATCGTATTAGGATCTAATTTGTTTGACACCCACTGCTATATCAGAATAGAAATAGCAAACACATTACGTAATTATATATTACACCAGATTGATACAAAGCTAACTAGTTTCCAAAGGATCAACACTCTTAAAATGTGTCTTCTGTAAACAGCTTAATTGAAAGTTTCGTTAAACAAGAATACCATTATTGCCATGCATAGATTACGTAGCAAATATATCACTTGGCCTATTGTCCACAACAACAAAAATGTACAGTTCGTTGTATTTTATTTTGATGGAGGATAATTCATTTGGAATTTGATTAAAAACGAATATGCAGTTTAACAGGAGAGATTTAAGCGCAAATCTCGTGAAAATTTGTCACATTTAATATCATTCAGTGGTTTAGGAGAGGACTCTGATCGTTTGAATATATCATTAGCTACCCTGATTGGTGATGGTTGCGTCTTGTATGTGGCTTTGCCTGCTTGACGCAGTCGGAGAGGGTATTTAAAGAACTTAACTATCAAACTATAGTTTAGTTTTTATAGACCTGCTTCTACAGCAGATGTGAATGATCTACTTGGCTGCAAAAGCAGCCCACACTGATACGGCTTTGAAGTTTGACGATGCGTTTCTGCGGTCCTGTGTTTCTATAAAAGCCAATATTTTTAATAAATATGGTTTACTGTGAGACAAGTTTTTATTTATATATATTCATTTATTTTATTTATTTTCATTCATATATTTTTCTCAGCATATTTTTGTCGGTGTTATTTCTTTCTTTTCTGCATGATCAAGTTTCAGTGAAAATGCTAGTGAATTATGTGTAAGTGATTAAAATCATATTCCTAAGCATAGCTGTCAGCGTGGTCTAAGGGTTATAACGATGGACTAGAAATCATGAGGTCGTGGGTTCGATCCTCGGTGGAAGCTGACTTATTTTTTTTTTTATATTTTCTTAGCACCCTTAGTATACGTGCTTTTAGTTTAAAACCATTTTGTACATAAAAATATAAGTCCTTTGTTTGCATTTTGGCTTTGTTATTTAGCCGAGACCTTTTACTCGTGGTTTTATTGACCGTTTTGCATATTTCGCCATTGTGCATGAATTTGCTTCAGCTAAAATGTATAATTATCTTATACTAACCTCTTCTTAATTTGGGGACAATAAAAGTGAAAAAAATAATGGGCATTGAGTCGACCTATTGGAATAATTTTACGCTTGCGTAAAACCTTGCTTGTACAAATCTGATACGGGAAGCCTATCATTTGTGTGACATTTGGAAACAATACGTTTTGTGATTTAGAAGTCGTCGCAATTAAAAGGTTTTAGTTTCTGTTACCTTCTTATGCATTGGACTGGAATATTGATGTGACTATGCTATAGGACCACCTGTGTTTCATATTCAAATAAAATGTGTAGTTATTCCTATCAAGTCTATCAATTGGAAATTATGTAGAACTAGATAAACCGTATTGTCGATTATTATATTTTTTGAATAGCAAAATATTATCAGCCTATCTTAAATATAACTGTAAGGAACTAAACTGTAAATACTAATATATCATTACAACATAGCAGGCCCTTCGATATCAAACACCAGGCATTTTTGAGAATGAGCTACAACTTTAAGCAGTGTAGGAATTATATTCAACTCCCGTGTATCTGATTTAAGGCGTAATGGAAAGATTTACATGAATGTTATATAGAGTGAATTACAGGTCAGTGCTCTGACAATTGGTGAACATCAGACAATTATGATAATTGATTTGTATAGGTTATTACTGATTGAATACTGACATACCTAATAATAACAGGCTACATAGGAACACCTTGGCTGGGACGGAAACTTTATGAAACTAAAATATGTATTTTATTCAATAAGCAAACAGGGTATCCCCCGATCAAGCAGCTCTAATATAGTATAATCAGTGTGCAATTGAGCAAGCCGTGTTCCATGCTAGGAAAAGCGTACATCAGTGTTTTTAGCTGACTCTGCAGTTACATCCGTGTGCTAAATGCAAACCGCATCCAATTAAGACGTCCGATACGTGTTCAATTACTTTGACAGGCAGACAATAACTTTGCGAACGTTTGTAGCAATAACTTCATTTCATTACCACTACAAAGGCTTTATGAGAATGGATATTTGTGGTTCCACTGGGACTGTATAATTATATTTATTATTTCGCGAAATGCAAGCAAACATCAACGTGTCACTACTGAGATGTATTACATGCACATGTATTACTAAGCAGCCATGAATTGTTGTTTTTAAAATGCTTTTACTGGTGGCTATGTATGTATGTATGTTTATTAAACGACAAAACACTTACCACTGGAGGAAGTAATCTGAACTACTAATGCCAACTGTAAATCAGTTAGCAGAAATTATATAACTGAGCGACTGTAAATCTAATAAATAGACCACAACACGAATATGACTTATGCACTCTCTATATGGGAAATTCAAATACCAACCTATTATATGATAATTATGTTAGAACTTAAATTTTACCTGGTGTAGGTTTAAAATGTTGTGATGAACACGCGACGAACATATTTAGCATAATCATGATATATTAGAGTACTCACTGATGATTTCATAATTAAAATGCAACACATGCAAGTAGATACTATTATTTGAAAAAAATCATCAGTCCTTCCGCGCATGTATCTCCCTGCCAACCTGTCTTGCAGCCCTTCACACAAGAGCCATTTACATGGTTACAACCATCAATACAATTAGTGCTACACATGGTTGAGTTCGATTTCCATAGTAACCGTCTGGGCATTCTGATTATATGAGAATACAAACACTATTATGTACAATAAAAATTGATATACATTGGCCTACCTTGTCTGTCAGCATACAGATGATATAACACAACATGGGAAGTATAACTGAAACAACCGGTGCATACTTAGATCAATCGCCGCGTTTAGCCATATTGTCTCAACAAAATATTTGTTTCTTGGATTGTGACAGATAATACACATATACTGACGCTAATACGTTATATTATGTGTATAGGGTCACTAGGAAAGAATAGTAATTGATACGAACATAAAGTAATCCATAACCATGACGGTAACTGTAACCCCGTTCTAAGGAAATCGGTCAAAGTTGATGGCCTAACATTCAATATTCTGCTAGGGACTTCATGATAACCTTGGCAAAATTGATAAGCTGTGTGATAATATTTGCAAATAGTTAAAATCAAGATAAAACACCTAGTAATTCGGCATATTGTTCTAGAATGTTTCAATCGATATGCCTCAAGTGTTGCAATTATACGTGTTGATATGGTCACTGGTATACCTGCCTGACTTAGAGACATACATTGGACATCATCACTCAAAACCAGGTATGGCTAAGAGAACATTTGTATTATACAAGGACACGGAGCAAATGCCCGTTAGCATTATCTTGAATTATCTTTAGTCACATGACCTACTGGCATTGCAAGCACAGAACGGTCAGAGGTCTGCTGAAATTATTATTCTTACTGTACGAAAATAGGAAAGCAATGAATGATATTTGAACTGAAATAAATGATCATACCTTCATCGCATTTATCTCCCTGCCAGCCTACCGTGCAACATTTCACGCAACTGCCACTTACATGGTTACAGTTGGCATAGCCACCAAAACAGTTAGTGCTGCACGTGCTTGTGCATCCACTCCCGTAGTAACCGTCTAGGCATTCTGTTTATTAAAGAAGAAGCAAAACTTTCGTAAATGTGTGTATTTTTATACAACGCACTTTGAAGGTGTAATGAACACAAATGGTCACCGCGTTCAAACATTGTCTGAGCAAGATATATGCCACTATTTAAGCAGAAAATATCAAAAAGGACAGAATTATGTTCTTCAGACATCTAACTATAATACACAAAGGTAGAAATGAATGTCTAAGTTCGTGTAAAAAAACCCTGGGCTAAGACTATATTTGTATTAGATTCATTTCTATGTCCGATTGCCAAAATATATTATCAAGGTATTTTAGAAATAATATGCCTAATCTTCATTCCATCGACGTATTTCTGCAGCGGATCGTGTGACATGATTTCGATATTTATATAGACAAACATACCATAAGAAGAAACTATACACTTTCTCAACACATAATTTTCGTGCGAAGTTTAAATGAGGACACGGCCAGTGCCTGTACTATAGCAACATTACGCTGCCTTTAGGTTTATTGACCTTCAAGCAAACATGCTAGCTGTTACATTTTCATTTAATTTTACTGGAGATGGAAAAATCCTCATGAAAACCGAAAAGAAATAACTAGTGAGGTAAAACTACAGGTTTAACATAATCTACATTGAAAAAACACTTCCGCTGCTCCTGGCATTATGTCTGAGCTGTATAAACTGATTGCACGATGAATCGGAGCATAGTGCTACTATATACAATATAACGTTAACATATATGTTTATATGGATACTATGCACAAATAGAACAAGTATAACTTTAATATACGTGAACAGGACTAACTGAATGTTAAGATACATGTTGTCAATTTACGGGAATAGAAACTGAGCATATAATTGTATAGTGGTACTATGCACAGACAAAACCTTACTAGGAGCATTAACAAGCTAAATGTCAAAGTACAAAGACAACATTAAAACATAAAAGTAATGAGATTACCGCCATTGGTTCACAAGAACGACAATCGATGACTTTATTTCAGTTGTACAGTATGTTAAACAACACTGACTTAGAGTGGTGAATGATTGCTTGATTACTATAACCGACTACCAGATATTGGCAAATAGAAAATGAATTATATATATATGGTAATTATCATGATTGCATATTGGCTATTTCAATTTCAGTATGGTGAAACGTCTGATGAAATGTTTAGTGGTACAGTTAGAAGATTTGAATGGAACGTATGCTATACGAACAGAAATAAAATATCATACCTTCCTCGCATGTATCTCCCTGCCAACCTGCCTTGCAACCGTTTACACAAGAGCCGTTAACATAATTACACCCATCAATGCAATTAATGCTGCACCCAGTTGCGCATCCAATCCCATAGTAACCGGCTTGGCATTCTATTTATTTTTCGAGACAAAATATAATTGACCTTAAAATATACCACAAATTAATATAATTGTTTTTTTTCTGCAAAGTCAAACTATAAAAGATATAGCACAGTTTGGAATGTATAGTGGAAGGGAATGATTCAGATCAGTCACCTCGTTAACACACGAGCAGAAAATCTCAGAACATCGGGTCCTGGTACCACACTTGTAAAAGTGACTGGTTGGCAGAAAGGAGAACCAATTGCATTCAGAAACGTTTTTACTCATGGTATAAGAATTGAACGCAATCATAACATTTCATATATATATGTTTCACAGGTTATAGTAGCGACGTTTTAGCTATTTTGATGTTCCAAACAGTCTACATTATAATACTCATGTTTAATGTACCGAACTGGTTGAACCAGTCTAAATTATAATTATCGTGCATAATGTACCGAGCTGACTTGGCCAGTCTACATCATAATACTCGCGCTTTATTTACCGAACTGACTGACTAAGCCTTTCTACACTATAATGCCGGCTTCGACCTACCACTTTTTTTCCCTCTTGCTTGGTTGGTTGTGTTGATACACGTCCGTGTCTGTCAACTGTGGGCTAATTGTATACCCCAGATATAAAGGAACGGATACAGAGAAACTCAGGCGCTATGCCATATACTTAATCAGTTGTGGTTTAGTCATTCGACATGTTTTATACTAAACTGCATTACTACGCTGTAGGTAAGGTATCGAATGGATATTCCCTAAACAGTTGATGATAAAGTATTCATATTTCCCATTACTGAGCGGCTCGAGGACCATACTGAAATATCACATTATCAAACGGTTGTTGATCAGTTGTTCAAGTTTCTCATTACTAATATGCAATTAGCAAAACACTGAAAATACAAAACATTTTGTTTTGTTCAGATTACAATTGACTTCTTCGGTTTCATGTTCTGTGCATACATGATTGCTGGTTACAAAAATAATATTCAGCTATTGGCTAGTATGTCTAACAGCAAACTATTGAGTGTAGACGTTTTCCAATACTTTATAATTACACTACAACTAATAAGTTATATTAATTACTCTAATTATGTATAAAAATAGTTACCGGAGACTCGAAGTCCATAATTTATTATTTTAAATACTTTGTTGAATGAAGCTTATTGTCATTCATATGTCATTACAGGCACGGTAAACGTGCAGCTATGATTCCGCTGACAGTGTACAACAGTATCAGCTGGTTTCACTAAATGCATTCCAACTTCTAAAAGAGAACCTCTTTGCTATCATTTTTAATAAGATGCTAACCAGTTGTGCATTTTAAAGGTAAAAAACCCTGATATTCGGACAGTTAAATTTAAACAGACAGCCAACTAGTCATCAGTGATGGTTTTTCGAACCGTTAATGAACAACTGGAAAGCAGATTACAAAACCTCACGGAACTTGTTCACTGTAAATTAGACTGGCAAGCTCAAAATATACATTAAGTACATATTGTGACGAGAAAACAACAGACACGCATAAAGTTTGTTGGGTTGTCTGTTTATGTGTAGTAATTAAAAGTGCAACACTACTCACGACCTCTAGCACTACAATTGTAACACGTTCAAATAGATATTTACCAGTAAAAGTACATGTATGAGTCATGCAGGAAACACCGCATACAAAACACACAACCGCCCAAACACCACCACAACGGCAAGCAGCAAATGAACATGAACACAATAGACACAAAGAGACGCATGGACATATCAAACAAAACAATAAGTGGAAGATGGAAGTACCGCCTTGGAACGGTCAGTGACAAAAGTCACCGGGGATTTAAACCGGTTTATGGGCGCCTAACCTCACCCTTATTCCATCCCCACCCTAAAAGACAAACAGTGTAAATAAACGTATTTCCTCTCCGACTAATATACAACAACCGCGATGAAAAATTCAGAGGTATATTGCATGTAAAACTAAACATGTTTAAGTGAAGTAACTGTATCCAACTATTGCTAATGTACTCGATGATTGAGCTGTAAACAGAGTAACTGTAGAAAAGTAATAAAGGGTACGACAACATAATAGATATAAGACAGATAACCCACGTCCTTTCCAGATTTAAGAAGTGTATATATTCATATTGTACTAAATCTTTCTTGTCGGCGTACATGCAAATACGTCAGCGTGATTGCCAACTGTAAACGAGTTAACAACCAGCTTGCAGTATGTTAATATAGGATCATATCCCTTTTCAATGAATGTTTAAATGTATTTAGTGAACAAAGTGAGAAATTGGGTGTGTCCAATACTTTTACGAAGCTTGTAAATCACATCACCATAAAATGCAGGATGTGAAACACCGTGTCGCAGGGGCGCCTGAATATTACATTTGTACTTGCCAATAAATGAGAGATTTCGATAATAACATTTAAAGAATGGTTTTCTTATTTTATGATATCTATATCCTCGCTGAATTGCACGTCCAAATGCCTCTTCTATAGTGCCGAGTAACTACATAATCAATACGGAAATATACCCATTTTACAGTAAATAACAAATACATTGGCGTTTTCGAACAAACAGTATACCAAGCAGGTTAAGAACCATATAATGTTTACCTGCTACATGTCCCAAACCTTCTAATGGTATAAATCTTGGGAAACCTAACGGACACTTTTGAGAAGATTCATTTATCAACGACAGTAGCGTAACAAAAGTTCGTGCTCAAGGTTTAAGAATGCTGTCTCTTTTCTATTGGATATGTTCTTATTGTTAAAACTGTACCATTTGATAACGGGAATTGTGGTCTTGTCTGAGTTCAGGTCGGACATTGTTCAGTATGACACAATATAAGACAAATAATATGTATTAGAAAACGCAGAAAACGTGCCTTAGCGAGTGGAACGCTTTAGATGCATATTTATGAGAATGTGAAATAAATGGGAAATAGATAAATTCAACCGAATATGCAATGCACATTTGTTGTGCTATATAAATATTGATTAATTGATTTAGGCTTGGGCCTATGTATATAAATGTGCGGACCTTAAATTCACCATAGACTCGTTTTTGTTTCAAATGTTTAAATGGACGTTTGTGTGGCATTTCCTGTCTTAATGCAGGTCTATGTTGTTACCCGATTTGTCATTAGAAAACAAGAATAACCAATTAATGAGAATCGAGTAACCGAACAATCAAGTGTGCGTTTATGTACTCTTGAGTGATTGTTGAATTTAAACTCAAAATGGTTACCACAGCCAGTTGTTAATATAAATGGAGATGTCTGTTATTATGAAAGGACGAGTTGTTGTTTGAAACTAATAATCCCGACTATCCAGAAAGCCTAACAACCCTGAGAATGAAGTACGGGGCGAATTTAACTCATTAGATGAACATTTATTAGAATGTAAATACCTACATGCAACCGACTCTGAAGTATACAGTTGTTGCGCTGTATAAATAATTGATTGATTAATTGATTTAGGCCTGAGTGTATGTATGTAAATGTGCACGCTCACTCATGGGATCATACCGAGGATACAAGTACCTCCACGATAATCCGCCTTGTGGTTTTATATGATTCTTAACAACCATCCCAATAGTATTCTGTTTGGTATATTGTTTGTTTGAAAAAGCCAATGTTTGTTATTTACTGTAAAATGAGTATAATTTTGTATGTATGTTGCAGTTACTTGGCAAACTTTACTGGAAATATTCGTTTGATATTCAAAATTGTCAAAATTGTAGTGATGCACATCGCATAACCTGTTAACAAAATTCCTGCAGATCTTCACAGGAAACATGAGTATAATTGTTCAGTTGTATACCGTTAAATGTAATGCGTTTTTAATCAAGTAAGAATAATGTTAAATGAACTTCACTTTCTGGTTTATATTACAATTTATATACATGGAAGTATTAAATAGAACAATAAGTTAGATAAGATATATCCAGTATTTCACTTATCAGCTATTATTTGAATTGCTTTGCAAAGGTGTTTTTGTTACATTTAAATTTTGCTGAAAATATCCTAACATTGCTTTGGTGATTCAAAGATCAGAAAATATAACTACATGTAATTTCATTTGTTACAAATATGCTAACCGGCTGCGGACAGTCTTAACCGGGTATATTATTTTCCTTATAGAATTATATAGATGTTAATCTATAATGTCTGACATGATCAAACTAATCGTGTGTTTATATATCACCTTTGTTGACATCCAATTCAATAGTGACCGGCTTGGCATTCTGTTTTTAAGAAGTTAAGTATTGCTATATTCCGTAAAATAATTACAGTTATTTCATCATATATGTGTATAATTACCCTATAGGAGTTTCCTCATTCAACTTCGAACATACATTCACTGTCACTTGCAAACAGTGTAGCCCTATATCTAATCAAGGTCTGCATTGCTTGTCATTCTCAATCCTCGATTAAGTGTAAGTGTTTTATACAGAATATTTAAATTATGATGGGTTCCACTCTGATAAGTCAGGTTTAAAATGGTTAAATACAACAATAAGCGTGATCGCATTTAAACATCGGTTATTATTATCAATCGAAAGGGTTGACCTTATGAAAGTAAGTATTGCTAGTTGAATATAAGTGACGAGCTACTTACAGGATTCACATTTAATAATCGTGTTTTACACATACCATAATGTCGTCTGTGCAAAATGCCTGTGATATTTGGTGAAAATCCTGTCAGTGGTTTAGGAGGAGATTTCGTTTGGAATCCTTTTCTATATGTTGTGGGCTACTGATGCAATTGACCCAATTGGTTTAAAGTTCACATAATCAACTTTAGCTCCGTCGACATGTGTATGTAGTGTACTGGAGCGATTGATGTAAATATGACAGGAAGTCAAATAATGTTTCTTTGACATATGAAAATCTAGTAAGTAGTTGAAGAGGAGATGTAGTTTGTTTAAAATCTCTTTTAACTCCAGTGACCTGCTTACGAATAGAACTCATGCATTTATATAACTTCAGTCGAATGACGAAAATGTCTATGCAATTTGGCTGAAATTCATTCATGAATTTAAAAGAAGATAGTATTTAATGAATGACTGATTGAATGACTGACTAGAAAATTACAACTAACTAACCAGCATAATAAGAAACGAAAACAAATCAATAAACGATTTATTGAATGACGATAAACAGTAGTTATATTTCAGATACGAAATGCGACTAGCCCTTTCATTGTCGTCATCAAAATCCACTTAAATCATTCCTTCATATTGACACATGTTGATACCTCTGTAAGAGTCATTTTGTGAAACCATTTTTATAAATACAGCATATATCACGATGGTTTTGAAAGAAGAAATTTCTAAATGTTTCATTTTTCTAGTAATAGCCTTTTGTCAGTAGATTATTCAAAGCAGTGGAATCTAAAATAGCCAATGAAATAACAGTTTAAGTGTTATTTGTTATGTCTATTCGAAAACAAGGCATGAATATTTACCCGGACAGTTTCCTGAACTGGTCTGTTCACTAGTTCACTGGCGACTGAGCTGAGTCGATTGGGTGTTACTTTCCTTTGTTACAACCGGAAATGGCAGTGAACAAAGGATTGTAAACCTTGCTGAGTCGGAACGCCCCCTGGTCCCGGTTCATCACGCTGGGGTTTGCTCTGATCTTGATGGTCATCCAGAACAAATGAACAGACAAGTTCACAAAACTGTTTGTGTAAATATACCTTTTTAGCGGTGCAAAAGAACTCTCACAATGAATTAAGCGTTATTTGTTAGAAACATTCGCAAACGAATCATTGCTTACTTCGACCTACACACTACTTAAAAGTACAAAAATGAGTCATGCAGGAAACACCACATACAGAACAAAAACTCGCCCGAACAGCAACACAAGGAAACAGCAAATGTACATATGTAGAAAAAACAACAAGAGACGCACAAAGATAAAACAAACATACAATAGGAGGAAGATGGAAGTACCGCCTTGGAACGGTCAGTGACAAAAGTCACCGGGGATTTAAACCGGTTTATGGGCGCCTAACCTCACCCTTATTCCATCCCCATCCTAAAAGACAAACAGTGTAAATAAACGTATCCCCTCTCCGACTAATCTACAACAACCGCGACAGCAAATACAGTGGTAAAGTGCATGTATAACAAAAAACAACAACATTTAATTGAACATACTGTATCCACCTATCGCTAGTGTACTCAATGATTGAGCTGCAAACAGAGTAACTGTAGAGAAGTAATAAAGGGTACGACAGAAATGAAATAGTACAGATATCCGACGTTCTCCTTCCATTTCTGGATTTAAGAGGTCGCCTTCAAAGAATACTAAATGGAAAAGTAGTAAAGTCAAGCAGGCAAAGCCACATGCAAGACGCAACCACCACCAAAACACCGATAGACAGCATGACACACACACACACACACACACAACCACACACCCAAACGCACACACACACACACACGCGAAATGAACACAGAAAACACCAAAAGACACATAAGAAACAGGGACAAACGTTCCACAACATGAACAAACCACAAGCACAAAGACGCAAGGCAAACAAAAGGAAGGGTGACAAAGAGAGTACCGCCTTGGCACGGTCAGCAGCAAAAACACCACTGGGGGTTTAAACCGGTTTACGGACGTCCTAACCTCACACTTCTCTCAAAGTCACCCTAGCTTTACAAATATTGTAATAAAGGTATCCCCGCTGGACTTACCCACAACATAGACGACAACATAAACCTTTCTTGTCGGCGTACATTCAAAGAGGCCAGCGTGATTGCCAACTGTAAAAGGGTTCACAACCAAACATGCAGTATGTTGTAGTAATACAGGATCATATCCCTTTTTAATGAATTGTTTTATATATTTGATGAACAAAGTGAGAAAATGGGTATGTCCAATAAGTTTACGAAGTTTGTAAATCACATCACCATAAAATTCAGGATGTGAAATACCGTGTCGCAAAAGTACCTTGAGATTACATTTGTACTTGCCAATAAGCGAGAGATTTCGATAGTAAAATTTAGAGAAAGTTTTGCTTAGTTTATGGTATCTATATCCTTGTTTAAGCAGTTTTTCAGTTAAAATGAGATTTCGACTGTTAAAATCGTCAATAGATGAACAAGCTCTAGCAAAACGAATAAGTTGAGATATATAAACCCCGTAAGATGGAGCACGGGGAACATCCCCGTCAAGATGAGGAAAATTTACAATATTAAAATCAAAATCATCTCTTTTGTCATACATTTTAGGAGAAATCATTCCATTATTAATTTTAAGTTCTAGGTCAAGAAACGCTGCATAATTGTCGGACGGGTTAGCTTTATTCAATATGAGTTCTTTAGGATAAATTGTAGGAATCAGAGCATCAAAGAAAGGGTTATCTAAGTTAAAAATATCATCCAAATATGGACAAGTTTCATTGAAGGCTTTGAGGATTCAAACTCAACATGAAATCTCTCTCATAGCAGTACAAAAACAAATCTACGACAAGTGGTGCACGATTCGTACCCATGGGAATACCAATTACCTGACGGTATATAGCATTCCCATAACGTACCAGTATGTTATCCAAAAGAAAGGTTAGTGCTTCGCAAACTTCTGAGCAAGTCCAATTGGTGTAATATTTCATTTGCTCGTCAGTAAAGAAAGCTTTTTCAGCATTACATGCCAAGAATGATGTTTTTCTCGGGCAAATACTTTCTGGATCAAGTTAGTAAGCTTATCCTTCATTAAAATATGAGGAAGAGTTGTGTACAGAGTAGAAAAAACCGTACGTGCTTACAGTGGATGCAAGATACCTTTTGTTCTTAAGTTTGTTTAAGACTTCTGAAGAGATTTATTGCAGAATTTTCATAAGTCTTATCACAGTAAAATTTTACATGTTCCTTTACCTTCGTTAAACAAGAAGTCAAAAGTATAGACAATTTAGTAGTTGTACATGAACTAGAATTTGCAATGAAACGCGCTTTATATGTTTTTTTATGTAGTTTTGGTAACCAATACATAGTAGGAAGTTTATGTTGTGTAATTTTAATATCGGTTCCAAATTGTTCACACTTTTTGACATGGTCTGAAATGATGGTCTTTTCGTCAGTGGTAACTGAAATGTATGACTTGGTATCATTTGGTATATTAAAGTTTCATTTGGTCTAATAAACGCTCCCTTTCAGATTTAATCGTTATTTCCTGGATACATTCGGAAAGGAATTATTGCTTACTTATGCAAAGAGACCCGTGGAAATCGGGAGAACAACCAGCCAAACAAGTACCGTCAAACTTGTCACACAGGGAGCCGTTTACACAGTTGCCACATGGTATGGAGCAATTCTCGCCGTAACTTCCATCTGGACACTCTATACAAAGAAATATATTTAAATGTGTTAAGTACAGCGTATACGCTTGAGATAATATGTTCAAACGCTTTGGATCAAGACCAGACGCCTAAGTAACATAAACCCTTTGCATGTTATAATTATTTGCACCCAAGTAATTAATCGTCTGCAACAATTATGGTCTGCTTCAGATCTTAGAAACCGTTCTATAATTTCGTTGCCACAAGTCAACTTTTCGGTTTGTTTGGCTTTCGATAAGACACCACACTGGGTGGTATCGCACCTGGATCCAAACTGTTTGCAGTCATTTAAGGTTTCACTGCTTTGCTTGCAAATACATAATTGATTAGTTTCATTGTAGTCATTGATGAAAATCTGCAGTGTTAACAGTGTTATCATATTTCTTAAGCCTTATCTGAATATAAAACAGAGCACCACATGCGGATGCCAACGTTCGTCTGTTCGACTGTAGCTCCTGGGACAGTGAAGTTATAGCCAACATTAAACGCTTTCGTTTTTTAATGCTCGACTGATCCGTTGTATACTGTTTTCAGAACTCCGCCCTTTCAGTGTTTAATATTGATGTGGAAATAATGGCAAATACAAAAACTGTAGAATCAGATAAATGCAATTCCATTAGCACAGAATAGACCCTGAATAGACGGCTCATGCAGAAGTCTCTTGTTAAAGGAAGCATTCAATTGATAAAGGTAACTTTTATCGCGCCATTGAAAACCAGTTGCTGGTCATGTCGAAGAGCATTTCAGTGTATGTTGTGTTGTGTATGTATGAGCGTATATATGCTTTCATTGGTGAGCAGTCAATGAACAGGTATATAAATTTTGTATTAGGTATGAATATATACTTTGTGGTGAGAAGGCAAGGGAAAGTTCTATGAATATTTTGTTCTGTATGTATACACGGTTTCGGTTATTATCGACAGGAAACGGGTCTATGATTGTTGTGTTGTGTATGTATATATGCTTTCGGTAGTGAGAAGGTAAGAGAACTTTTTGAAATTTTGACAATTTATTTCAGCTTTCTTTGCTATGATGGTCAGGTCCTGCCTGACTCCTTTTTTCTAGTTCAGTATCGTATGATATGATCATTTTTAAACGTATAGCTGAACATTATTAGAAATCCGTGTAAGAGTTTCATTTTATGTAACCCAGCGTCTTCTGCTATTACTCAGGGAGCCAGTGGGGTCTACCGTGCACCCCCTAGACTTTTTTTCATGGGTACCAAAATGTTCAGAAAAGTGTCCTGAATCAGAATCGCGAATTTACTCAAACTTAAATTATTTTAGGCTATGTGTATTTTTCCGTGGCAACCCCCCAGTTTTCGTAATGATGACCCATACCTACAAATTCGCCCATATCAATTTTTTTCCTAAAACAATAAAACTCGTACCAAATGGAAGATAATAGATTGTGCATTTATTTCCAATTGTGTTGTTTAATTACCGTATTTGCATATTTATGGATATCAATAAGAACATTAACAATTATAGAAAAAACGTAAACTTTTCATTTTTTTATCCTACAAATACCAGAAAATAACTTCAAATGCAGTTTGACATAATGACGAAACCCGAAGGAGACAGGATATCCAATTTCAGGACCATAGCATTAACTTTAAGTACCATTTTCATCGTTTCAATGGCAACACCCTAGTTTTCGTAATGATGGCTCGTACCTGCAAAATCGTCCATATCACAGCTAGTGTTTGTCCTTAACCTATGAAACTGGTACCAAATTGGAGATAGGACATTGTGCTTTTATTTCCAGTTTGTTTTTAAATTACCTTGTTTGCATACTCATAAATATGAATGAGAACATTACAAATAGTAAAAACAATATTGAAATAACCCAAATAATGTAAACTATTCACTTTTTATCCTACAAATATCAGAAAACAATTTCAAATGCAGTTTAACATGATGACAAAATGCACAGAAAACAAAATATCGAATTTGAGGACCAACAATATAACTCTAAGTAACACTTTAACTGTTTCCATAGTAACCATTCATTTCACTCTGTTCACACGTTTTTGTTAGTCGACACCTACCTGCAAAAATCTTCCAAATCACAGGAAGTGTTTGTGCTTACTGTATAAAACTGGCACCGAATTAAAGCCAAAACCTTGTGCTTTGGTCTAAAGGCTATAATTAATAACTACCTTATTTGCAGACACATTAATTTTATTAAGAAATTTAATTAAAAAATAGCAAAATATACAGAAATAACGTAAACCTCTCAATTTCTATCCGACCAATATCAGAAAACACGTTCAAATGTTGTTTAAATTGATGACAAAATACCCAGGAAGCTAAGTATCTAAATTGATACCAGTTTCATAGGTTTAGGACAAAAACTGGCTGTGATATGGACGATTTTGCAGGTACGAGCCATCATTACGAAAACTAGGGTGTTGCCATGGAAACGGTGAAAATGGTACTTTAAGTTAATGCTATGGTCCTGAAATTGGATATTTTGTTTCCTGGGGGTTTCATCATTAAGTTATTTTCTGGTATTTGTAGGGAAAAAAATGAAAGGTTATTTCTATACTTTTTTACTATTTTTAATGTTCTCATTAATATTCATGAATATGCAAATGAGGTAATTAACAAGTTGGAAATATTAGCACAATGTCTTATCTTCCATTTGGTACTATTTTAATAGTTTTAGGAGAAAAACTGGCTGTGATATGGGCGAAGTTGTAGGTATGGGTTCTCACTACGAAAACTGGGGGCTTGCCATGGAAACGGTTAAAACACACCTAGCCTAAAATAATTTAAGTTTGAGTACATTCGCGATTCTGATTCAGGACACTTTTTTGAACATTTTGGTACCCATGAAAAATAAGTCTAGGGGGGATGCACGGTAGACCCCACTGGCTATCTGAGTATATGTATTACTTTTTATATTGATAGTCACTGAAATATAAAAGTTATTGAAGGGAAATAATTTCTGAGATAAAACCATAATTCTAGTTTTTCCTACATCGATATTTATTCCAGTAGAACCACAAAAGATCTTAAGAACATTTAGTTTTTCTTAGAAATGAACAAAACCGTCTGGATTTCGAGACAAACCATTTGCAACAAAATAGCAGCTCGAAAATATAGTAACTTATTATTATTACAATTCTGAAATTATACACAGAAGGGAGCTAATGATGTTAGTAAATTACTCGAGTGATGTATAGTTACAGAAGATTGAGAACCTTAACCAAAGTTCAAGTGAAATACATTGGTTGATGAAACAATAGTTCACCCCCACGGCTTCACAAACGTTCTAAAATGGTTATTTTTTCCTGACTGTTCAACAATATTAAATGGTTTCGCTACATGTATCAAAGTGTATGCAAACGTCAAAGCCACTACACTACTGTATTGCTGTATTGGAAGCAGCCGCGGGTAGGGCATCGAAAAAAACAAACTACTGGTGGTCACTTTAGTTTTATGACATTTAATTATTTATTGGAGGCAGCAATTCAAACAACGAAGTGGTTATTAGAGAGTATTATCGCTTAATGGAACTTAATAAGATTAGACGACAGTAAAGCGCATGAAAAAGTACAACACATCTAGCTTACAGGTTTATACGCATGGGACTGTCGAACTTTAATTTAATTTAATATTAAACAATGGCAGCTTTTTAGTTAATTTGGATGAGCATACTGATTATACGTGAAATTTCACTATATGGTCAAAGTTAACATTCTACAGTAACTGTGTAAGAACATAACGTTCCCCTGCTGTATGTCCTTAACGTTCTCATGACGGCCCTTTTTAATCGATATGTACTCATGGTTTAAAACTGTTACAGTTTGATAGTGATCACTGATATTAACCTCTGATTTAGAGTCAAGCATTCAATATTATAACACATCAGGCATAGGTATGAGGACATTGAATCGAAGCAAACACATTTTAACATATCTTGGTTTACTTGGTCTTAACACTTTGCGATGTAAACGTCTGTTTAGAGTTTAAATGCTAGTTTTATAATGTGTATGGTGTGTGTATGAGCGCTGTTCGCTTGGTGTGAATCGGTGTGCTTGGAGTTCCTGTATGTTCTGTACGTGGACTTTTAAGAGTCATATTTTCCAAACTGTTGTCGGTGTTGGACATACAGAGAAGTACAGCATAGTCAATAAAGGTCCTGAACCATTACGCATTTCATTTGTGCTTCTGGGGTTGCCTTGCACTGTCGTGTCAGTTTCAAATTTCCTGCCTGATTCTATTGCATTTTAAAAAGTGGAAATGCTATTTCAATACCTTTATTGCATTTATCTCCGCGCCATCCTGCATTGCAGCCTCCAACACAATTGCCATTTACATGGTTACAGCCACGTGCACAATTACTGTTACACCTGTTTGAGCATCGATTCCCATATGTACCATATTGGCATTCTGTTAAAATAAGAAGACAACCAATATTATCAACCGTAAAAATAACAAAAATGTAATTAAGAAATAACAAATGTGTAGCTGTGCATTATCGCAGTTATGAGTTGAGATGTGTAGTCATTAGATCACTAGGCCTTTAATTATATGGAGACTGGTGCCGAAGTGATAATAACGCGGTCGGTGATGTCACTTTATTACTCCGATTGTTAATGAGGTATGTGCTACATTGTGCATGCCAGTCCTGATGCTGACACCATAAATCACATTTAATTCTTCCTTTGAAGTGTATGACAGTGTAAGTGTCAGGATGCTGGTTGATGTCACATTGATGAGACCCAGCTTAAGAACTTTTTAGATATTTCGGGCGTTCTGTGAGGTGCATAAGGCTTTAAACTATAAATTGATGTGGCTGGGCTATTCTAGCCGATGGTGATAGTATGGTGCTCTGAAGCTACTTTGCCTCAGACGAACACTATGAAAACATGAAACTATACACAAAAAAATATGTTATGGTGATCAACAATATCTCAGCTTACCATAAATAAACTATTACTGTGAACAACTACTACAGTCCCAAGTAAGCGAGACCGCTGGTCAATGCCTCAACTTCAAAATGGTGATTGGAACGCAATCCTCAAACTATGTCATGAAACTGTATAAATGTGAGCTATATAACCATAGACTATGCGAGTTGAGACACTAAGCATCACACCCTACTGAAACCTGTGATTTGTGGTTGGTAATTTAGTTTGTTTTGAATACATATAGTACAGTTGATACTAAAATTCACAGAACAAACAGAACAAACATCTAGTCAATACGGTATTAGTGTACAAACTGCATTAATTTTCCTTTCTGTGTAAGCCGATGATATTACGACTTATCAATTTTATATCTAAACGAGCGTGAACAAGTTCTGGAAGTAGGTAATCATTCGAAAGCAAAAGCAGCAATGCGAACCAAACAAAATGCAAATCCGGTTTTATTGAGTCTGTTCATGAGCAGTTATCAAATATGCAACACTAATCACGCCCCTAGCACCGGTTTTATCGGTATTCAATTTTCAAAACTATTAACATCGAAACTTAAGATCACGAAAGAACGAAAACTATAATAAAACATATGGAAAATTAGTCAAACAGGGAGAGCCACACACGAAATGACACCGCACCAAACACCATCAAACAAGAAACGGTATAGTCACCAGACAAAACATAACTGGACGCATATCAAGACGAAAAACATTAAACATGAAGCATATTAAACAACAAAGTTGACCATAGGCTGAAAGCAGGAGTACCGCCTTGGAACGGTCAGTAGCCAAAATCAGCTACATGGGGACCTGTTTTACGGGTATCCAACCTCGTCCTTATCCCACTTTCACCAAAGTCAAAATGTAAACATAATTCCCCCTCCAGACAACTTCACAACATGAATAACGATGTCTGCCAAAATGAAATGACTTTAAAATAAACGTTAGAGGTAAACAAGCGACATCATCATTTAAATAACGTAATAATTTAAAAGTACGGAAAAACTATATGAAACACTTCTACGCCGACATTTTTTAAAAAATAAATCGCAAGAAGATACAAATACTAGTGGATATTAGGTACGTATAACTGTTTTGTTTGAAAAAGAATAAACTTGACATCGTAGACATGTACTCGATGACTATTCAGAGGTCAGAGCAGCCGATGATAGGTCATTTGGGGTACGACAGAACTGGCAAAATACAAATATCTAATTTCCTTCCTCCGTAAACGGATTTAAGAGGGGATCTTCATAGAGTATTAAGTATTTTCCGTCGTCGCACAAGCAAAGAGGTAAGCATAATGACCAACTGTGAAGGAGTCGCCACCAAGCATGTAGTGTGCTGCAGTATAGAGGGGTCATATCCCTTTTTAATGAATTGTGAGAAGGTCGGTATGTCTATGTGTGAAAGTTGGCACGCATGTGCGTGTTTCTCTGTATGTTATATGATTTTAAAGTAACAAATAATGAATATATATATATATATATATTGGAGAATTCCATACTTTGATCAGCAAATGCACGAAAAAGTTAACATGTAGCAACAACAAACACATAAATCTCATTTCCAAATACAATCTGAACATAGGTTCCAATTTTTTCTAAAATAAATATTGCTATTTAGATAAAAGTAATTTATCATACCTTCGGTACAAGTATACCTCCGCCAGCCAGGCTTACAACTACCCGTACAATAACCGTTTACATGGTTACATATTGTGCTGTAGGCACCAACACAATTGTCGGTGCACCTTTCTTTACATCCGTTCCCATAGAAGCCGTTTTGGCAAACTGTTTATATAATAAGAACAAAGTTTTGCTAGAAATAGACTGTGTGTTATCACATTATGAGACAGGTATCCGATTTATATAGATTAAAAGTACATGTATGAGTCATGCAGGAAATACCGCATACAAAATATATTTTTGAAGGGCTTGTTGAAACAAAAAGAAAACGAACTTATACAAACGTTATATACAGAATTGCCGCTGTACATAAACGTGGATTCTGTAAGGGGTCTTCGTCACTATTGAAATGATTGAAACTACAAGTTCTGACACCACTCGCACCCTTTATTTCAACTCCTTCAAACTATTTGATTTATATACACATGTACCAAATTTCCGTAATATTTGATATCAAATGGATGGTGATATAAGAATACAGCTTAAGTATTTATAATCATGGAGATAATTCGCAATCTACGGTTCAAGTTATGTATAAAAGGCAACAAAGATAAATAGAATAGAAGAAATCAATGTTTTCACCCCCATTATTATTACTCAACTTTGTTTACACTCACAAACTGATTTCTATCATATTTCGTACTGGCAACGAGGAACGAGGAAAAGGGCATAAAGGCAGTATCATATGATATGCATAAATTGTAAACCTATAGCTTAACATTATTAGAAGTCCGTGTAAGAGTTTCATTTTATGTAACACAACGTCTTCTGCTATGTATTACTTTTTTATATTGATAGTCACTGAAATATAAAAGTTATTGAAGGGAAATAATTTCTGAGATAAAACCATAATTATAGTTTTCCCTACATCGATATTTATTCCAGTGGAACAAAAAAAGTTCTTAAGAACATTTGATTTTTCTTAGAAATGAACAAAACCTTCTGGATTTCGAGACAAACCATTTGCTACAAAAATAGCAACTCGAAAATAAAATTACTAATTATTCTTACAATGCATATACACAGAAGGGAGCTAATGATGTTAGTAAATTACTCGGGTGATGTATATTGACAGAAGATTGAGAACCTTAACCAAACTTCAAATAGAAATACATTGGTTGATGAAACCATAGTTCACCCCACGGCTTCACAAACATTCTAAAATGGTTATTTTTTTCCTGACTGTTCAACAATATTCAATGGTTTCGCTACATGTATCTTAGTGTATGCAAAGGTCAAAGAGTCAATGCCACTACACTGCTATATTGCTGTATAAAAAGCAGCCGCGGAAAGGGCATCGAAAAAAAACTACTGGTGGTCACTTTAGTTTTATGACATTTAACCATGTTTGGAGGCAGTAATTCAAACAACGAAGTTACATTACATATTCCATTTGTGCTTCTGGGGTTGCTTTGCACTGTCGTGTCAGTTTCAAATTTCCAGCCTGATTCTATTGCATTTTAAAAAGTGGAAATGCTATTTCAATACCTTTATTGCATCTATCTCCGCGCCATCCTGCATTGCAGCCTCCAACACAATTGCCATTTACATGGTTACAGCCACGTGCACAATTACTGTTACACCTGTTTGAGCATCGATTCCCATAGGTACCATTTTGGCATTCTGTTAAAATACGAAGACAACCAATATTATCAACCGTAAAAATAACAAAACTGTAATTAAGAAATAACAAATGTGTAGCTGTGCATTATCGTGCATAAGATCACAGTTATGAGTTGAGATGTGGAGTCATTAGGTCACTAGGCCTTTAGTTATATGGAGACTGGTGCCGAAGTGATAATAACTCGGTCGGTGATGTATCACTTTATTACTCCGATTGTTAACCAGGTAGTGCAAGACAGTCCTGATGCCGACACCACAAATAACATTTATTTTTGTCTTTGAAATGTACGACAGTGTAAGTGTCAGGATGCTGGATGATGTCCCAATGAACCAGCTTCAGACCTTTTTAAATATTTCGTGAGGTGACAATGTCTTGAGCCAAACACAGCACAAGACTCTATCGTTGACAACGGGTGTCATCTGCAAGCATTGTTGTATATTATGATTTAGTCACAGTAAAAGTTTAGATTCTTGGCGTCTCATCTCGATCCTAACAGTTTCCATAGCAATCCCATGTTGCGGTTGTTTATTTCGTACAGTTTGGATACTGGGTACAAATGTGTGTGAGTGTTTGCTTGTTTGTTTGTATGTGTGTATGAGAGACAGGGAGACAGAGACAGAGAGATGAGCGATGGTGTGATAAATGGAAATGAAACAAGTCGAAAGCCTGTTGCATTTGTTAGTGTAATTGCTAGAAAGTATGAAAGTACATGTTATTTACAGAGACAGAAATGGACTACCATACCTTCGTTACACTTTTCTCCCTGCCAACCATCCGTGCAACCCTTTCCACAAGTACCGTTTACATGATCGCAGTACCTATAGCCACCTGCACAGTGGTTGCTACACGTCTCTGCACAGTTTTTCCCGTATTTACCGTATCCACATTCTTGTTGTTTATGAAGTTAAAATTCATTATTCACTACTATGTATTTTATTTAATTGTTGTTTTATTCGGATGATAAGAGAGTTGTTACGCATTAATAATCTATGAATTATAAAAGGTAAAAACGTAAAGACAAAACAACGTGAACCAAACTTTGAAAACAAGACAGACGCGGTGTTTAAATATTTCCGCTTTGCATATTCATGCAGTAAATAATGACAGTGAGCATAATTATTTTCAGATTTATAATAAAAATGTACACATATGGTGTGTTGGTAGTGGTAGAAAATGTACACTGGTTAAGACTGTTCAGTCAGATCTACAACAATGCCATAAGTAAACAGAGCATCCCCATGATCAGCTGGCTCCTACAGGAGACGTTTGATCCATGTCTACTCTGTTTGTAAAAGTTTATAAGAAGGAAAGGATTAAACGTAAGCATTTTATTACAGGGAACTAAACATAATGGAACAATAAAATTAACCTATTTCACAAAACTATTATCAGTTTTCAGAAATATTCGTATCATGTTGATAAAGGGCGTCTATTAGAAAGGAATGCCCTAGAAACGCCCTTCTTATTACTATGATTTTCATTGGTGATATACACCAGAAATAGGTTGTTTCATTTAATATCTGCAAACGTCCAAGACAGAATATCGCAACGAAATAGTTGACAGAAAGTCCTAAACTGAATGACAGTATAAGACAGTTAAAACGACCAATAGAATGAATACTAGTCACACAAATCACAGAACGAGATACATTACACATTTGATATATGACTGGCAGGCGGTTATACTGAATGCTTTAACTTGCTACTGGCTAGTGTTGGTATGTGGAATTCCATACGCAGTTTATCTCGCTTATTGAAGTTAAATAGCTCGCTAATACAAGTAAAATAATCATGTCAAATCAAGTGCATATCTTGCCTGTTTGGTACATTCACCCTTTGATAACTGAGTTTTAAGAGTAGAATATTCCAGCGATGTTGACAGGCTTAATGTGGCTAGAGCATTTTCAGACTGATCATGACGATCAGAAAATATGAAATAAAAATTATACTATCGAACAGAAACGGATTATAATATATATACGGTGTATATACGAAAGTATTGACATTATTATTAATAAGACTGACAATGCGATATGAAAGACGAACTGTTAAAGTGACATAATTCCAATAAAATCTAATCATAAATATATAACGATAAGGAAAACAGAATGGAAATAAACGGTTTATAATACCTCTGGTGCACATATCTCCTCGCCAGCCGGCAGTGCAATTGTTCTTACAATGGCCATCTATATGGTTGCATTTGCTAGGACCACCTGCACAATGGTCGCTACATTTTCTTTCGCATCTCCATCCGTAGTAACCGTGTAAGCATTCTGTGTATTTAAGGATTGTAGATACCGTAAATTAATAAATAATTATGTTTGTATCATTCAAATAATTGACTAGTATCTCAGTATATAAATTTGCAATATGTTGATTTGTATGTTTTAACAGGTGTACATGACACACAGATTATTCGGATATTTGCAAATAATGTAAACACAGCTCAAATAACATGCTATAATGTGAAACACACCACGATAAGGATCTGGATATAGTGAGCACACCACTAAAACTGAAAACATATGCTGTTTTGTTTTTAAAACCCTTATATATACTGATTACATATCGACCTTTTATGTACACCAACAGAAAATGATTCTGCTCATCAACAGACTCAATAAAACAGTCTATAATTGTTTCATTCAACATTGTTGCTTTTTATCTTGAATGAGCTTCTACTTTCAGAACTTAATATTATAGTACTCTATCTCTATGACGACACCCTCTAAATTCCGGAAACGAAAATCGGACGACGAATCTTTGTACGATCTCGTTTTTAACAGTTACTCTGTTTGTAGCTCAATCATTGGGTACACTAGCGATATGTGGATCCAGTTTGTTTCACGTACATATGCTTTTCATTTACATGCAATTAACCTCTGTATTTGCAATCACGGTTGTTGTAGATAAGTCGGAGAGGAGATATGTTTATTTACCGTGTTAGTCTTTAAGGGTGGAATAAATGTGATGTTGGGCACCCCTTAACGGATTTAACCCCACTGACCATTCCAGCTTCCCTCTTTGTTTGTTTGTTATATCTTTAGTGTCTCATTTTGTCTTTTGATACACATGTACATTTGCAGTTGTCACAATGCTGTTCGGGCGAGTGTGTGTTTTGTATGTAGTATTTCCTGCATTACCCATATATATACTTTGCAACCACTGTATCGGCACACTCTGCTATTTCGCATGAAACGTAACAGTAAAATACTTACGGCATATATAAATAAAACATAAAAACATTATTCAGATGATAACATTTTACTTTATAACAATCGTCTCCTCTCTCTCTCTCTTTCTTGGGCGTCCAGTTACCTCATAATTGGCAGGAACGGACATTAATCAAGTCAACCAACTCACCAAATCGGATAGAACATGGCGGTGTACGATATTAAATGGAACTTCTACTGGTATACACACTTAAGAGAGGACTAGATATTCCTTAATCGGACGGCACATGTCAATGTACCACATTAAAATGCCAAGTATAAGCAAGGGGTCCTATGTTTGCAATTTTAAACGACTTCGGCAGATTTTGGCTGCTAATCGAGGTCACGGCCTTCAAGGCTTAAGGCCGACACTCACCAGCAGACTGAGACGGTGCAAACCATAATACAAACTGATCGAATCAGTATAGAAGAAATGTATCACTTATTTTGTTTGAATTACAGATGCGTAGATAGCTGAACTAAAATCAACACTTTGCAACAATACAGCAATCGGCAGTAATGTGTAGATTGCGATATTGTTTAGCAACCGTTGTGTTGTTGCCAGTACTTACGCTATTGTCAGTTTGGTATGCATCTTGTATGTTCAAGATAATAATTTCAAGTAACATATTAATGTACTGAAACGGTCACTCTTACATTTAAAGACAAGTGGTATAAGGTATTTTTTTCGATAACACATTTCAGTCACTGTTATTTATTTACTCATATATATCAAATATTAGTTACAGGATACTAAGCGTTATTGTCATAAAAAGGTAGATAATAATGATACCACTTTCATCTTTCTTACCACTGACTTTCATTCCTTATGAATATTTTAAGTTGTTGGTGCTACTTTAAACACAATAAGCTAACTATATGCAAACATCAAAGAGAGAATATCACCGATATCATGTTAAAAGATGTTTACCAGCTGTGGATTGGTAATTCTGAATTATACAACTAAGTAATTATGTGTATTGCTTTAACGTATGATTAAATGACATTTAATGACAATTAACTATTTCAGGTTTATTGAAGTATTAAGGCCTTAGTAGTTGAAATAAAGTTCAAAACAATAATATCTAAAGCAACAACAATGATTCATGTACACCACACATTAAGGCATAACGCATCTATTAACATTTAACTTCACAGAAACACATTATCATACTTATGTAGACAAAGTATACCGACATGTTTGCTTAATATGTAAGTATGTAGATCTAATCCTACCATGCCTGTTATGGTCAAACCAGTTATTATTGCATTATAAAGTTAAAATAATACTTATCTTCACGATGTCATTATGTTCTTTTATAAATATTAATGATGAAATGGTCAACAATTGACATGCGCGTGACGCGTTGTTTATCAAATAGAAAGAAAACCTGGTCTTAAATGTTGGCAGATATTTTATCATAAATGAAATGGATTATCATACCTTGTGTACAAGTATCTCCCGACCAGCCGTGATTGCAACCGTGTGAACAATGGCCGTTTGTATGGTTACATACTCCATAGACACGATAACAATTGTCGCTACACGTTTGGTTGCATCCATTTCCATAGTAACCGGTTTGGCATTCTGTTTTTGCAAAGAAGACAAAGTCTGATAAGATCACATTTGTTTTCATTAGAGACTCAAATGAACCATTTCAATACGGAAAACGCACTTGCAATATACACCTAGATCGAACGTTTCATAGCAATGCCATCTGATCAGTTTCTGCACTGCTGTCATATTCTAAATGTTCTACCAAGAGCATTTTATACTAAGAAGACTATAGTTAAACACTGATGGGCTATTACACTCTGATAATTCGTGTTTCAAGGGTTAAATAAATGTAGAATATTAACGATGGTCGCACTGCAACAAAGGGCAGCAAATGCACACAGTTTCGTTCATTTCTACAGTTTACTGCCATTTCATTCAAGACAAGCAGTGCAGTCCCGGAGCATAGACTCCACTACTTATCGCAAACTCTAGTTATATGTCTTATTTCTTTGAAATCTGCATTGATTTGTCTCAGTTCTTCGTTTAACCGACAAAGGTTTCATAGAGCTGGATTGCAAACGACAATATGAACTCTGGCAGCGATATAGTTTAGAAGTCAAAACTATTATTATATACTCGATGATATAGTTACTCGAAATACTTTTAATGTTTCATTTTACACAAAGGGAAATATTAAGAAAACGTAAAAAAACAACCTTCTTTTTAGAACATTCACTGTAAAATGAAAACAAACCCCCAAAACACTTAGTCTGTAAAATGTCACAAAGTATTTTTTCATTCCTCCGTAAAACCAAAAACAAAATATTTTATAAACACATGTATTACTTATAATTTAATATTACTACTGAATGTAAGAAATAAATTAAAATAATAGTAACAAAACGTTTGTTTATTTTCAACATTAAATACCGAATCATATAACTGCGGATGAATACACGCAACATTTGTAAAGCTAGGGTGACTTTGAGAGAAGTGTGAGGTTAGGACGTCCGTAAACCGGTTTAAATCCCCAGTGGTGTTTTTGCTGCTGACCGTGCCAAGGCCTAACTCTCTTTGTCACCCTTCCTTTTGTTTGCCTTGCGTCTTTGTGCTTGTGGTTTGTTCATGTTGTGGAACGTTTGTCCCTGTTTCTTGTGTGTCTTTTGGTGTTTTCTGTGTTCATTTCGTGTGTGTGTGTGTGCGTTTGGGTATGTGGTTGTGTGTGTGTGTCATGCTGTCTATCGGTGTTTTGGTGGTGGTTGCGTCTTGCATGTGGCTTTGCCTGCTTGACTTAACTACTTTTCCATTCAACAAACATAAAGTTTTAATATTCCCAATATATCAACCGATGTAATGAGTGTCTGAGTTTCCAAAGTAAGTAAGGTACCTAGTTTCAGTCTACTTTCAATTATTCGAATGACCGCTCTGTCGACTTTACATTTATTCCCCTTGTCATTGAACCATTCTCCTACAATATTAAGCACTGCTAACATCTAGTGACTCTCACAAGTACAATTTTAACCCCTTGGTGGATAGCGGACAACCTCGTACGTCTCTGAAAAGCCTCTCAGAAAATTCGAGCGGGACCAGCTGGGATTCGTATTTCAAACCCCTGTGTTATCAGCTAAACGTTCAACTCCTAGGTAAAACCACAGCTAAGTGAGTGATTCAATTGTTTAATTTCGTGGATTTCTGTTGTAGAAAGGAGCATATTTCAATAAAACTGAATTATACAAATCGTAAAAAAAGCTGTTGTCATCATTTCTTATATACGTGCGTTTTTTGGAGATACGGGCGGATAGGAGTTAGTTGGTAAATGAAAGATGTTTAACTTACTTGTATTGCAACGTTGTTCATAGTACCCAGGAGCGCAGCCGTTTGGGCATACGCCGCTTTGCTATCGCAAGGTTTGTCATCTTTGCAGTAACCACATGTGTGTGTATGCAATTACTTCCCCAAGACTGATTATCACATGCTGTATAAATGGGAGTATGGAATTCGTCATCTCTTATAGTCTCAATGATCTAAACACTACTCGTCTCTAGGTCTCTAGCACTACAAAACACAACACGTCTTGGGAGAGGGGGTAATGGTTGGATGGTAAATGGAATCTGTTTAACTTACCATCATTACACATCCCTCCCTTATACCCGGACGCACAACCGTTCAGACACTCGCCGGTTTGGACATCGCAGGGTTGGCTATCTTTGCAGTTACCGCATAGATGTACACAATCAATACCCCAGGTCTGACCTGCACATTCTGTTTTGTCAAAGATAATGAGTAAGTAATACTTCATTGCTTATGGTCTTCATAAAATAAACTCTACTTATCTCTAGCACTACAAAACACTACAGCTTATTACAATCAGATAAATAGAATGTAATACTGCATCACGTGTAATCTTAATGTACTAATTGGACACACTGTGTCCGTAAACAAATGCTTATGTCTTTGTTTGCCTTCGTTTATTCATAGGACTGGCCACTACATTCTGTTTGAATGTCTTAGAGTAAGTTAAACAGCACCGTCCTTGGTCTAAATATATTAGATAAAACTTAAATCTGTTTACAACCGATACATACTGACATACAGTTACTGACCGTATACCATGCTAAAATCGTAACCGTTGATTTGGCAGGCCGTAACCTGTTACATGTAAGTATTTGGACAACAGCAATGTATACAACTGTAGAGTAGATCCCTAAAGCGACCATTAATGGAATAAACGTTAAAAGCTGATGATTGCTTATGGCGGAAAGCTCCTACTGGAGCTTTATGCATAGCCTTTATACTGCTTTAACATTCGTCCTGACTATAAGACCAAAAGTTATATTTTGTGACCGCTTTACAGTGGCTTTTCTGTACATATATTTGAAGTGAACGGCGTTACACCTGTTGCAGTTTTGGTTCAGTACTACGAGGAACAAATGGTTTCATACTAAGAGTGCCTTTCTTTTTTTCACAGTATCTTCTTGTATCTCAGTTGCTCCACAGTAAGCACTGTGCTTATCGATGCCTGTCAGTTTGCATTTATTCATCGCTTTCCCATGCTGCATGGATTGGAGAACACTCATAGCTTCAATTGGCAGTATTCCTGACAATTAGGATTTAAATTACATGTACTAGTCACACAGGAATACACTACATACAAACCATACAGTCGCCCAGCACCATGAAAAGAAAGTATTTCAAATGTACTTGTATATCAAAATACAAGAAGGAGACGCACCCCCTCCCACCAAAGAAAACAGAACAACAAAAACAACAACAAACAAACAAACAATAAGCGTGTTGGGACTATACGACAAGTGCGTTGAGCATTTTTTCCCAAGAAATACTTATTTATTTATCAGTAGTTAAATTACCAGACACAATGCACCCAATGATCCCTTCTTTATTCTATATAAATGACGTCATCCTGTTCGGTGGAGTCACATTTTGGAATCATAAGAGCGTGACGGTCTTCGGCCCTCTAGCAGACGACGCTTATACGTCTATACTATGAGCCAGTGAGGCGTTGTGTAAATTATTTGTCAATCTGAATAATTATACCCGGTATATGGTTATACAAGGACAAAGTGTTAGGCAGACGACAATTTAAGCCACTCATTGTACATCACCCGTGTGTTTAGGTTTTCAAATATTGCGCCACAGTGCAGGGTAAATGAATAAAGGACAGGGTTAACCAGCGGTGACATGTAAACATAGGATTTAAGGTATCGGTCGATGTTGTGTAATTCTCTCTCCCTCTCTCCCTCTCTCTTTCTCTCCCTCTTTCTTCTCTCTATGGCATATTTGGATTCTCGCTCTCTCTGTGCCATATTTTAAAAGTTAAGCTATGCATGATCCTGTGAAGCAGACGGTATATTTTTCAGACAGGTAGAGATGTTATAGATTCGCTGAAGTGATCATAGTTTCATTGACACACGCGCTAAATATAGGTTTTCGGGTTTACCATGTAAATCCCAATTCACATTTCAAGATCAGTTCAAACAGGTAAACGGCATTGACCAATCAGAACTATTATTGAGATTAAAAGTGTACTAAATTTTCTGGAAGGTGTTATTTCATCACAGCCCATCAAAAAGTAGACTATGCAGTAACCACGGTAAAGCAGACGACAGGTTGCAAAATGAGCCGATCTCCACATCATACAGGTATGTCTATACATTGCATTTAAGTTAAGTGATACCTAGGGTAATTGATCAGTCCTCAGGCTGTTATAATCTGAAGTATTTTAAAATACAGTATATGGTCATCGGCACACGACCTGTGAAATATTAAGAAAAGGAGGGAAATTTGAATTACAAACAGAGCAGTACAGTTCTTATGTTTATTCGGATATAAACATCTACAGGTACTGTTCATATATATCTTTGTACACTATACATAACACAAACTATATTTATTACAGTAAAACTGAACCACACATTCTATCATTGTATATCACTGGCTTTTACCCAGCTACTGAACCTCTTGGGATAATATTTCCATTTTACAAACATTTGGTTGTTCTGTTCCTTTCCTTTAGTTCGTAAGACTTCCTCAACTTTCCATAATTGGCCAGGGTCTATATTGACCTTCTGTAGTTCGCTTTGATAAAAAGTGCATTGAATGTCCTCATTCTGTAAATAATGAAGTCTGTAGATAGATAACACACCTCTATGATAACGTTTATGGACTTGAAACACTTCACCGGAGTAGGTCTAGTCGGAGGTTTGAATAATAGCCTGCCTCAGATGAGTGATCCGTACATAAATCGCCGACTTTGTATTTGAATGGCTTTAGTCTTGGGTCCAGTTTAACCATTTTCTTGTTTTGTGCGAAATATGTAGACAGCCTCACTTCCAATTCGTTCCGGTGGTCGACACTGGCCGGTGCCATACCAATGGTTCTGTGAAATGTGCTGTTATAGCTGTCTGCAAACTGTTGCAGAGTAGGTTCATAGGTGTAGTCTTGTTTATAGGTTAACCATCGTCGTAGTCTCATCTTGATGGTGAGAATAGCCCTCTCTGAAACACCATATGCAGAACAAACAACCGTCTGAAGAACAACACAAGAAAACACAGCAAATGTACATAACTACCAAAAACATAAGCAGACGCACAAAGACAAACAAACAAGATGGGGAAGATGGAAGTACCACCTTAGAACGGTCAGTGACAAAAGTCACTGGAGGTTTAAACTGGTTTAGGGGCGCATAATCTCATACCTATTCCATCCCGGCCCTAAAAGACAAACAATGTAAATAAACGTATACCCTCTCCGACTAATCAACAACAACCGCGATGACAAAAACATGTAAAACGCAAACTTTTAAGTTAAACAAATTATATCCACCTATCGCTAGTGTACTCAATGATAGAGCTGCAAACAAAGTAACTGTAGAAAAGTAATAAATGGCACGACAAAGACGAAATATCCGTTTTCCAATTTAAGAGGTCGCGTTTATAGAGAACTAAACGTTTCTTGTCGGCGAATATGCAAAGAGGGCAGCGTGATTGCCAACTGTAAAGAGTTGACGACCAGACATGCAGTATGTTGTAGTACTATATGATCATGTCCCTTTTTATTGAACTAATAATATATTTGATAAACAAAAAGAGAAAATAGGTATGTTCAAAAAAATTTCGAAGTTTGTAAATCACATCACAATAACATTTAGGATGTGAACAACCGAGTCGCAGGAGCGCATTGAAATTACATTTGTACTTGCCAGTGAGAGATTTCGATGGTAAGATTTAGAGAAAAAATTTCTTAGTTTATGGTATCTTTAGCCATGATTAAACATCTATTTAGTTAAAATGAGATTTCAATAGTTAAAATCGTCAACAGATGATCATTTCAGAATTTGCATAAGTCTTATCACACTATAATGTTACATGTTCTTTTATCTTCGTTAAACTAGAAATAAAAAATATAGACAATTTTGTAGTTGTAAAGGAGCTGGAATTTGCAATGAAACGCGCTTTATATGTTTTATATGTAGTTTTGGTAACCAATAAATTGTAGGAAGTTTATGCTGTGTAATTTTACGAACTGTTCCAAGTTGTTCACACTTTTTTGGCATGCTCTGACACGGTTGTCTTTTCGTCAGTAGTAATTGAAATGTATCACTTGGTATTAATACCTTCCTGCTTCAAAGCATCGATATAATATAATCGACAAATAATATCAAATTATTCGGTGCCTCATCAGCAGGAACAAAAGCGTATTGTGAATGGAAATCTTGTAAACCTTTTTTTAAGATGTCTAAACAAAGTCTAGGTTTAGTTGGAAGAATGTGTTCATTAGAGCTATAAAATTAAATGCGTTTGTCAATGATATAAAAAATAGTTTTTCCAATATTTGTTAGAGCGTTAGACTCAAATTTCCCTTATCTAGATGGAGATATTCCCGTGCTCCATCTAAAGGGGATTACATATCTCAACTTATTCGATTCGAGCTGGCTCTTTTGTTGACAATTATAACAGCCGAAATCTCATATTTCACCTGAAAAGCTCCTTATGCAAAGATATACATATCATAAACTATTAAAACATTATCTAAATTTTACCATCGAAATAGATCAGTTATTGGTATAAAATGAATCTTAAGGCGCTCCTGCGACACGGTATTTCACAACCTGAATTTTATGGCGATGTGATTTAAATCCAAAAAAGAAAGATGACGTCGGATCTCGTTTGTGTCATACCCTTTTAATACTTTTCAATATTTCTTCTATTTACATCTCCGTCATTGAGTACATTAGCGATAGGTGGATCCTGTTTGTTTCACATACATGTTTTTTCACTTAATAAACATTTAACCGCTGAATTTGCCATCGCGTTTAGCAGGGACATGTTAAGTTACACTATTTGTAGGGTGGGGATGAAATAAGGGTGAGGCTGGAAGCCCCAAATCCGGTTTAAACCTCCCAGTGACAATTGTCACTGATCGTTCCAAGGCGGTACCTGATCCACTATTTATTTGTTTGTTGTGTCTATTTGCGTCTCTTTGTGTCTTCTGATATGTACATTTACCGTTTTTGTCGTCGTGCTGTTCGGGTGGCTATGTGTTTGTATTGGGTGTTTCCTGCAAGACATGTTTGTTTTGTCTTTGAGCGTCTCTTTATGGTTGATATTTATGTATGTTTGCTGTGTTGTTGTTTGGGTGTCTGTTTTTTCTGTATGTGGTGTGTCCTCCTTGACTCATATTTGTACTTATACATTGTACTTTTACACTGACATATATAATAAATCAATGTACATGTAAGATCGCCAATATAATAAATCACTTATAGAGCAGAACAGTGTTAAGATGTGTCCAGTAATGCCAGAGATTGAAAAACGGAATGACAAGTAAGTGGCGCAGTTAACACCAAGGGACGTCTGATATAAAAAATGACAGCTAGTGAAGATATGCCGAGAAGTTATGACACTGTCTGAATAGTGTCTACACTGCACGACAGTCATAAGGAAACAATAATAATTGTCAAGGACACGTTGAAACAATGCAAGTCCTGATACTGATACTGCACGTGTCAAACTAGTTATAAACAATGCAGATTCTAAAACGACGATGTCTACAATCACTTGTAAATCGTTAAAACTATAAACATATTTACCATACCTTTTTCACATCGATTTCCTGGTCCCGTCCATCTTCCCGCACACCCTGTGGAACAGGTACCGGACAATTTGTCGTTGTAATTGTATTCTTTACAGTGACAAACCGTTAGACAGTCTTTTCCGCATTGATGTTCAGGACAGTCTGAAAGTAAATGCATATTGTCTGGCTTCATATATGATATATATGATCAACCCTACTTGTTATAAACGCTGTTTCACCTTTCCCACCAGAGTAGAGCCAGATTTGTCGACTTTTATAAGAGCCGTCTGATCAGTGAAATATGAAATAAATATGACGCAGGACAGACTAAAAAGGTAATTTCAAGTAAAGTTTGAATGCAATGTCTTTCATAATATGCCATAGCATTTTAATATCTTTGTTTCTTTATATCTGTTATTCTTAAAATGCTCTTGATTTAGGATATCTTGTTTATTTGTTTTTTAATAGCATATGGCATTTCAATATCTTCTTTTTTGGTATTCTTATTATGCTTTGAGATTTAAAAATCTTCTATATTTGTAATACTTAAAATGCTTTGGCATTAAGATATTTATATTTGTGTTATTCTTAAACATGTTATAGCGTTAATTTATCTTCTTTATTTGTTGTTTTTGTCTTAATATACTATGGCATTTATATTCTTAATATGCAATGGGATTTAATTTTATTTCATTTGGTATTCTTAATATGCTATGATAATTCAATATATTTTTATTTGGTATTCTTAATAGGTAAAGGTAAAAAGGTAAAGGTGAGATTTATAGTCTGGAACTAGATACAATGTACATATTCTCCCGACTTCATAATTTACCCCCCGATCACTGGGTTATAAGTCGGCCATTAACATTCGGCGCCCAAGGCAGCCATGGCACATTGGCTTATTTCCCTCACAGGTACCCATTTATACACCCGGGTGGAGAAGAGCAAACGTGGGATGCTTTTTTTGCTCAGAAAAATTCTGATAGTCCGATTGCAGGATTCGAACCGGGGACCCTTCGATCCCAAGTCCAACGTCCTACCACTGGACCATCACTCCCACTATAGCATTTTAATATTCTCTTTATTTGTTAGTCTTAAAATGCTATGACATTTATATATATTTTGTATTTGGTATTTGTAATATGCTATGGTAATATATTGTCTTCTTTAATTGGTCTTCTTATTATGCTATGACATTTATATATCTTCTTTTTTGGTATTTTTAATATGCAATGGAATCTAAAATTATTTCATGTGGTGTTTCTATTTTCTAATAGCCTATGATATTTCAAAACTCTTCTTTATTTGCTATTCTTAATATGCTAAGGCATTCTAATATAATATTATTTCTTTAGTATTGTAAATATGCTATGGCAATTATGTACATAGTATTAACATGTTACTCATAATGTCCTATGACAAACCATCCGAGTTGTCGGTTGAACTTGCTGGATGATTATTTACGCTTTTTAGGAAATAATGGCATCATGAACCATCCTTTGTTTTGACAAAAACTGTAAAATCGGATTTATATAATTTCATAAGTGAGCTGAGAAGACCCTGATCAAACGGTTCCTATAGGATCCGTTTGATCCGGATCTACTCTGTTTGCAAATGTGTATAATTTGTATGAAGAAAAGGACAATGGAACAACGATTGAGTTATTATAACTGATATGGATATTTATAATGGTAGGTTTCAACATAAATTGAGAAACAGAAAAAAGGTTCCGGTTCCGGTTAATGGCGTTGACCAAAATAAGTTATTCTCTGTAATAAATTGCGGATGTGTAGTGTTTCATAGTACATTGGAAGGTTCGTTTTGTTGGAGCTACAGACTTATGATTTGTGAGTTGTGATTTGTGACATTTGTTGCTACATTTGCAATAGTTCAGACTACGGTAAACTGTGTGTTAATCTTTGAAATAGGAACTGTGTACATGTGTACAAATGCACGTTAATCTCTCTTTGAACTATACTGTTCGAAAAAGGTTGGGTAACCATCCACGTATGTTATGTCTCAGTGCCTCACAGTGACACCAGTATCGACATCAATCCGAAAAAGGGTGCTTTCTTCACCAGAATTTGACAGTGAACTGAAGAAGAATAGACATGTTACGGCACTACCTGATATATCTGACACTTCGTCTCCGGCAGTGTCATCTGGGAAGATGGAAAATGTAAAGGTTCTCACATCTCTCACTTTACCCTTAAACCCGGGGACCTGAAAATCATCTGAGGCGCTTGGCGTTCACCTTGATGTTAACGAAATTGATCGGTCTCACAGAGTCGGCAAACCATATGAAGAGAGAAAGCGCGACGTCATTGTGAAGTTTACTATGTACCGATCGCGTAAGCGCCTGTATCGCGTTTGGACCCGTGACCAATAAAACCACTGATATTTATAGAATCGTGTCTACAAAGGAGCTCGACACGCTCCTCGAAATTCCTGCGGAACAATCTAATGGTTAACTTCTGGTGCCTTACTAATGTCCGCCAGTATACTTTAAATCGTGTAATGCCTAGCTCGTTTTCCAACGGGCGTTATATGTATTTGTGTACAAGCATATATTAGCAAGAAGGAGTAACATGTCGTCTTTATTTATAAATTACCCGTAAATTGTTATAATACAACTATTTATTAGATGAGCTCAGCATTGCGCCATTCGATTTAATCACTACAATGTATAGGCAATCGGACTTCGGGTCAAACCAACTGCATGAGCTTCACGAGAAATTGGCTCGTCAATTTAAGCCAACACCTTTTGTATAGCATGGAATATGTTGGAAAAAATCCATAAATAAAAACGACAGGTCATTCCTACTTGCTAAATAATAAGATTATGTTTTATAATGGCTAATGGACACAGGACATTTTGGCTCAAGCAGAAGCTGTAAACTCAGCTCTATATTACACTGTAAGCAAACAGAGCAGACCCTGATTAGACGGCTCATATAGGAGCCGTCTGATCTGGGTCTACCCTGTTTGCAGATGCGTCAAAATGCGCTTACATGAGGGAAAGGGTTAATTGTTAAGCACTCTGTCAGCTGTTATTTGTATACCACGTGTGGCTGGTATAGACATTCTATGTCAGTCAGTTTGTTTATTTTGCGGAATCCTGTGGTCTTATTGTCAAAATGTGGGTTGCATGTTTGATATAGTCATATGGAAAAGTATCGGTCTGCTCATATCACGCTGAATTAAATCGTCGTCTATTTATGTATAAACTTTACGGCGTCTTCGTTTAAATCTGTGGGATCTATTGGCTGAATATCAAACGGTTTGGATGCGGGTGATACGCTGAGTTACGTCTCATCTGCATCCAAGCTGTATGAATATGGCGGTAAGGCTGCGCTAAGCGTGGTAAGGGCTAATATTGGTTTTATTGATTCTGTGTGCAGTCACATAGTATTGTATCATTCGCTCAGTCTAGTGTTAATCTGATGTCTTTAATACTAATTAAAAGTTTGGGTCATGACCTGTTACCATGTCTGGAGGGGTCTTATCTTGATCCAGTCTGTTTTCGTAACTGTCGTAGTCACGTACCGTCACATAATAGATAACTGGGTGGATCCATGCCACATGTGGCAGTGGCAGTGGGACCTAAACTGCTGTCAGTATTGGAACGGAGACAGAGATATTCATTGTAAGCTTACATACAATGTTGAGCAGTTTGAATCTGCCTGTACTATGCTGTAAACGTACACAATTACCGTAACAGCCGTCTATAGTCTGTTCCACGTTCTGTAGCTCTTTTAGGGGTTATGTTATTGTCAGTTTTCGTGGGGTTGGTCTGCTATTATGAATGTTACACTCGATAAAACTCATGTCATATTATTATGGTGAACTCGTTTCGTGGGGGACAAATTGTGGTGGACACCCATATAGGATCCAACACTTATTACACTGCTATAGAATATTTGTTGCGAATAATAGTATATAATATGTCGTGAATGGACCAGTTTCGGTGCACTTAGCAATCAAACTGATCGCGGTCATCACAAACCTTAATATTGTATGAAAAAATACATTTACCTTTGTAATAGGTTTTCTAAGTTAAATATGTATAAATTAATTCCCAAAATATTCTATATTTATCGCTGTTGAAACCATTTTAATGACGTAGCCATTTTTGTGTTATTTTCTGTTTATCTGCCCTATTTCGGTGCGGCTTATTTTTTATAAAAAAAAACAGTGTTCAACAAAGTGTATGACTACATTTGTAAATTAAAAGTAGTAGGTCTGTAACTTATATTTTTAACTTTGAAATGTTAACAAAATGAAATGAACATCGAACAAATTGTGCATGCTGTAACGAGTTTAAAGTATTTTATAACAAAAACTATGTATTGCCAATTTTCTTACCTTGTTTAAACTCATTTTTCCCTGGAATATGTGCATTTAGACTGAAAACAACTCTAGTAAGACTTTTTGTCCAGTAAACTATTATTGGATTTAAATCTAGTAGGTACCTCTCCGGTATGGATAAAATTAGGTCTCTATCCTGTATGAATAAACTAAAGTATATCGCTGCTCTGTAAGGTATCTCTCCAATGTAAAAACAAATAGTGTGAAGGACATACTTTTAGACATAGCCTGTACTTGAAAAACAATGAGCAGAGACATCGAAGTCATGTGACTTTGCTAAAGCATATTACAACAAATGTTTATCTCTACAAAAATGACAGAAACGTTTTCAAGACAATATTTTTTGGAACAAAAGTTATCTAAGTGAAAACTGACATAAGGAAAATGGCTGAAAATGATATGCTTTATCAAATAACTGTTTGCAGCACATTTTAGATTTTTTGACAGCGATGACAGGTAATTGTTTATTTTGTGGATTGCAAAAAGTGATGACGTAATTCGGCTCTTCTTAAAGAAGATATCGTTTCCCAAGTTAAGTGCACCGAAATAGGGCATGCACCGAAACAGGGTCATCGACGGTATATGTATAATCATATACATGTACCGGTATATGTGCACCTGTAAATACATAAGAGTTTCTAAAGCAGTGTAAAGTATGGGAGCGGTTACCATGCTGAGCTTGTATGGGTCAACCAGCTAGGTATCCGTATGTAGTTTCCAGTATATATATATGAACGTGTCTCGCATTCTTACCATTCTGTCATTTCAACCCTTATGACGCGTGTATAGTGTGGGAGTAGATATTATTTTGAGCTTGCACCAGCTTAGTATCAGACTGCCATTTGTATATTTTGTATTAGAAAGTTTAACTTTCTGTCAGTCTAACCATTATCACGCTGGGTTTATTTTCGTCCGATCAAATATTTGCTATATAAATCCTAAACTTTAATCGCTTCGCTTAAAATCTACGGCGTCTACTGACTGAGTGACAAACGGTTTGGATGCGGATGAGAGCGCTGAATTACGTATCCTCTAAATCCAAAATGTTTGCATATGGTAGTACGGTTGCGCTTAGCTGATTTGGGCTAATATTGGCCCGACGGTCTCTGAATTAAGTCACATGGTCTTGTATCAGTCACTCAGTCAAGTAGTAGTCTGATTCGTTTTCATATTGGTCAACAGCCTGGTTCGTGACCAGACACCATGTAGATATGGATCTGATCTTGATCCAGTCTGTATTCAGCTGTTACGGTCGCGCGAGAATGGCTAAGTGAGTGGATCTATGCGGCAAAAGTACTATTTCACAGAAGCAGTGGGATTAAACCTGATATCAGCATTGGGAACATTCCCCTTACACTAAAATTGGGTGAAACTCAATGTTAATGAGTGCTTACGACACCTTGATAGAATATATGTTGCCAAACACGTGTATATTATATATACACGTATATATACACGTATACATGTGTACATTTAAATTAGTTTTCATATATATTGTGGGAGGAGTTATTAGGTTGCGTTGGCGTTTTAGCTATTACTTTAGGGTATGCATTGACCACTGTTGGGTAACTGGTAATAGTCCTGGTGTTGGCTCGGTCCTGAGGATGTTCAACGTCATCAACACGTATCCTTTGGATCCACAATTGTTTAATTGTGTTATTTCAGTAGCGCCTGGCATAATAATGATAACACACCGTTCATAAATGCAGTTTAAATTTTAACATACATAGGTGTTCTGGGTCCAAACGACACGCCGTTTAGTGACTCTATACATTAGTCTGACATGATTATGGTAGTGTCTTACGTTCTCATTACGTGTTATATCTTCTGCATCTTGTTATCGAGTATTAACCTGACTTCTTATAGCAATACTTCGTGCTCTTGAAATCCGATATATTCTGTTTCGAAAGAGTGTTTGTTAACTGGAACTTAAGTGTCACTGACACGTTTATACACCTGTCCATTTATTTTGTTCATTATTATAGACACTTCTTTCTACATATCTTTTGGCTACTTTAAATATACGTAAGCAAAAATAAATCTGACTTAATGAATATTTGAAATTTCGAATCTATTCACAATTCTATTTGTGTGACTTCTGATGAAAAACTACAGGTCATGTTGCATTAATGTCAAACTAAACTGTTATGTTATAATAACTATCTCTTGAATTATTAATTTCCCCTTCGATGTTTCTTTTAGTTTTGTTTCAATGTACTCAAACCTTTTTAAAACGGTGGTTTGGGATAAATCGTCGATAGCAGATCTCTATGCAAACGATTGATCACTATATATTCACGTCGTCCGTTTGTAGCTATTTCATATTTGAGGGAAGCGCACAGGCTCGAGTTTAACATATTTCTGATACTACTACTCAGAGTAACATGAAACATTATAACTTTTCTAGCGTGAGCGTGCTAGCTTCCTGTAGTAGGGTCGATTTTTTATTGCATCTACTCGTAATATTCTAGGTTAAAAATCACCGGTTTCAGCATTAGCCATATATCTCCAAACGTCAGAAGAGTCTCAATTAGTAATTGATAATGTAAACAAAACCCTTTAAACGTCATGTCGTTACTAACAAACGGTTCCTTGAAGATTACTGTTTTAAAAAATTTACTGTGTTGTGTTACTTTTAGTAGCAAACTTAATAACATGGCTAATATTATGGCTTACAAGGCCAATAGAAAGTTGCAATTGCTCAAGCGAAAAGCTTCTGGTCTCGTGGGTATTAACTTTGTTCATACTATTTTTGAGCAATTTCTGCGGATTTGAGCAAATTTGACGGATTGTCACAGTTATTATGCTTTGTTTTACATATTGTCATGTTGTTACCGTCTCCTAATGTGTGGGTAGGTCCGGCGAGGATACCTTTATTTACACTATTTGTAAAGCTAGCGTGATATTGAGAGAAGTGTGAGGTTAGGACGTCCGATTAAACCCAAAGTGGTGTTTTTGCTACTTACCGTGCCAAAGCAGTACTCTCTTTGTCACCCTTCCTTTTGTTTGTCTTGCGTCTTTGTGCTTGTGATTTTGTTCATGTGTGGAATGTTTGTCTGTAGTTCTTGTGTGTTTGTTGGTGTTTTTTGTGTTCATCTCGTGTGTGTCTGTGTGTTCGTTGGGGTGTATAGTTGTATGTGGGTGTGCGTGTATGTCATGCTATATATCGGTGTTTTGGTAGTGGTTGCGTCTTTTAAGTGGCTCTGCCTGCTTGACTTTACTACTTTTCCATTTGTCCAGAACCGTCAGATGCGTGGGTGCCTTCTTTACTCAAATGCTCTGGCGATATCCACCCAAACCCTGGCCGATGAGTAGTGGAACTATATTTAATCCCTCATTGATAAACACGATGATATAAATGTATATGCAACTAATATGACAGACAAATTAGGACTGCTGACTGACAGTTGCATACCAAATCACACACTAAAGATAAAGAAAACTGACCAACCATGGATGAACGTACATATCCAACGAATAATAAGAGCAAGTAAAAGATCATTAGAAAAATCAGAGCCACTAACAACTTAAGCATTGAGACCTTTTTACAACTTAGAAATTAAACAACAACATTAATTCTGTAATCAAAACAAACATATTGTGAAAATTTATCACAAACACTTAATAGCAAAAAATTATCCTCTAACGATTGTTGGAAAATTATCAAAGGTTTCATTGATAAAAGTTGAAAAACTTCCCTCCCAACACTTATTCATCAGGACAAATCCATCGTTGATGAAAATGAGAAAGCGAACTTGTTAACTGTCTCATATTTAGACACGCCCCAGTTCCTAATATTACTAGTCAAATGTTCATATGTCTACATTTGTCTTGTTACCAGAAGAAGTTCAATCAGTTTTAGCCTTCCGATATGGTAAAGCGTATGGCCCAGGTGGAATGAATAATCATATTGTCCGCGAGCTTTCAAATGAAATATCCGTAACCTTCTGTGACATTTTCAACAAATCCCTATCTAATGGTATTGTACATCCTGGAAAGAGTGTCGTATTTAAAAAAAGAGATCCTACTCAGGCCTGCAATTATCGCACAATTTTCCTATTAAGCAACCTGAATAAATGTTTAGAAAAACTGATTTCGAAATATGTTTTCAGCCGTCACCCTTTTCAATAGCAATAACTCTTGAATTAGACATTTTTTTGGATATTTTTATTTGCTGTCTGCAAATAAAATGAATTAAATGGTCTTAATTTACATTAACGTCATTTACGAACAGTGTCAATTCAATTGCATTACCTAAATATACCGATTATGCATATATACAGTAAAAAAGCCTTAAATGGAACAAGCATTTATTATTAAAATTCAAGGGCGGTTACTCTGTATATGACATAACTGTTATAATTAATTGAAATACATGTATTTCTATGCAGTAATGGGAAAATGACTTTTATCATATTTTAACTAGAGCCATTACTGAAGTTGACGAGTATAGCCCCGCTTGGAGCGTATCACAATAATCAGAGGTGATAACTCTGCAGCCCTAGTCCGGTCAAACCGACAAGTCACACACGTCTGCTCATCAAGGTGAAAACGCACGTGATGTTTGAAGCTGATCGAAGTGGAAATAGTTCCGTCCTTGTGTGATATCGAAGTGGAAATAGTTCTGTCCTTGTGTCATTTCATCTGTCCGTCTCACCGTCTGTCCGATCTACATTGCTTTCAGCTCGACCTTTCTTATACTATGAAAGGCAGAGTAAATCGGACAGACGATGAAACTGACAGATGGAAGGACGGACTGACAGAGACAGACATACGGACGGACCAATAAGCTTACTCCTATATACAACTCTCAAACTTCGTTTGTAGGGATTTAATATTTTAATGTTGTATACATCAGTCACAAAAATGCGGAATTTGAAAACTCGTTTGGACAAGCAGTTATAATAACTTGGCCTATAATATCATTAATCAGTTTAGGTCATTGGATTTGCACAGTTTATGGCTTCAGACCAATTTACAGTCGGTAGCTACGCTTCCCTCTTTGCTTGTGCGATGACAGGCCGGGGGTAGTACTCTATGATGGTATACTCTTAAACTTGGATACAGGAGGAGCTTACCAGACTCATGTATTATTTTTCCCTGTCGTGCCCTTAACGGCTTACCTGCAGGTGCTCTGACTTCAGCAAGTTCATTGAGTACATATTTGACAGATTGTCACAGTTATTATGCTATGTTTTACATGTTGTCCTGTGTTCACCGTCGTCTATGTTGTGGGTAAGTCCAGCGGGGATACCTTTATTTACACTATTTGTAAAGCTAGGGTGACTTTGAGAGAAGTGCGAGGTTAGGACGTCCGTAAACCGGTTTAAACCCCCAGTGGTGTTTTTGCTGCTGACCGTGCCAAGGCGGTACTCTCTTTGTCACCCTTCCTTTTTTTTTAACTTGCGTCTTTGTGGTTTGTTCATGTTGTGGAACGTTTGTCCCTGGTTCTTGTGTGTATTTTGTTGTTTTCTGTGTTCATTTCGTGTGTGTGTGCGTTTGGGTGTGTGGTTGTGTGTGTGTGTGTGTGTGATGCTGTCTATCGGTGTTTTGGTGGTGGTTGCGTCTTGCATGTGGCTTTGCCTGCTTGACTTTACTACTTTTCCATTTGGTGAAAGTGGGATAAGGACAAGGTTGGGTACTCGTAAACCAGGTTTAAGTCCCCTAGTAGCACTTTATTTTGGCTGCTGGCCATTCCAAGGCGGCACTCCTGCTTTCAGCCTACGGTCAATTTTGTTGTTTAATATGCTTAATGTTTAATGTGTTTCGTCTTGGTATGCGTCCTGTTATGTTTTGTCATGTGTCTTTACCGTTTCTTGTTAGATGGTGTTTGGTGCGGTGTCATTTCGTGTATGGCTCTAGGCTGGGTCCTAGTAGTGGTTACCGTAGCATCCCCCCTAGACTTTTTTCATGGGTACCAAATTGTTCGTTGGGGTCCTCAGAACACACTGTGAGCATGCCCCCAAAATAAGTTTGCCCCAGCTATGTTTTATTTAACGGTTTCCATGGTAACCCGAGGTAATTTTCGAAACTACCTTGGTTTAGAAAATGCGCCATAACTTTGTTTTTAGAAGCAATAGAAGGACAAAACAAGTACCAAAGTAAAGCAGAGACATATAGCTTGAATATGATATATGATTCTATTAAAATTCATAAATGCATTCTTATGAATATTAATGAGGAAGTAAAAAATGTGATTTTTTTAGAAAAAAGATGTTTGTTGTTTAGTCTGAGGGGCTTATAAATGCACAGAAAATATTGAATTTAGGTTTAAGTTGTTTGCTGGAGTCCTCATAACACAGTATGAGTATTTCCCTTAATAATGTTGTCCCATCTATGTTTTATCAAACGGTTTCCATGGTAACCCGAGGTAAATTCCGAAACATCCTTGGTTCAGAAAATGCGTAATAACTTTGCTTTAAGAGGTAATAGAATGACAAAACAAGTACCAAAGTAAAGCAGGGACATATAGCTTGAATATGGTAAATGATTTAATTAATATTCATAAATGCATTCTTAGGAAAATTAATGAGAATGTAAAAAAATGCGTTTTTTAGAAAAAGGAGTTTGTTGTTTAGTCTGATAGGCTTATTAATGCACACAAATTATTGAATTCAGGTTTAAATTGTTTGTTTGGTTCATCAGAACACATTTTGAGCATTCCCCCAAAGTAATCTTGTCCCATCTATGTTTTATGAACGGTTTCCATGGTAACGCGAGGAGGTAAATTTCGAAAAATCATTGGTTCAGAAAATGCATAATAACTTTGCTTTTAGAGGCAATAGAAGGACAAAACAAAAACCAAAGTAAAGCAGAGACATATATCATGATTATGATATATACTTTTAATAATATTCATATATGATTGCTTATGAATATTAATAAGGAAGTATAAAAATCCGCTTTTTTAGAAAAATGAGATTTTTATTGAGTCTATGAGGCATATTAATGCACAAAAATTATTGAATTCAGGTTTAAATTGTTCGTTTGGGTCATCAGAACACTTTTTGAGCATTCTCCCAAAATAATTGTGCCCCAGCTATGTTTTATTAAACGGTTTCCGTGGTAACCCGAGGTAAATTTCGAAACTATCTTGATTAAGAAAATGCTTCATAACTTTGCTTTTAGAGACAATAGAAGGACATAACAAGAACCAACTTAAAGTAGAGACATATAGCTTGAATACAATATGTAATTATATTAATACATATAATGCATTCTTAGAATGCATTCTTATGAATATTAATGGGGAAGTAAAAATGCGTTATCAATTTGACGAGTTTGTTTTTAGTCTGAGAGGCCTAATAATATACAAATAGATATTGAATTCAGATTTAAATGTTTTAATATCAACATACAAATAAAGGAAAACATCTTTGGTTCATGTAATATTTCTAAAACATGTACATTTAAGCTAATTTGCATATAACGTGCGTAAATGAATAAGCAATTTAACATAAGCCCTATATTTAGCATTGTTTCGAGTGTACTATCTTTTCTATTACTTATTTTACGTAAAATACAAGAACAACAAACATTGACAAGAGCAGAGGGTCATTACTTTGGGTTCTTGAATATTAATGCATATTTATGAATATTAATGAGATGTAAAATAAACACACTTGAATGAGCTGTTCTTTTTATCTGAGATTATTTTAGTTAACCAGTATAGAGCTCGATACTGACTGAAACAGCGATATTGATGTTCATGTATATAAATATGTAGATAATGAATATTATTTCAAAATCATGAATATTAATGAGAATGTAAACTGTTGTAGGAAAGTAAGTGTTTCTATTATATTGCAATATATTGTATAATGTAAGAAATATTGTAAGAAATTACAGCAGAGGAATTGAGCCTCATGCATGTTTTATGAAGAGTATTACTGTTATGGGTGTTTTGCAATGCAATAGAAAATATATAGCATCTCGACTGTAATCATCAGCTTATGTTTACCCATATTAGCCTTGCGTGACTTCTAACTTACTCGCGATGTCTTTGCGTGATTATTGTTTGCTTCTTGCGAGCATTTCGCGACAGGCTTGACAACTCATTAAGTGTGTCTGGCCTGATGCGGATGCTCCGCGTCTGCTCCCTGTCCAGTTTCATCCCTCTGGACAGGGGAGACGTGGGAGCTTGCTGCCCGACGGAAGAAGTATTCTTCTCTTTGGTCAGCGACTCCCTCGCAATAGACAAATCACTGTCCTCTAAAGCTCAGAAGAAGCCTGCGTCTTCTTTAAAATCTCTTTCGTCAACGGCCCCTGTGGCGCAGTCGATTCCCCAGTTGTTAGTTGCAGATCGGCACCCAACTGCTGGCCCGTGCGTGGGTTCCCCGTTTACCACTTGAATGGTAACCTTTGTTCTGGTCCAAGGTACTATTGTTGCCAGGTCTCCCGGTCCGCTTGTTGTGTCAAGAGTTTTGCCTGGTCCCGCTGAATCTAGGCCCAGTTATCCGTCACCGGTCCCCGGTGTCCTGGCGTTAGTGCTTCCCTTTCATGACATCACCAGCAGACCGGTCTACCGAGCCCCCGCCCAAAGATGTCACTGTGTATTCCTTGGCTCGGTGTCCTAAGTTTGCTCTCCAACGGTCCTCCGGTGGCCCGGTCCGGTCCTTTGGACCAGGATACCGAAGTGGACCGGTAAATCTACCAGTCCAATCTTTTCTACAGGGCATTCTGTCTCTACACCGCATTACAGTGGTGAAAGTCAACAGGAAGCGGCTCTGGCTAAGTCTAGACGTTCTTGGTCGGCTAGATCCTGTAATTACTCTTCATCTCCTGAGTACACCTCGGACTCCCAAGCCCCCATCCCACCCACTCCGTAGGAGGCATAAAATCCTTCTTATTCTTCTAATGGGAACCGGCACTCGCACCGCTTTCATCGCAGATCGAGGTTTTACCATTACTCTTCTATGCAAAGACATCGCTCTGCCTCCTCATCAATATTTTCTATTGAGAATGCGTGCCACGGGACTTCTTTCCCGTCTGCCTGACCTGGACGAAGATTTTTATGCCAGCCTGGCGACTGGGTGGATCATGTTCCCTTAACTCTTACGGACAAGGGTTCCCTGGGTATCTCTTAGGCCTCCGGTTTCAAATGAAAATCGACCTGGGATGTTTTATCAGATCCCCTCACTTGATTCCGACAGCCCCAGGGGCGGGTATTAGGCCACCCCCCCCCCTCTCTCTCTCTCTCTCTCTCTCTCTCTCTCTCTCTCTCTCTCTCTCTCTCTCTCATTCACTTCTTTAGCACCGGCAGTTGCATTCAACAGATGGGATTCGCTTCAAACATTGACGTATTATCATTGACGTACGTATTATTATCGATATTTAAGACAGGTGACAGCTAAATGCATGGTGAAAGTCATGCAGAAAGCTCCTAGTGCAGCTTTCTGCATGACTTTCACCATGCATTAAGAAGTCACCTGCCTAAAAGGGTCTTAATGCTTCTATAAAGAAAATTTGAATAATCGAGATTTTACCGTATACTCAAAATAATACTAAATACAATGCTCATAGAAAATTGCTTATTCATATACGTACATTATATGCAAATAAAATGAAATACGCATGCTTTATAGAAATATTACCTGAAACAAAGATGGTTCATTTTCCTTCACATGAAAACATTCAAACATGGATTCAATAACTCTTGTTTATTAGTAGGCGTCTCAGACTAAACAATAAACTCCTTTTTTCTAAACAAAAAATCGGATTGTTTTACTTCCTCATTAATATTCATAAGAATACATTTATGAAAATTAGATAAATTACATATCATATTCAAGTTATATGTCTTTGCTTTATTCAGGTTCTTACCATGGACACCGTTTAAAATATAACTTGGACACAATTATTTTGGGGAATGCTCAAGTGGTGTTCTGCGGACCCCAGCGACAATTTAAACCTGAATTCAATAATTTTTGTGCATTAATAGGCCTCTAAGACTAAACAAAAACTCATTTTTCTAAAAAAGCGGATTTTTATACTTCCTCATTTATGTCTCTGCTTTACTTTGGTACTTGTTTTGTCCTTCTATTACATCTAAAAGCAAAGCTATTACGCATTTTCTGAACCAAGGATGTTTCGGAATTTACCTCGGGTTACCATGGAAACCATTTAATAAAACATAGATGGGACAAAATTATTAAAGGGAAATACTCAAAATGTGTTCTGAGGACTCCAACAAACAACTTAAACCTAAATTCAATATTTTCTGTGCATTAATAAGCCTCTCAGACTAAACAACAAACTCTATTTTTCTAAAAAAAATCACACTTTTTACTTCCTCATTAATATTTATAAGAATGCATTTATGAATATTAATAAAATCATATATCATATTCAAGCTATATGTCTCTGCTTTACTTTGGTACTTGTTTTGTCCTTCTATTCTTCTAAAAACAAAGTTATGGCGCATTTTCTGAACCAAGGTAGTTTCGAAAATTACCTCGGGTTACCATGGAAACCGTTAAAAAAACATAGCTGGGACAAACTTATTTTTGGGGGCATGCTCAAAATGTGTTCTAAGGACCCAAACGAACAAGTTGGTACCCATGAAAAAAGTCTAGGGGGATGCTACAGTAACCACTACTAGGACCCAGCCTACTCTCTCTGTTTGACTATTTTTCCATATTTAGTATATTAGTATAAACTGTTAACAATTCATATACATTTTCCTATGCGAATAATCAATGTATCATCTGTGCACTATAAAAGTACAAAAATGAATCATGCAGGAAACACCACATACAGAACAAACACTCGCCCGAACAGCAACACAAGGAAACAGCAAATGTACATAGGTAGAAAAAACAACAAGAGACGCACAAAGACAAAACAAACATACAATAGGAGGAAGATGGAAGTACCGCCTTGGAACGGTCAGTGACAAAAGTCACCGGGGGTTTAAACCGGTTTATGGGCGCCCAACCTCACCCTTATTCCATCCCCATCCTAAAAGACAAACAGTGTAAATAAACGTATCCCCTCTCCGACTAATCTACAACAACCGCGACAGCAAATACAGTGGTAAAGTGCATGTATAACAAAAAAACATTTAATTGAACATACTGTATCCACCTATCGCTAGTGTACTCAATGATTGACCTGCAAACAGAGTAACTGTAGAAAAGTAATAAAGGGTACGACAAAAATGAAATAGTACAGATATCCGACGTTCTCCTTCCATTTCTGGATTTAAGAGGTCGCCTTCATAGAGTACTAAACCTTTCTTGTCGGCGTACATGCAAAGAGGCCAGCGTGATTGCCAACTGTAAAAGGGTTCACAACCAAACATGCAGTATGTTGTAGTAATACAGGATCATATCCCTTTTTAATGAATTGTTTTATATATTTGATGAACAAAGTGAGAAAATGGGTATGTCCAATAAAATTCGCAGTATGGGCGTTAGTTTTTACAGTTTCCCCCCCCCCCCCCCAATCACACTTATAGGCATTTTCTGACTTTACATCGTATCAGGCTTTCAAAGTGAACCCTTCAGCTATATGATTCAGAAGAAATGCCATGATGTCCATTTTCTAGAGGCTTTATTTTGATTCGTAGGTAGACTATTTTGTAGAGCACTTGACGAAGGGAAAGAAATACGCACAGTGTTTTTATATAAGCAAGGCATTGGATAGGGTATGGCATGCTGGTCCCCTATCTAAACTTAAGACAGCAGTTATATCGAGTGACCTTTTCAATTGGTTTTCTGACTATCTTAGTGACAGAAGATGGCAAAGGATTGTGATACCGAGTGCCCAGTCTGAGTGGTCTTCGATCTCGGCACGGGCACCTCAAGGTTCTATATTGGATCCACTTAAAGCTTAAAGAATAGCTACAGGGATCACTTAATTGATATCCATTAAGGAACTGAATGAAGGGGTAGAATCGAAATCACTTGAAACCAAAATATCGAAACAAATTAAACTGATTCTGTTTTATAAGATGCTAAACAGTGACACACCACCATTCTTATCATCACTTGTTCTGCCACTTGTCGGAAACGAAACTAATTATAGCTTAAGAAACTCAAATAATACACGGAGTATTCAGTCACGAACTAAACTAAACCACGGAGTTGTTTTACCATCAATTATTCGACAATGGGATACTTTACCAGCTGATGTGCGTAATTCTGATTCTTAAGGATCCTTAAAATATCTTAAATAGAAATTACTTATTCTCAATACTTGAATACTAGTAAACATGGACCAGCCAAGCTGAAATACTCTACACAAAACTTCGAACAAACTGTAACTCACTGAGCCTAAGCCTCTTCAATAAAAACATTGTAGAGAGGCCCGTCTGTGAATGTGGTGAGGTAGAGGATGCCGATTATTTTTTCATGTCCTGCCAAGCTATCATCATCTAAGACATGGACTGTTTTATAAGGTTAACCCAATCTGTACTGTCACTACAAAGTTGCTACCCATGGGCGACGTATCTTTGACTCTTGGAGACAATGAACATCATTAGAAGTAGAAGGTTCTGATTATGAAGTTAAAAAAACCTACTTAGATTTGCATTCCCCGTTCCAAACAACCGTTCCTAAATGCCTTAATACCTAGCTTTTAAATTTCCAATTTTATTTTTTTCTGTTTATATTTTGCCAAAGTTTTTGTGTCCACCTTTTATTTCTATATATACTAGTTTACATTCCAATATCTATTTTGTACTTACTAGATGTCATGTATAATTGTCAGTCACTGTTATATGTTACCAAGCGTAAGACGCTTGTACTTGATTTACCAGTATATGTATATCACTTCATATCATTATGCAGCTGTTCATTTTAGTGTTAACTGTATATTCCTATACTGATTGTGATTGACATACTTTAAAAATTCTACCCATATAATATATTACATGATACAATATTTCGTAGCTTTGAAAATATTAGTTTGATAATGGCAAACATAGAAACTAGTGCAGACTTCATACAGTTGTATATTGTTCCCTGTTATAAGATATTCATGAGGAGTAGCTACGCCATATCTTTTGTAACATATTGTTTCCAGGAGAGGATCCATATAAGCTGTTAGCTTTCGATCCAATCCTTTTTCACATATGTTGATGTAATTTATGAATTGTATATAACTGAAAGAAATAAAATATGTTGAAACTAACAAAAATTGGCCGCGGCAGAAACTGAATAACAATTTCTTCATGATGGTATAAGCAAGCACAGCAAACCCCGATTAGAGTAGTCATATCGTTATGTTTTTTTCAAATGCGCAAACTACGTTTCTACCAAAGAAAGGGATAAACATATATTACATCTTTAACCCCCGTAACGTCTTGCAACGCCTTAGCAAACAGGGTTGACCAAGTTCAGACTTAGGCCGTCTAGCCGGGTCAGCTCAGTTTGCTTTTGCATTCCACAATTTCACATTGTCTAACATTCCTGTGTTCATATGTTATTACAAAGTCCCAGGTAATTTATATCCATGATGTCGTTAGTTCTTAAATGAACATTAATGGAGCAGCGATAAACACCAGTAAATTCTTTGAATCAACCCATTCTCTCCTATATTATTTTTTTGACCGAGCCTCTTTGAATTAATCTACCAAAACAGGAGCATTTACTAGAGGAAAGGGGAATTTGGAATTGTGTAGTTTTGAAACCATAAAGATAAAACAGTATTTGCGCCTATGGAGCAACTAGTCTATTTATAACAATGGTTTCACCAAATAACCTTTAAAGAGGCATACAAGGGAAACAGTAGGAGGGAATGAGTAAAAGGGTATAGATCCTGATCAGATGCTTAATCCTACGCTGGTCTGGGTCTACAGTACTGGACAATACCTCCGTAACATTCTATACGCGATGATTGCCATCTAAATGTAACCAATTACTCCATAAATACGTCATTAACGCCTTTAGAAAAGAGAACACCAATATCAGACCGATTCTTTGGAAGCCGTCTGGTCATGGACTGTTCCGTTTGCTTATAAAAAAAATTCTGATCTGATCCTACAATTTCTGACATAACCAACATTTTCTGAGGGTGAAATGCAAACCAATCCATCTAAATAATATATTAATTAATATTCATTGAGTAAGGCTTACCCGTTTCCTTCATACAAACAATTTCCACGCTGTTGCGAACAGAGTTGGGTTGTTTTTGCTTTCTAAATCATACCATATCGAAATAAAACCTCATGTGTACCTATGCTATCATAAAATATAACCAATACATATTTCTATGTAAGTAATATTATTCTTACATGCTTGTTCAACAGTGAAAGGCTTAAGCATGCTATGGGCATATGTGTATATCCAGATAAGACACGTTAAATAATTCTAGACAAGTGGTTTGAGTCGATGATAGACATATTAATGTATTGTGCTACCTACCTGAAAACACGTTGACATCGCACAGAACCAGCTCGGCAGTATTGCTCGCCAGAGAAATGCGAACCTGGTTGCCAATTACATGTTTTGTGCAGCTGATCTCAAACATGGAATCCATTTGTGAGTTAGGCGTGTGCTCGTAACACAATTCAACATCCTGTGGAAAATATGTGCCTTCTGTTTTCCGGCTGGATGTGATGTTCTCCACAGTTACGTTAAAGCCAGCGTCCAGAACATCTACAACTGTTTAAACCTTTACTCCATGAATATTCATGTAAGAATTAATCATAGCATGAACATTAATTAATACACTTTTTTTAAATGAACACATGAAGACATGAACATGAACATTTAACTTATGACAAAAAGTGAACAGTTAGATCTATAGTATGTCGTAAACAAACAGAGCAGACCCTGAACAAACATGGTATACCTTGATCAGGGGCCGTCGGATCTTAGTCTACTCTGATTGCAAAGGCGTAGAAAAGCATATTTATTGTAAGACGTAATATATAACATTATCAAGAATAAGTCCTTTATTCCTCCACCACACCTTATATTTTGACCACTCTTTAGAATCGTATCGAAAAGTGTAGTTCCAACTTTGGATTCGGTGGATAAATGATGATGTTAGTATTCGAGTACGCACATTTATCTGGTGCTCTGACTTATCTGTCCGAGGCAAGCTACGGTTTCATGAACATTCATATAAGAATAAACATTGCCGTCGCGGTTTTTGTCGATTAGTCGGAGAGGCGATACGTTTATTAACACTGTTTGTCTTTTAGGGTGGGGATGGAATAAGTGTGAGGAGGTTGGGCGCCCATAAACCGGTTTAACCACCTAGTGACTTTTGTCACTGACCGTTCCAAGGCGGTGCTTCCATCTTCCCCCTATTGTGTGTTTGTTTTGTCTTTGTGCGTCTCTTGTTGTTTTTATAGTTATTTACATTTGCTGTTTCCTTGTGTTGCTGTTCGGGCGAGTGTTTGTTCTGTATATGGTGTTTCCTGCATGACTCATTTTAGTACTTTTGTGCTAATACTAATTATGTTTGAGGCACATTTATATAGAATAAGGCAAACAGAACACCTTACGGGAGGCGTCTTACGTGGCTCTATTACGTTTACAGAGGTACGTACGTATATATGAAATATGTTTATTATCCCAATCAGTCAGACATTTTGTTAATTTATGGTCGGCTGAAACAATGGCAAACTGTAGTAAACTGCAGTTTAACTCGAACCTGAAATGCTTCACAACGAACAGTACAAGTCCAGATCAGACACCGCCTTTTCTAGTCGGCGTCTGATCAAGGAACATTTATTTCCGTGTATGTGGTTTATTCCTTTTGAATTTTCATTTGTTTATCTCAGTCTTTCATTTAACAGAAATCTTTAACGAACTGTGTTTGCAGACGACAACCTGAAACTTGGAACCGATGAGGTTAAATACGATCTGATGGTAAACTGTTCATTTCGTGTGTGTGTGTGCGTTTGGGTGTGTGGTTGTGTGTGTGTGTGTGTGTGTGTCATGCTGTCTATCGGTGTTTTGGTGGTGGTTGCGTCTTGCATGTGGCTTTGCCTGCTTGACTTTACTACTTTTCCATAGATGTAGGCATAAAAACGTATGCTCTTGCAGGCAAATTCCTTTGCATAAAATACTGTACCACTTTTATGATAAATGTTAGTGTTAAAATGTCCAAATCACAGGTAATAAATCTGTTGAACGGAGTTTTATCACTTTTTAATTCAATTTCGCAAATACATTCATTTTGTGATTATCTAACGCTGTGGAAAGTGTCAGAATATAAACAAGAACGAATGTCAAACATACATACATACATACATACATACATACATACATACATACATACATACATACATACATACATACATACATACATACATACATACATACATACATACATACATACATACATACATACATACATACATACATACATACATACATACATACATACATACATACATACATACATACATACATACATACATACATACATACATACATACATACATACATACATACATACATACATACATACATACTTACATACATGTATACATGCATACATACATACATGCATACATGCATACATGCATACATGCATACATACATACATACATACATACATACATATATACATACATACATACATACATACATACATACATGCATACATACATACATACATACATACATACATACATACATACATACATACATACATACATACATACATACATACATACATACATACATACATACATACATACATACATACATACATACATACATACATACATACATACATACATACATACATACATACATACATACATACATACATACATACATACATACATACATACATACATACATACATACATACATACATACATACATACATACATACATACATACATACATACATACATACATACATACATACATACATACATACATACATACATACATACATACATACATACATACATACATACATATATACATACATACATACATACATACATTCATACATACAGACAGACAGACGTACGCACGTACGTGCGCACGCACGCACGCACGCACGCTCGCACGCACGCACGCACACACACACACACACGCACACACACACACACATACATACACACGCACGCACGCACGCACGCCCGAACGCACGCATGCAATTACGCACGCACGCACGCACACACACACACATACACACATACATACATAAATACATACCTTTTTGCTTTGTTGTGATTATTAATCTTCGTATTGTTTCTTTTTTGTCAATGAAAACTTTCCAGAACGGATTATAAGGCGTTTCTTTGTTTGATTTCGTTACGCTGCATGTAGTAGGGTTTCCGTCAACGGATTTCCGCGCATACTGAGCAGGTTGAACGTTGTCTAGGTGTTTGACTGTTTTCTTGAAGGCCAACTCCTCTGTAAATACAATTTAGTTGAACTCTATCATCTACAAGTGTATAGTATGCAACTCTATCATATCCAAGTATGTATGCTATAATTCTTTCATTTGTATGTATATTGTATTTCAATAATCTCAAAGTATACAGTTTTTAATTCTATTACCTCCAGGTATATACATGTATTATGCAACTCTGTCATCTCCACGTATATACATATACAGTGAAACTCATTTATAACGAAGTCCTCGGGACCCTCAGCTTTCTTTCGTTTTATCCAAATTTCGTTATATCAGTTTATTAAATGTTAATTAGAGAGGGAAATAAAGTTTGTTTTGTTATATGCAATATTTCAATAAATCCAAGTTCGATATAAATGTGCTTCACTGTATTGTGCAATTCTATCATTTCTAAGCATATAGCATGCAATCATATCATTTCCAAATATATATTATGCAATTCTATCATCTTTAAGTATACACTATGTAATCATGTCATCAATAAGTATATATTATTCAATTCTATCATATCCAAGTGAAGCTGAACTTTGATATCTCGAACTAGGATAACTCGAACTTCGGCATAACTGGAACTAAATGATCGGTCCTTACAAGATTAACAATATATAATTGTTATAAAATGTATTACTACACATATCTAGAACCACATGGGACATATAAATTCAGGTCTAAAGTAATGCTGAAAGTTCCTACAGGAGCTCTCGGAATACTTTACACCTGCATTAAGTTGTGAATTTGAGAAATTGTCCAGATTAAAACTCGGGTCCAGTGTTCACAAAAAATATAAAATCAGGACCAGTCTCAGTCTCATTGAGCTTTATTTTCCGGCTCACTTGAGCCGGATCAGAAAATTGGTGTTCACGAAGCACAAGTTGATCCCGATTCTTTGAGCCGAAAATCGGTGTCATGCTCGTGTCATTTTGTCAATGATTTAGCAGGTTTAGCGGAAGAACTTTTCTTTCGAGACGCGATTATCGTCTGTTGTCAATATAAACCGTATTATAACACAATCTGTCAATTTTCTGCAATCTGATTGGCTCATGTGACCAGATTTGCGGCATATAAAAGGTGTTTATATGTCGCAAATTCAACCAATCGAAACGGCCGAATAACAGCATTTGCCTGCACTTGATCGAAAAAGACTATAGTTTATTTATAGCATCTAGTACATTAATACACAACATGGTGCGGCAGCCGATTCTCGGTTCCGTTGCGGCGGAACTTTCCGATATAAAACGCAGATCAACGCAAAATCTACCAATCGGTCGTGAAGGAAAGACATCTATCTCTGTAGAAACGGTAAGTTCTTTTCCATAAACTAGCCTCTATCGAAAATATTTGATGATATTTGGAGGAGAATATGGTGTTAAATTTTGTCGCCGTTTTCCTTCCTAGTCAACTTCCGGTTTGAGCGACGTTCAACTGTCTCGGTTGGAACGGGCGTTTTCATTGGACAAATCAGAGAGGTCTGTCAAGCGTTGTTGTTCCCGCGGTCTGTCAGACACTTGTCTTTAAAATGCAAATGTTGGCAATAAAACCATCTTAGAAGGGCTCAACTTTGTGGTTACTGGTCATTATGACGAAGCTTATGAGGGATGATGATGCAATTGGGCTATGTCCGCCAGAATGTTTTGCGAACGGATGTTCTGTTATTTGATGAAGTTACAATGTTATCAAAGAAAGACGCGCCCATGACGTCATTTTTGACGTCATGATATTTTAAGCAACGACTTAACATCACCATGACGCTGGATCAACATAGTTCTCTTTGCTTTTATGGCTGAATGCATGTAACAAAAATGTGACGAGTATTTTGACATGACAATATTTGGCATGATAGTTGTCGAAATGTTAGAGCTGTTCAGAGCTGTATTTATTTTTATATGTAGTTTGACTTCGAGCAGACAGTCGAAATAACCGGGTCATTGTCAACCAATGAAATGGCTCGTAACATTTTCTCGGGATCAGAGGAGGTCACCGGAAGTTAACACGGAATGAAAGTCCTGACAAATCAACTCTGTCAATATCTCCCTGAAATATCATAAAATAGCTTCGATAGAGGGTTGTTAATGGACAAGAACTTACCGTTTCTACAGAGATAAATGTCTTTTCTTCCCGGCTGCTGGGTAGATTTCGCGTTGATCTGCGTTTTATATCGGAAATTTACTTCTGTACGAAACATACGGACCATGTTATATATGTATATGATATAACTATTATATTACACAACTATAGACTATTTCGATCAAGTGCCAATTGCCGGTAAATATATTAATGCGCTTTGTTTATCTTACTAGATCTACTGATAAATTCATATGCATACAGTGATATACATTCAAGTTCAGTCCGGCATTTTGAAATTTCCAGTCTTCATCACGACTTGACCTGTCTTTTAAATGTCATGTGGAGAACTACTGAGATACTCAAAGCGTTGTGATTCATATTCAACCTATTTATAGTCTAGTTGCTTAGGGGGAAAATCGTTACAAGGTGGATTAAAGTATAAGACTTGGTATATGAGTTACATTTGCAGTCTATAATCAAAATAATTGGGGGTGCCCGACTTGGCTACCCTAGTTCTGCCAAAATCCAAGATGGCGTCCAAGATGGCCGCCATAACACCATGTGTTTGATAAAATCACTCATATTTGTCAGTTTCATGAATAAAATTGCCTACAATTTTGTAAAAGGAACACAAATGTTGTATTATATCATATTTGGATATATTTGGACCATTAATTGTATGATCTTATACAAAATAACTATATTTCTAAAAACTAAATAGAACAGAATAGAACACGAATCGTCTATGGCATAACTTACAGCTTACACAAATATGTTATCGTTGTAATGTACCAGAATTAGATTTTTCTGTTGATTAATTGAATATCTACCACACACATTTCCTTAAACGTAGGACACTGTGAGCATAATGCAGTAAAACCTCTACATAACGACCACTAAAATAAAAGCTAATTAACAGGTGGCAGCTAAAAGTAAGGTGAAAGTAAAACAGAAAGTTCTTCAAGGAGCACTTGTTTTATTTTCACCTTGCTTTAAGCTGCCATCTTCCTTAAAGACCCAATAAATGATGCAATTTAATGGTCTCATTAGAGAGGTTTAACTGTATATCAGTTGATCTTATTAGAATACAGTCAAACATTGATAACACGAACTGTCTTAAGTTGAATTTGCCAATACTCTCTTCAATTGTAAATCAATAGAGCTTGCTTAAATATTCTGTAAGTGGGAGATCCTTCAAAAGCATTGGGAAAAGAGAAAATTGCAGACTCGGTTTTATTGAGTCTGTTCATGAGTAGTAATTTTAAGTGAACCCCTCTAGCACCAGCTTAAGCAGTAATCAATTTTCAAAACTAATAACACCAAAACTAATGACGCCGAAGGAAAGTCAAACATACTCGTATTCAAAGATAAGACATGACTAAACTTTATCAAAGTTTGAATGTATATTAGTTGTGCTAACTATTAGTCAAATTTACTGTTACCTACATGAAAGTACATGGTGAAAGGGATAATCAACAGTTTCCTTTGCACGCACATAAATTTGTGCACTTCAGATGGGTATTTTTGCATATGCACTTTCTAGAGCACAGTGGCATTGCCTTGCAGCCACATTTTATAAGTTCTCTGCAGCTTTTTGTTGTGTCTGGGAGTGTTGTCCAGAGAGGTTGCCAATTGTCATTTAATTTGGTCCAACCAAAGTTGTTGGGAGACGGGTCATTCTGGCATGGTTGTAAGTTTGTTAATCAAATGCTGGCTTGGTAATGGTTCCGATTGGCATGTTTCAAAAGAGAGACTTGAGTTGGTGATAGGTTCTGCATTTATTGCATATGTTAACCTTGAGCAAACAGTTCCTGTCGTATGTCATTGATTTTGTATGATAATAAAATACAAAGTGTTGATGTGATAGTACCTAAGATATGTACCACAGCCTTTAGCGACAACAGATTGGCCTGTTGTTTGGGACACATACAAAAGTAATACATGTAGCCTCAAGCAAGCCACCTGTGAAAAAAGGGGCCAAGACACAAGAAAGAAAGTGTCACGTCAAACAAGAGTACCAGTATGATTCAACTTATTTCTTCGAAATTAAAAAAAAAAACAAAGAAAAGCTTTTTGAACTCTAGACTGGAGATGTGACTGCCTGTGAATATCCAAACGACAAAGTGGTTTACATCACTGCAGACAAATCTGTTGTCGCTAAAAGCTGTGGTACACAAATGCCACTCACTGAATCACGAGGAAGCGGATACAAGAATATTCCTCCATGTCGAAGACGCAATCCAAAAAGGATCTGTTAGTCTAATAGTAAGCACAGATGATTTAGATGTTGTTGTGATATTACTGGGCATATTTCTACAGTTGCTAAGGATGAAATCGGAATTACAACTTTGGGTAGTGTTTGGAAAAGGAAAACATATTCAGTCTCACTCCCATTTTCCATGCGTCTACAGGGTGTGACACTAATTCACAATGTGGGGGAAAGGGTAAAAAGCATGATAAAAATCATTTCCGGAAGTGACGGCATCATTTTTCTTTCTTCTGCAGCATCCATCTATATACTGTTTAAAGTGCAAAGTGAGGAATTTAAGTAAATTGAAAGGTTCTCATGTGTACTTTATGATCATACTACACAACTAGACAAAGTCAATGACCTACAACAGGGACTGTTTGCTCAAGTTTAACATGTGAAATTAATGCAGAACCTATCACCAACTGAAGCCTCTCTTTTGCAACATGCCAATCGGAGCCTGTTCCAAGCGAACGTTAGGTTAACAAACTTACAGCCATGCCAGAATGACCCGTCTCCCAACAACTTTGGTTGACAATTAAATGACAATTGGCAACCTCTCTGGACAACGCTCCCAGACACAACAAAAAGCTGCAGAGAACTTATAAAATGTGGCTGCAAGGCAATGCCAGTGTGCTCTAGAAAGTGCATATGCAAAAATACGCATCTGAAGTGCACAAATTTATATGCGTGCAAAGGAAACTGTTGATTATCCCTTTCACCATCTACTTTCATGTAGGTAACAGTAAAGTACAACTATTATAATACAATTAATATACAGTCAAACTTTGATAAAGTTTAGTCATGTTTTAACTTTGAAACACGAGTATGTTCGAATTAAGCAAGCTCTAGCGATTAACAATTGAAGAGAGTACTGGCAAATTCAACTGAAGAGAGTTCGTGGTATCAATGTTTGACTGTATTCTAATAAGATCAACTGATGTGCAGTAAAACCTCTCCATTTCCATTGAGACCACTCAACTGCATCAATTATTTGGTCTTTAAGGAGGGTGGCTGTTTAAAGCAAGATGAAAATAAAATCTTCCTTGAGGAGCTTTCTGTTTTACTTTCACCATACTTTAAGCTGCCGCCTGTGTTTCATACAATCAATTAGCGTTCGCTTTAGTGGCCGCAATAGAGAGGTTTTACTGTATTATGATCACGGTTCACTAAGTTTAAGGAAGTGTTTGTGGCAGATATTCAATTAATCAACAGAACAATTTAATTTGGGTACATTACAACAGTAACATATTTATATAAGCTGTAAGTGAATGTACTAGACGATTTGTGTTCTATTTTGTTCTATTAATTTTTTAGAAATTTAGTTTTTTTTAATAAGATCATACAATGGGCCAAATAGATCCAAATATATTATAATGCAACCTTTGTGTTGTTTTTATAAATTTGTAGGCAATTTTATTCAGGGAAACTGACAAATATGGGTGTTTTTATCAACCACATGGTATTATGGCGGCCATCTTGGACGCCATCTTGGATTTTGGCAGAACTAAGGTAGCCAAGTCGGGTACCCCCAATTATTTTGATTATAGACTGCAAATGCAACTCATATACTAAGTCTTATACTTTAATCCAGCCAGTAACGATTTTGCCTAAAATTGGACGTAAGCAACTAGACTATTATCTTACTATTCAAACATAACGTTATAACGTGACGTCATTGTTACAGACGACGTGTTTGCGTACGGCGCCAAAGACTAATATAACGTTACTTTTCCTGACATGTGTAATGTTGAAAGTGTAATGAGCATGTAAAATAGCTGTCGCATAATGATTCATGACAAATGTAATAGTGAACTATCAACTGGCCCGGTGTTTTGACTTTGTGTATACCAGGGTGAAAAAATCTAGTTATTTTAAGAAATCTGAGAAACTGGGCACTATTTCTCGCGTCATCACTCATTCAATCACCTGCGCACATAGGATATAACAACATTTTGGCATTTTTCGTGTCGCCATTAAAATAATTTGCGACCGTTAAAAACATCATATACCGTCGCAAATTTCAAATTGCAGTAGGATTAACCCTATAATAGCCGCCGTCTGTCATATAAAGACAAAACAAGGCATTTTGTCAGACACCCCGTCACAATAAAGCTTATAAATCAGCATTACAGGGAACTGTTTTCAAAGTTTAACTGGTTGACGATTAAATCGAGCCGTTTTATTGAAGGAATTCAGAATTATGGGATACATTTTTTTATTCTGAACCGCCTTATTAAAAGGATCAAGAATCATCCCAACTTGAGACAGATTTTAGGCTCATGTTTTAGTCGGATTTTTTGTGTAAACTGCAAACTTTGCAACCGACCCGAGCCAGATGTTTGATCCCGAGTCAGAAAATCAAACGCAAGACCTTTTGTGCATACGGGCCCGGATGACTCGAACATCTGTTATCTCTAAGGAATATGTATGGCCCTTTGAAGTTTGAGATGTCTATAAAACGTATTGCCTTTTTTTATAATTTATAATACTAAATAGAACAAATCTCTGCTTCTAGTATTACTTACTTACGATCCTTTTAACCTTTGAAGAAATATTAACCTAGTTACAAACCATATAGATAGATAGAGTCATTTCAAGAACACATACATATTTTAAAATTAGAACAATATCAAAATTAATAATAATTGTCTTATATATGTTGTGAACATGCCAGTCACATCAATATCAAGGATGATACACAAAAGAGAAACTACATCTCTTATTTCCATTGTGGTCCTAACATCATTCTAAAATGTTCTGATAGGTTCTGTTTGCTTATGGTGTAATATAGATCTGATTCTACAGCTTCTTCTTCAGCCAAAATGTCATGTGTTCATAAGTCATTATAAAAATAATCTTATCAATATTTATGATTCCATTATTTCATATATGAATATTCATCAGGGAAAGAGTTAATATATCATTCAACATTTTTCTTGTGAATATTCATATACGAAATACTTATGTCACGAATATACAGATGTGTATTATGGTACACGGTCACAGGAAATTCGGCCATGACTTATTCTAAAAAAATAGACTTATATTATTCCATAATAGAACATATTCTGACAAGAGCGTCGGTAGAGAGCCGTTTGATCTAGGTGTACTCTGAAAAAAAGTTCGTTAAAAGTGATATATATGTTCTGCGCATTATTGGAATATAAACAATTCTAGAATTGCCCTGTGTATTTTAGGTATTTCAATAATGGCGGACAGTATTGGACTTCCTAAAGCATGGCGATTCTAGAATGGCGCATTTTTGGAATAGTGGACAAAGTTGGAATTCTCCATTTACATACATTTATTGATTTTCAATCATAATCTATTTTATTCATCACCTATATAAATCGTATTGTACGACTCTCAGACAGATTCCAGTAGAAAATAAAATCTATGAAATTGACAAAAACAATGGTTGTTAGTGTATTAAAACAATAAATACCATAAATAATAAGGTAATAATGACCACAAAACAAACCAATTTTAGAACAAAAAAGACATAAGCGTACCCGCATCAAACTCTCTGTTTTACTCGCCGAACAACAGTAGATCATGAAAACAATGCTAATCATAGAGCCTATTGTAGTTTTGCTTTGCGCGATTCTAGAATCGCGCAGGGCAAATCCGGAATGGTCCGCCATTATTGGAATTCCTAAAACGCGCAGGGCAATTCTAGAATTGTCTGTATTCCAATAATGCGCAGAACATATATAATGAAGAACAGTGTTTAAAGAGAATGATATGAATGTATGACCAGCGACGAAAGAAATAAAAATGTGTGTTTCGAAACATATCAGCTTCTAACTGAGAAATAGATAAAGGTGCCTACTCAAATACTCGTCATTATTCCCCCAAAATTCTTTTTTGAATCATCTCAAAGATAGGGTTCGTAAATACTTACTGCTTTGACAAGCTTGTCCCATCCATGGGATCTCACATCCAGAGGGACATTCTCCTGTTACTCCGTCACATTGCTCCTTATTCTTACAATGGCAGAGAAACTCACACGTGGGTCCAAATAAGTGGTTGCCATCAAAATCTTTCTGACATTGCCCGTCTGTGACAAAACAAACATATACAAGTGGTATAAGAAGCTGCTGAATAAATGTTTCAGGCTGCACATATCTACGGAAATTGATAAACGAAAAGTATATTTCTACGGTATATGGAACTGATTATTATAAACCTAGGTCACACATTCAAATAATTGATACCGGATTAGCCACGGAATCGATGCGGCATCATTCGTGGCAATCTGTATTGGTCCGTAACTTTGTGTAGTTTAGCCGTATCCATAGGTAGTAGTACTTCTATATCCGTAGTTTCTGTATTTTAGCCGTAGTTATACGAATTAGTACTTGTATATCCGTGACAAATTTTGAACACGTCCAAAATTTGACCACGGATCAAAGACCGTAGTACATCTTTACTAAACCGTATTAAAACGTACTGGTCCGCTTTAGTCATATCAAAACCGTATTAATCCGTACTAATTCGTCGGCCCGAAGTCGGATATATTGGGTCCGTGTCGCTCCGTGCTATTCCGTATTCGACAATTCTTATTCGTACTATCTCTTCCTTGTATCGTAGCCAGCCGTTTTCTGCCGTAGTGCACACGCGCTGACACGTGTCGTTCTATGTTAAAACGTGCCATTTCCGTATAAAACCGGGCCATTTCAGTATTAATGTCAAGGTCACACATTCACGGATCACCTCGCCGGTCTCCTGCGAAAGAAATGGAATGGACATTCAGTGTTTAACCATTTCCCTAATATTTGGACCCGCCTCAATGAACAAATCTACCGGAAATAGTATTTGCTCCATAGGCAACAGCGGATCCAGGATTTCAGATTTAGGTGCAGAATTTTAAGCGTTAGGTGACATCAATGGTCTGTAATTCATGTTGAGAAATACCGTAAGTGTCTCTTAACACTCGAAAGGAACAGACTGTTAAGCAATCAAATGGAGCGAACAGGGAAATAAAAAAATCAAGTTAAATAACTATTTTATTGATTTTTATTAGAACTAGATAAAATAAAAATAATCAAAAATGTTGGTCAATTTTAGGGGATTGGCGTACTTACTCCGACTCCGTCTTCCTCTAAATCCGCATCTGATAGGAGCAAATGCTCTATTTGTTCAAAATGGTTTTATAAGGTGGCTTCGAATGATCACCTACTTTCAGAATACAGATACTTCACAACAGCAGGTGTTAAATGCATATATGATCGAATTAAATGTTTGGTTTGGTTTTTAAATGTTGCTTTGAGCGAAAAAAAGAACATTATTCGGACGTGTGTGTATGGGGGGATTAATTATTTAAAAAAGATGTTGCCTTTGGTGCAATTTTATTTGTTGCTTTTTTATGTCCGTCTGATCAGGGTCTGTCTTGTTTACTGATGGTCTGTCAAAGATATAATTCTGCATAGTTTGCCCTGAAAAATGCACGTGTCCATATGCTATTTCATTGTCATTATTTTTCACATGAATATTCATTGAGTAAAGGGTCAACTGTGTAGTACCCTGATCGCCGATGTGTGATAGACCACGCGTGGATCATGTACGGACCGTCTGATCAGGATCTGCTCTGACTGCTAATGGAATATCATTCATCTGTTTATTTAGAATTTCTGAATGACTTCAATGTTCCACCTTCCATATTTTCATTATAATTTTTGGTCCATAAATATTCTGTATAGGTATTGGAATCGGGACTAAATATAGAACAGGGAAAGGGCTAATATTATATGTATAAATATAAACATGTCTAATATATCATAAAATAGCATATTTTTATTAGAATTAGATCTAAATTGGGTTTGAGAAATACATTACATTATTTTCATTTTGTGTACAATATACTTATAATATGTTTACCAACCCTTTCTCTCATGTTAACATCTTTTCACACATTTGCAAACACAGCAGACCCAGATCAGATGGCTCCTATAGCAGCTGTCTGACCAGGGTCCGCTCCGTTCGTCAATAGAATTTGAAAGATGTTTCTTTACTTTCTAAAATGGCTACACTGTCCCACCTTCCATATTTCATTTGAACTATTTTGTCCATGAATATTCAGTAGGTATTTAAATTTTGAATAAACATAGAACAGGGGAAGGGTTGAAATAAATTAAGATATGAATAATAATAACTCATGAAGGTGTAATGAAAATATCTGAAATTTTGAACATTGAATACTTTATTTAACGAGGGTAGCTAATTTAGTCATAATGACTAATCTACCTTGAGGCCCTCAAAACAAGCATTTCATACAAAATACAAAAGTAAAACACAGATCTATATACACAAGATATAAATGTTCAGAAGTTCAGAAATGTTGCGTCTGGATAATTCATAAATGTTGTCTGCTTCAATTTGTAGATTTATTCTTTATGGATACGCATTTGGATCCTGATAAAACTCCGAGTAAAATGGCGTCTAGTCTGGATCCAATCTGTTATCATAGATTTGATTTGCCACTAGCATCCAAATAGTCAATATAAAGCTATAATATATCAAGTATTGCATATAAAAAAATGAAATGCATAAATGACATCTGACCCCGATTCAGGTGGATGAATGCACGCGCTATTAAAATCACATATTTGTGACGTCATTTACTCACGCTGTAATTATTATAAAAATATTTTTGCTCAATACTAGTTAATCTAAAATGATCTCTGCTTCAAATTTTTAAAAATGCAAATAGAGAGTTAACTAATTGAACCTGATGAGACTTTGAGTTATTAACGATATATATTAATATATTCTGTCTGAAATTCAACCAATTTGCCCAGGGAGAGGGTATACATACTTTTGTGCATGCCCTTATTTAGATTTACATTGTTATATGTTTAAATTTCATTTACATTTCCTTAAATTTTCTTCACTTGAGGTCCTCTACAAAAGTTACATAAATTATGCCCCTTGTGTCAAAATTGGTTCACCCCAGGACCGGCTAGTTTTCTATAGAAACACATAGTGAAAACTTTGAAAATCTTATCCTTTGATTGTCTGGTGAGCGATGTCAGGGCCTATCAGACCCTCATGTTATTATCATTCTTCTCCCAGCAGTAAATACCCCCCCCCCCCCTACACACACACATACACACACACTCGCTCTAATGTAATGGATCAGTAACCCTTCTTTTTTGTGTTTTTCTAATCCTTCTATTTCTATGTCTTCGTAGCGTTTTCCTTCTTTACCTATGTATTCGGCAAATCACTTCAGCATTTTAGTCCGAACTGACTAGAGTACGACAAAGACCGGGGCGAAGATGGAACAACGAACCACGCATCAAGCATCAAGCACCAAGCACCAAACGCTAAGCAAATAGAACAAAGAATATGCTCCAAAGAAGTTTAAACAATAAAACACATTATTTGACGTTATAATAATCAATCAACAAGTTTACAGGTCAAATGTCGGATCGAGGAAGAAACTTCAAAGAAAGAAGAAAGCACATCGTGGCATGCAATAATCATTTAGCATAATGCATTTACCATGAAGCAAATTGAAATGCTACAAAGCGTGATGCAATTTTGGCGCTAATCGTCCTCCATAGTAAAAGGTCGCCTCATACTTCATTCTTAGTGTTGTAATATGTTCTGGTCGTTCAGGATCATTGGTTATGATGTTACGAGGTTTGAAAATTGAATACTGCTTAAGTCGGTGTTGCAGTTTTAATTACTAGTCATGAACACACCCAATAAAACCGCGTCTGCAATTTTCTCTTTTGGCATTGCTACTTTTGTTTTTAAAGGATCACACACTTTCAGAATATGTGCTCTATTTGTTCAAAATGGTTTTATAAAGTGACTTCGACGGATCACCCACTTTCAGAATATAACTACTTCACAACAGCAGGTGTTAAGTGCTTGTGTGGCGGCCGTCTTTTCGTATTACTACTTTTGCTTTTGAAGGATCACCCACTTTCAGAATATTTTTAAAGAAGCCTTAAAATGCGCCAACTTGAGGGAATGGGTTAAATATAAAGTGCTGAATTTCAAATATGGAAGAGTCCACTAGAGTCCATTCAGTTTAAAACAGATTAACTTTAATAGAGAGTTATTTAGAATGACAAACAATGTATACTTTGAACAGAGAATTCTAGTTACAGGTAAGAACAAAATAGACAGGCAAATCTATAACGAATAAGGATAACAAATCAGCCAAATTATTCAGGGTGTCATACTTATATGAATATGCAATAAGAAACGGGTCCTGTAGTATCCTACAGGAACTTTCTACGTTATTTTCGTCTTGCATGAAACAACCACATGCCACATGTGTCCTGGTATTAGACATGTGTTTGGTATTTGCATCAACCATTTCCCTGCTGCATATTAATGCAAGAAAAAATGGCATCATCAACATTTATAAGCTAAATATGTATAGTAAAAAGTACCTAGTTATAGTCTACTTTCATTCCGAATGACCGTTCAGCCGACTGTACATCTACTCCCCTGGTCATTGAGTCATTGTCCTACAATATTGAGCACTGCTAACATATGGCGCAATCATGCAGCCGCAGTACCGGCGAGTGACCCTCACAGGTACCCATTTTACCCCTGGGTGGAGAGTATGTGCGGGTGGGAGACACGGAAAAGCGTCTCTGAAATTTCCGGGTGGGACCGGGATTTGAACCCCGGACCTCCGGACTGATAGTCAAGCGCGTTACCACTAGACCACCGCCACCTACATAGTGAAACATGAAAAAAGAAACGTTTTACCATGGCAGAATGATACTGTAGAATGAGATTTATATTATTCCGTAGGCAACTATAGTATACCCTGATCAGACGGGTCCTTCAGGAGCCATCTGGTCCGGGTCTACTCTGTTTGTAAATGCGTAAAAAATCATTATGAAGGAACATGTTGCAGGGAATATTATTGTATGTTGATGCAAATATGTCGTG
>OY755250.1:51757949-51852949 GCA_963576725.1 Azorinus chamasolen | reverse complement strand
TCCGATTTAATCAAGATTTTTAGGGATTATTGACCGAGTGACAAACAGTTTGGATTAGTTATTCGTTGTCTGCATTAGAAACCAAGATGTATGGGTTCAATTGGCTCAGGAAGCGCTTTTGAATTATGAGTCGATGGTCTGGATCCTGTTATAAGCCGTCAAGCAAATCTACGTCTCATCCAATTCCATGCTGTTTTGAAGTACATGTACTATCAATAGTATTGCTATTTAGCCCTTTCGGTGCCAAGTTTCTAATTGTCGTCTGCAAACCAAGTTTGTCAAGTCATTCGGTAAAATAAGTAAATGAGATATATAAATGCAAATTTCAAAGGAATAAAGCACATATATAGAAATAGAGTTTGAGACAAAAAGTGAAGTCTCTGACCAGACGCCGCCTTGAAAAGGCGGCCTCTGATCTGGGACTGCACTATTAGTCGTGGTGCATTTTTGTGACATTGGCGGTGAAAGAGTTGACTCGTTCGCTGCCAAATACTGTCGTCTGCAAATAGTGTCACATATAGTGCTATATCCTTCGTTGTTTTTAGTTTCTCTATCTCTCTCTTTCTTTCAAAATCATTATTCGCAGTAACAAACAGTTTGGATTCTGATAAGACGCCGAATTACTAGATATATCATCTAGATCCAAACTGTTTGAACAGATGCGGCAACGACAAATTAATAGTTGTCTAATCTGGGCCCAATCTGTACAGAGATCATAAATGGTATACAGTAAGACCCCTCTAAAGCGGAATAAATAATTTTATAGAAAACGATTGAAGGCAGACGACTGCTTTCCCTAATAAAGTATTTTTAGATTATACTTCTTTGAATTAATCTGCCGAAAATGAGAATTTGTCACAGTGGTTTCAGAAAGTGGCTTTACAGAAGCGTCAAAATGCGTCTATATGAGGGAATGGGTTAAATATGAGAGAATGGGTTAGATATGAGGGAATAGGATAAATACGAGAGACTGGGTTAATGCAGAATTAGCTTTAGAAATACAGGAGCTATTCTTGAAAGATGTTTGTGCTTTATTTATTTCACAGAAATAGAAGACTTCTTTCATATCCGAATTTATTCCATCTTAGTCCACGATAGCAAAGGCAGGGCAATACCAACTAAACACACACTGTCCAGATACTGTATATCATGACTTAACACTTTCTTCCATAAATTCGCATTTCTACGCCTCCTTAATAGTCACTTTGTGAATAAAGCATTTGCTCCTCATGGGGCAAATGCCCTATTTATAACAAGGTTAAATACTACAGACTTCTAACATTGTCTTTTTCTCTAGTAAATGCTCATTTTGGGTAGATTCTTACAAAGAGGTTGGGTCTAAAAATAGCCTATGGATGAAAGGGTTAAGCGGTCATTTAAGAAATAATAATATCATGGATGCGACATTGGCATTACAGATGAGAAACTGGCGGCGAAAGAGATAACTCCTTGTCTGCTAGAGACACATGTATTTACGTATTTGAAAACAGACTAGACCAAGGTCAAATGGCTGCGGAAGTTTTGGCAGTTTTTTTTCTTCTTCAAATTGGCGGCGATTGTCGAAAATCATTTACGTCGGACAAATTATGACTTCGGTTAATGCCGGGATTTTGGACGACGCGAATTTGGATAATCCAATAAGACTAACATAGAAATAAGAAGAATGGAGATCGGGACTAACACCGTGCTTCAAATAACACAGGGGCTGCTGATGAGGGATATTTGAGTAACCGGGGCTCGACTGTGGTCCATTTGTTGTAAGACCTAAGCCGGAATCAGCTGTTTGCTAATGAAATTACATATATAAATCTCATATATATTACAGCGTAGTGTCTGTCATGGCCAAAAACAGTATGTGTTTCTATATCATTAGCACAAATGTTCTATCTGGTTATGAAATTGTGAAGATCTACAGCTTCTGTTATGGCAAACACATCAGGTTCTGAGGTTATAACCCTTCTTGCATAAGTCTGAGATTATTATCAGGCCTCTAATTTGTCGGATTCTGTGCTTGCTCAGAATCTGACCAATCAGATATTTGAGCATGATTGCAGACTCGGATGTTTTATAACTTGGATCCATGTGTTCTTATACACAATCATGTGCTATATATTCATTATATTCAAGCTGGTTTTGGGTGGTTCTACCGATGTGTTCTTTTGTTCACGAAACAATTCAAATTATTCCGTCGACGGAAGAGCCTCAGAGGTGTTTTTTCATATGTACATATCACTGATAACAGTTATTCCATTACCATATATACTATTTTATACCAAATCTTTATAATAAATCAACTGAGTAGGAACATGTAGTAGAAGAAAAAAGTTTGGATGATGTAGTTTTGAAACCAATGTGATAAGTTGAACATTTGCTCTTATGGAGCAAATGCTCTATTTAATACAACTGTTTCATAAAAATGATTTTTACAAAACTGTCAAAGGCATCAGTTTAAGGGAATGAGTTTAATATGATGGAATGGGTTATAAACAAACAAATGTCATTCCTATTAGGAATATCCATATGACAACATGTGAAGTAAATGATCTGACAAAACAGCAAACAGACAAAAACAATCATTTATATTTATAATTAAGCAAAAGATCATAATTAAATTAATAGCGAACTTACATATCGGCTGAAACAGCAGTGCAGACCCCAATATAATCCACCAGCACTGCATCTTGGCGGACTAATGACTCTAGTCAGTGGCTTACTAGAATATCCAAGAAGACACGCTTATCCCTTATCACGTAATGCACGACCTGACATGTATTCGAAAACAGCTTGAATTCAGATGAGATGCCGCGTTACTCGGTGTCTCATCAGGATCCAAACTGTTTGACACTGTGTAAAAAGATTATAAATCAAGATCGAAGAATCGGAAGTTGAAGTCAAAATTGCAACAGATCTAACTGTGAGCAGACATTATCTTATTTTACATTATGTTAAGGATTACAGTAAAACTTCTATAAACCAGAATTCTAGAGGCCAATCGTTATAGTTAGATACCTGTAGACAGGTAGCTGCTTAATGCAGGGTTAAGGTTATGCATTACACGAGCTTTCTGTGTGGCTTTGACCTTTCATTAAGCAGCCACTTATCTCTAATGTCGATATTGAATCTAAACTGATCGTCCTGTTTAGAGAGTTTTACTGTTAGCATTCACTTTAGATTGTCCACACTTTACTAACATTTTTGTGGTCATAAATTACAAACAGTGTATACCACAGTGTCACGCCCAATTGAGCCGCCTCTCACCAGAATATAAAAATAATGTCTCTCAGTTTCTGGTTGCAAATTAGTATGCAAAATAACGAGATCTAAATCCAACGGAGATGGTAAGGATTTTTTTGGTCTGAGTGATTAAGGGCTAATTGCCTGAATGAGGAAGTAAAAATCAACGAACAGTCCCGTTTTCCTGTTTGTCATTGCACAGACAACTTGGTTATTTTCAACGATTTACACCATGAATATTCATGTTAGAAATACTGGCATCATGGACATTAATCAGATTACTTTGGTTATCTTGGTTACTCTGTATGCAGATATGTGAAAAAGTATTTATATGAGGGAAAGGGTTAACAATTATCCAGTTATGAAAAACGAAATGTCAGCTCACATTCGGATCTGGTGCAATTTTGACCAATACCTGTTCTCAGGCGTTCGAAAATACTATTCACCGATGGTCAAGCAGCTTTGATCCTGTGGAGACGCTGAACAATTCGGCGTCTCATTGGGATCCAAAATATTTGTAAATTGGTATAAAGTCGAGAATAGGAAGATCATGACTCAGTAAAGTAAACACTCATCCCGGTCTGCACTGTTCATGTTATACATTTCTCCATTGGAAATGTCATTAATAGTCATGGCAAGGTTGAATGTTTGAATAGTCTTTTTTAAATAAAATTAGGTTACATGTTTGAAACATTTATAGTAATCATATCATTTTCAAACAGTGCATCTATAAGGAACTCTCTTGTCCGGGTCTGCACTGAGTCTTAAACTAAAAAAGCAACCTTTATAGTCATGGTTAATTAAAATGTTGAACTAATTTATATAATACTGTCCATTACAAACAGTGTAGACTCTTATGAGATAACTTCTCTATGAGAAGCATTCTCATCGGGGCCTGTACTGTTCGTTTTGCTACACTTTTGCTTGTTTTTAAAGAAAACTTGTAATAGCCATGACAAGCTGTAATAGTCCATCTGAAATGATATTGTGTGAACTATTTTAGATAATAGTGTCATTTGAAAGAACCTCTTTATAGTAATGTAAGTTTGGAGTCTTGAAATGTGAAATAATACTAGTCAAATTAATAATATCCTTTGCAAACCCGGCAGATCCTCTATGGGGGCCCTCCCATCCGGATATGCACTGTTTGTTATGTTACAATGGTTTAAATCATCACTGAGTTTTGGAATGGTGTATTTGAAAAAATCAGTGTTGACATGGGCAACCCTCCTGCCTGTTGGAGATTATGTCGATGGCTGGAAGTATTGTCTACTCCTTCTCATGGGGTTACTTATTTCGTTGATCTCAGTTGAATCCCTTTACTCTATATATACACACCTTTAGTCGTTTACTTCATATGAATGTGTTGGCGCAATTATCACCGACGAAAATAATTTGTATGACAAATGGAGCAGACCACGATCAAATGATTCAACCAGGAGCCCTTTGATCTGGGTATGTGCTGTTGGCAAATATCTTATATGATCGGTTCTCGCACATTAGGAGTGCTCCCTCAAGGGATCTTTGACCGGGTCTAGAATTGTTGCAAACGTTTTATATATTCGGTTTCGGCACATTTAGCATATTCTCTCTGGAGTCCTCTGATCTACACTGTTGACTAATGTCATACATACGACTCTTCCACATTAGGCGTGCTCCCTCAGGATACATTTGATCATGGTATTCACTGTTTACAATGTATTATATATTCGATTCCCGCACATTAAAGGCGTTCCATCAGGAGTCCTTTGATTTGGATATACACTGTTTACAAATACCTTATAAAAGCGGTTCCCGCACATTAAGAGCGCTACATCAGGAGCACTTTGATCTGGATGTACACTGTTTCCCGCACATTACGCGTGCTCCCCAGGATCCCTTTAATGTCTATCCTGTCTTACATACATGTATACGAATCCCGCACATTACGAGCTCAGGAGTGCTTTGATATGAGTCTACGCTGTTTACAAATATCTTATATACATGTATACGAATTCCGCACATTACGAGCTCAGGAGCTCTTTGATATGGGTCTATCCTGTCTTATATACATGTACATGTATACGAATTCCGCACATTACGAGCTCAGGAGCTCTTTGATATGGGTCTATCCTGTCTTATATACATATACATGTATACGAATCCCGCACTTTACGAGCTCAAGAGCGCTTTGATCTGGGTCTACGCTGTTTACAAATGTCTTGTATACATGTATACGAATCCCGCACATTACGAGCGCTCCCTCGGGAGCCCTTTGATATGAGTCTACGCTGTTTACAAACGTCGATTAAAATAAATTCCCGCACATGAATTGTGTTCGCTTAGGAGTCCTGGATCTGGTTCTACGATATTTACAATCGCCTTATACATTTGCTTCCCCCCAAAAATACGAGTGCCCCTCCAGGAGTAATTTCATCTTGATCTACGCTGTTTGCAATGCCTTACATATTCGGTTGCTACATTTTAAGCGTTAACCATCTAGCCTGTTGAGGAGGATTCGAAGCCTGATAGTACTCCCTAGACTGATTTGATTAGATTGTCGATAATTAATTATTTCCTTATAATGCATGTCTTATTCAGATAACTCGTAACCCAACATAGATCTGATCTGAGTCTTTATTATATGCACTGCCATAAAACCAATTATTAACTCTTTCGAAGCAAATATCGCGTTGTGATATTATGTATGCAAACAGTCTGGATTCCAGATGAACATGGTTACAGATGGATTCCAGATGGATTCCAGATGAGTTACATGGTATCTCATCGGGATCCAAACTGTTTGTTACTGTTGTAATGTTTTTGAAAGAAAATGGGAGAAAACAGTAGAAAACTATAGCAGAATGTAAAACGTTTGGCAACGAATTAAGGAAGTGTTTAACACTTTTCCTCATATAAACGTGTTTTATGCATCTGCAAATAGATTAGACCAAAATCAGATGGCTCTGGATCAAAACTGTTTGCATATGTATTCATTCACCCACCTATAGCAGGTTTATTATGAAAGAAATAACTACTATTAGCTAAGTTCATATTCACACTTGAAGGAATCGTCTGATCAGGGTCTTGTCTGTTTGCTTATGAAATAATATAGATCTGGATCTACAGTTTCTATCCATGCCAAACAATATAATCCTTCGTACACATGTCATTATAGAAATACAGCTAAAGTATGCAAAATGTCACTATAAAGGTTTAAATTTTACGGGCTAATTAAAACAGGGCAGAGCCTGATCACAGGTAACATGCAACAGGTCACGTGTCACATTTCACAGTTTATAGGTCATATGTTTGAGATCCCAGGTCGCATGTTACAGATCACAGTTCACATCTCTGACGATTCAGTGTTCTGTATCTATATTGTTTGCATAGTTGGGAAGAAAAAAAAAACAACCAGCTTTTACAGAGGGTAGAACAAGACCAAGCTGGTGAGAAATATTGAACAAGTGTAATGAGACAACCCATTGCGTCAAACAGTAACTCGGTGTTTCATCTGGGTCCTTACTGTTTGTTACAGCGACTAAAGTCACGTTTTATTGGAATAAGAATTTAGGCGATGTCTCATCTAATTGAACAGTAAAAGGATGGTTTCGAAAGGGAGTCATGTGTTACATGGCGAACTTCATAAGTGTGATCAATAAAGAAAATTTCCTTATTCTAATAGGTTTTCAACGAATAATCACTTGACAAGCCTCAATAACACTTATGACCTTTTACATGCAATCGTGGATTTACTTATCCCTTTACTCAGTGAATAGTCTTTAATAATGTCTTAATGAATATCAATTGAAAGGCAGCTGCTTAAAACCGAAGGAAAGCAATGCAATAATCTCTTTTATGAGAGTTTCTGCACATATTTTCGATCTCTGTCAAGTTTCCGCCCGCCTTAACCCGTTCCCTAATATTTAACATATTCCTTAAGATGTAACCAATTCCTTCATATTTAACCAACTCATTCATATTTAACCCAATCCCTCGCATTGGGATAACGTGTTAATGCGGATATAACTCTCATAACGTATTTAAAAGAGCTATAGCCCTTTAAAACACACCCTCAATGTTTTATATTAGTAAACAATATCGAACAATTCTGCCATATTGTCGCCTTATTATGCCTCTGTAAAAGTCACCTGTGGAAACCATTGTAATTTATCACAATGGTTTCAAAATACACCATTCTATTATTGTAAAAACGTTTAGTACCTAGTTATAGTCTACTTTCAGTCCGAATGATCGCCCAGCCGAATATACATTTACTCCCCTTGTCATTGAATCAGTTGCGTACAATATTGTGCACTGCTAACATATGGCGCAATCATGCAGACGCAGTACCGACGAATGACCCTCACAGGTACGTATTTTAACCCCTAGGTTGAGAGGAGGTGTGGGTGGGAGACACGGAAAATCGTCTCTGAAATTTCCGGATGGGACCGGGATTTGAACCCCGGTAATCCGGACTGATAGCCAAGCGCGTAACCACTAGACCACCGCCGCCTACGCCACTTACAAATGCAAATGATCATTAACAGGATTCTTAAAACCAGGTGGTGGCTTAATGCAGGACAAACGTGATATATATATATATATATATATCCTACAGTGGCTTTCTGTATCACTTTTGCTCTGCATTCAACAACCACCAGGCTTTCAAGACTTCTATGTTCAATAAACAATAGATCGCTTAAGACAGTGCAGTGCTCCCTCCCTACAACGGCCCTCTCAATAACGAGTCCCTCCTTACAACAACGCATGTCACTGTTTCCGAAACAACAAGGCTTGAGCAAAAACTTTTTTCCATCGTATTTTCTTTATTCCTACATCAAACCCTATGTTGTGACCACTCTTTAGAATCGTCACTTTGTGACGATTCTAAAGAGTTGTCAGAACATAGGGTTTGATTGAGACATACCTTTATTTCTTGAAATACACCTTATCTGGGGATCTGAAAACAAGCTAATTATGTTTGATTTACCCTCCCAATAACAACTCCCTCTGAACAACACATACATTCTTCGTATCCCAAAGGGTGTCGTTGTAGAGAGGGAGCACTGTATATACTGTATATAACAAGTTTGCACTGAACCCTTGGTATTTGTAAATCCATGTCATAATATCTGCAAAAACCCTGATCTATTGCATTTTAGTTACTTCTGAATCATACAATAGTTTGAGATATTGTTGACCAAGTATCAAACAGCTTGGATACTGATACGATGCCTGGTAACTAGGCGTCTCATCTAGATCCTAACTGTTTGACATGTTCTGCCTGTTGAGCTAAGCACAACCACCATTATTCAGACATCTAATCATTTAAACACACAAGGTGAAGTTTATCAGTTATTTCAGAGAGAGGGAAATCTGAATGTAGCATACATAACACACTTAACTTGTCAAGTATGTCTGTTGTAAGTAACAAAGGGTATATTGTTATGTCTGATAGTCGTTTGATATCATCTGTGAATATGTCAACATCTTTACTAACGGTATGGGTCCAGATTAAACGCCAATGAGATCAGCATGCCGTCAGAATCTAAACTTGTTGATATCGTGGTTATATAGGAAAGAAATAAATACTATAAATGAGGCGAGCGAGACACTATTACATTATGAAAGCGAAATGGTTAGCGTTTAGTCTGCTATGGATGGATCTGTGTTTACTTCCACAACACTTTGGATTCAGATGAGACGGGTAGTATTTCGTCGTCTCATTCGGCTACAAACTGTTAAACACTCTGCTAGCGTTGTCTGTTAAAAATGCAGAATAAATCAATTTCTAAAACTGAACAGGCGACATTTTCGAATTATTTTCTACTAAAATTAATTTAATCAGCACGTTGAATGGTTAATATATGTTACATGTGTCAAGTATACACCCATGAGAATTGTACCTATGATATTGTACTTTGTTAATTTCTCACAATCGAGTGATTAATGCATGTTACACGTGCTGAGTAGACACATATGAGAACATAACTTATGATGTACTTGCTGGATTTCACATAGTCGAGCGACTTATTTATGTTGCACGTGATGAGTAGACACATAGAAGATAAATGATGTTGTACTCTATGAAGGCGACCTCTTAAATCCAGAAATGGAAGGAGAACGTCGGATATCTGTACTATTTCATTTTTGTTGTACCCTTTATTACTTTTCTACAGTTACTCTCTTTGCAGCTCAATCATTGAGTACACTAGCGATAGGTGGATCGCGACAGTATGTTCAATTAAATGTTGATTTTTTTGTTATACATGCACTTTACCACTGTATTTGCTGTCGCGGTTGTTGTAGATTAGTCGGAGAGGGGATACGTTTATTTACACTGTTTGTCTTTTAGGATTGGGATGGAATAAGTGTGAGTTTGGGCGCCCATAAACCGGTTTACCCCCCCCCGGTGACTTTTGTCACTGACCGTTCCAAGGCGGTACTTCCATCTTCCTCCTATTGTATGTTTGTTTTGTCTTTGTGCGTCTCTTGTTGTTTTTTCTACTTATGTACATTTGCTGTTTCCTTGTGTTGCTGTTCGGGCGAGTGTTTGTTCTGTATGTGGTGTTTCCTGCATGCCTCATTTTTGTACTTGTACGTGCGGTATATCACACATTCGAGTCGTTAATGCATGATGCGTGTCGATTATACACATAGAACAATTCTTAACGCCTTCAAGGGAATGTTTGGTTCAGCAGGAACTGTATACTGTCATAATAGACCAGACCCTCGTGCTCTGGGTCTACTCTCTAAGGTATGAAAAGACGTTTATAAATAGAATGGAAAGGTATGGCATAATTTATGACGTTTATAAATATGAGGAAAAAGTATGGCGTAATCTAGACGTACTTTATGACTTTTTATGACTTTTTTTTAATTTGTGGGAAAAGAAGGGCGTAAACTAGACGTACTTTATGACGTTTATTCGAGGAGAAACTGCGATCCTATATTTTCCCGTTCCTTATTCCAGCTGTAATTCCTGCGTTGCTCATTATTCAATATTGCTCAACCCCGTCCTGTGGGTATCTTCTCTTTGCGTATTCGTTACATGGATATTCATGGAGTAACGGGTAAACATTGATATTTTGACAACTAGTAAATCAGTTACTATGCGTCTCATCTCAGGGTGGTTATATGTTTTGTCCCTTCAGGATCATTAGTGTTGGTGTTATTAGTTTTAAAAATTCAATACTGTTTAAGCCGGTGCTAGGGGCATGAGTGTGTTGCACTTTTAGTTAATGAACAGACTGAAAGGGACCGAGTCAGGGGTTTTCTCTTTTTACATTGCTACATTTGCTTTCGACGGATCTCCTACATTAAGAGTATTTATCGGACACTTTGTAAAGTTTAAATCTCAGCTAATATGCCCCATGCTATAACAATGGACCATGATATAAACAATGTTCCATAATATATACAATGGATCTTGAGATAAACAATGAATCATGATGTCAACACTGGACCACGATATCTAAGCTAATATATCCCATGCTATAACAATGGAACATGGTATCTCAGCTAATATGTCCTATGCTATAACAATGGACCATGGTATAAACAATGTTCCATAAAATAAGCAAATGGATCTTGAGATAAACAAAGAACCATGATGTCAACAATGGACCATGGTATCAAAAAATGAACCATGACTAACGATGGACCGTAATATAAACAATTGACCATGATAACAACAATGGACCATGTATAAATAATAGACCATTATGCCAATAATGGGCCATTATTTAAACAATGAGTCATGAGATAAAAAAGGACCATGTAATAAGCAATTGGCAATGATATAACGGTCTTCTGCAAATGATATAATTTATTCTATAATCCTCTGATCAATAACAGCCCTGTTTGTAAATGTCAACACACATCAATCTGAAAAGTGACACATTAGATCTTTTATTGCCAACATAGAGCACAGTTAGACAGCTAAGGGGGCATGCGTTGATAAACGTTCTAGCTTGTCCTGTAAGATTTAACCTGTTACCACATATTAATGCCTTTTGATGCCTCTTTAAAATCAGGTTTTGAAATAATTGTATTAAATAGAACATTTACTCCTATAAGGGAAATGCTTTATCTGTTATAATGGTTTCAAAACTACACAATTATAATACGCCCCTGTGAGCATGCATCTCGGACAGCTTTAGCTACGGTGTGTACATTAACATACGCTACCGACCGGATATAAACGATTCGAAATTGATCTAACCATGTGATATTGACCTTGAACTGGCATAGGTAAAATATAGGCTCCGCAATCTGTCTGTATTAACCTTTGGGATACGGGACATCCTTGCATTGACATTTGCCTGCCAACAGTGTAAATGAGAGCTCAAGTAAGGGTCTGCACTGTTTGTCATTGAAAATCCCCTAGCCAGTTTAAGGATTTCATCGTGAGTGGACTCTATAGATAAAAAGTGGTGGAATATTCCACTTGGAATTATGAACGCTTGACCTGACACTGACCCTGAAATGTGGCTGGTACAGCTAAAATATAAACTTTGCAAATTGTCTAATTGAGGCAGATATTAATACAACGGGATACAGAAAATATACGCCGGATAAACGACATTATAAACTTTGACAATGACCATTATAAATTATTGCAGTATGATATTTTTGCATATCCGTCGTATGAGCTCAAACAGAGGGACTACATATTGTCGTAAAACATTAGTTCTGCGTATCGTATCATATAACTTGTGTAGCACTTTTAATTACTTCTCATGAATAGACTCAATAACTGTTAAATTTCATTCAAACTGAAAAGCTGCAAGGATATAGATATCATTTTATAAACTAAGAAAATCATTCTCTAAATTTTACCATCGAATTATGTCACTTATTGGCAAGTATAAATGTAACATGGCGATGTAATTTACAAAGTTCACAAACTATTAGGACATACGCATTCGTTTCACTTTATTCATCAGATATGTTCAAACATTTATTAACAAGCCAAAAAATGTGGAAACCGCATTAAAGCCGGATTGTTTTTGTAAGGTCCTTACCAAAGCTATTTGAATACCAAAGCTGAATTCCCTAGCACTCGTCGATCAGAAGTTATAACAAAATGTTAAACGTACATGTATGAGTCATGCAGGAAACACCGCTTACAAAACACAACCGTCCGAACATTACCACAACGACAAATAAGGACTTACGATTAGTTTGATCTTACAACCTTTCGTCAAAACGAGATTGACTGGTCTACATTAGCATACATTGTACCACACTTAACCTACTGCACTGACTGATCTAGACTACCTTATAATAGTAAAGCATTACATACTGAGCTGAATGCAGTTGTCTACATTATCATACCTCGTACTAGTATTTCACCTACTGAGCTTATTGGATGTGTCTCTCTTATGATAGTAGCACATAACCTCTTGAGCTGAATGGACTATATAAGAAATAGTACAGCCCACTGAGGGCCTTGTTGCATTATAGTGACCTACCAGTCAGCCCGAAAATAGTTTAAGGCCCGAAGCCGAAGGCAATTAAGCCCGAAGTGGGCTGTACTATTTCTTATAGTATACCGCATTCCTTTGTTCACGTTAGTATTTTAGCAGTTCTGTGTCGCTCCGTGATTACCTCAGTTTAATAAGTTTTTCCTTCAGCCGTATTAATCTGCAAATCAAATTACAATTATATCTATTTCCTTTACTGAAGTTAAAAAACATTTTAGTATCAATTTATTCAAGCTGAATAATAATCATTATTTTACACAGAATATGTTTTCGAAAAATGCTTTGTTTAAATACATTTCTTGGATTGAAATGTGCAAAACCCAGTAGATCTATCTTTTCAATCTAGAGCCTGGTCGGGTAACTAACTCATCACTGGAGTCGGTGGTCATAGCAGTTATGATGTTTGATTTATAGTTTTGAAACAGATGTTCAGTGCATGTAGAATTGAAAGTCAGATCCATCAAACTGATTGGATATGGAGAACTTACAGACCATTTGGAAGTAGTTCACATCAAGATGGATAATGCTCTAATGAATGCATGATGTCGTTGCGCTAATGACATCATCTGATGACATAATGACATCTGTAAAAACACCACGACGCTGGATCAACATTATTTTCTTTGTAGCTGAATGCATGTAACAAGAATGTGACGTGTATTTCGACACGATAATCTTTGAAAAGGATCCTTAGTGATCGAAATATTAGATCATGCTATTCAAGTATTTATGTATTAATTAATATATAATTTAGAATGACGTAATACATCAACGTGCGTTTCCGTATGCGCGGAAATTACCGAGCACCGGAAATTACCGAGCGCAGCGGTCCATATGTATTGTCCCAGTGGGCACAGTTGCAATTTAGGTATCGGTACGTTTAACATAAGTCAAGGAGGAGCGAATGTGGATAGGTAGAGCCATATGTATATGTATTTATATGTCTCTGGAGTAAGGTATACTATTTATACAATTCATTTACCGGTATGTGCGTTTCCGTGTGCGCGGAAACTATCGGAACTTACCGAGCGTAGCGGGAACTATAATGTTCCAGCGGGCACTATCGTAATTTAGTGACCGGTACATTTACATAAGTAAAGAAGGAGCGTATTTGGATAAGGTATACTATTTCACATTATGATCCAACACATTACCTACTGACAGTAACATATTACATAACTAAGCTTACTGGATATGTTTACCTAATGACAGTAACACATTACCTACTGAGCTTACTAGACTAGTCTACCTTATGACAGTAACACATTACCTAACTGAGCTTGCTGGATATGTCTACCTTATGACAGTAACATATTACATAACTGAGCTTACTGCATTAGTCTACCTTATGATAGTAACACATTATCTACTGAGCTTACTGTATAATTCTACCTAATGAAGTACCACATTACCTACTGAGCTGGCTGTATTAGTCTACCTTATTACGGTCAAACACATTACCCACTGGGCTGACCTGTTTGGTCTACCTTATAATACTAACACATTACCTACTGATTAGCCTTGATACCGATGTTTACCTACTACAGAATTATCGTAACAGTCAATTATATATTTCACATTTATTTTGTTGCATTAGAGACGATTAGAAACCAAACGTCATAATTCGCAATGACATTATTGCAACGATACGGAAAACAATATGTACATTATGATATTGTAGACTGATATGCTATTTTTCGCACACTCCCACGCTATTGCAAGTAGAGTTTGCTTCTCCTGAAAAATAGTGATTTTCATTATACGAGGTTTTGTCAGCACAGCAACGATGTATGCTTAGGCTAAAATTATACATTGGCTCTGAAAGAGTTAATTTTTAATTCACATAATTATACTGTTTAGCACCACACATTTTACCCTTCCGTTCATACAAATGCCATTACAGAGTAGACCCAAATAATATGACACTTGCTGAAATCGTCAGAATATATCGTATGTTTGCTGATGAAATTATAACAGACCGGTATTTCCATGCATAACCTACAAAATTTTCTGTTTACATATGCCATTCTAAAAAACAGGAAATAAATATCTATGATGTCATTTTTACTCAGCCTTTTTCTTCATATAGATATCTTTTTACGCACTTGCAAAGAGAATAGACCTAGATTAGACAGCTCCTGTAAAATCCATCTGACCAGGATATGCTCTTTTTTTCTAATGGATATTGATAGATCAATTTTATTTAGTTTCTAAAGCTGTTTCAAGGATCCATATTACATATTTAATTATAACTATTTTTGTTCATAAATGGCTAGTATGTTTTGAAATCTAGAATATATATAGATAGAAAAAGTGTGAAATAAATATGAATCATTGAAAGGGTTGAATTGATCAAGCAAATTAAGTACCATCAGTATTTTGGCCACAATATAGCTTAACATTATTAGACTTAATCTCTTTGAATAAATTTACTAAAGAAGAGGGTCATTTGCCCCAAATCACTCACCTCAGTCCCAGTAATATATAGAGAAACTTAGTGTCAACCCTTCCACTGCTGAGCCATCTTGAACTAAAAGTTTGTATTCAGAAGTAATACCAAGTAACTCACCAAGATCCAAATTGTTTACAACTTGTGAAAATTGTGTCTTGGGTCAAAATGCCTAAAATGATCTTTTAGAAATTCAAATGACAAATTTGAAGCAGATGGCATTACTGATCTATATGAAATGGTGGAAGCGCTTGCTAGAATATGCAGTAACCTGGAGATCCTTTAGCATGATCTAGCAGCCTAATGGGCACGACTGGTCAGTGCTATAGTTTCTGATGTAAAGAAGTCTATTTAAAATTATAGCCCGAAGGTGAAGCGATGTTTTGTCTCGGGGTCATTATTTGAACAACCTTGGTAGAGGTCTATTATGTGATGCGTCATACCAAATATCTAAGCTCTAGGGTATGTGATGTCAGAGGAGAATATTGTTAAAGGTTTTACTATATAAGTTCTGAAAATGGTTGGTCCTTTATTGCCAACATAGAGCACAATTAGAAGGCTAAGGGGGCATGCGTTGATAAACGTTCTATGTATATGAAATGTATAACCGTATTACAATTACATGTAAATATATTCTAAATATGGGTGATCCCTCGAAAGCAAAAGTAGAAATGCAAAAAGTGAAAATTGCAGACTCGGTTTTATTGAGTCTGTTCATGAGTATTAATTAAAAGTGCAACACTACTCACGCCCCTAGCACCGGCTTGAGCAGTATTCAATTTTCAAAACTAATAACATCACAACTTATTATTCTGAACGACCGGATGATATAACAACACTGAGAATGAAGTACGGGGCGACTTTTTGCAGCCGCCATACCAAGCACTTAACACCTGCTGTTGTGAAGTGCATATGTTCTGAAAATGGGTGATTCTTCGAAAGCAAAAGTAGAAATGCAAAATTCGAAACTTGAAGACTCTGTTCATGAGTAGTAATTAGAAGTGCAACACTACTCACGACCCCTAGTCTATGTAAAACTGATAAGCTCCGGGGCGAGGCTATTTTTGACCTGGGTTATAATTTGAACGAACACGGAAGAGGACTATTAGATGATGCCACATACTAAATACCAAAGCTCTAGGATTTGTCGTTTCAGAGAAGAAGATTTTCAGATTAAAAAACACAAGCTGTTTAACACTACGGTGGGGCTACCTTTAGCCCGGGGATCATAATTTTCTAAATTTGCATTTCTACTTCTGCTTTCGAAGGATCATCCATTTTCAGAATATTTGGTAGAGGTAGATGATACTTAATACCAAATGGCTAAGTTCTAGGGTATGTGGTTTAAGAGAAGAGGTTTTTTTTAAAAAATGTTTTTTATAAAAGTCTATATTAAACTGATAAGCTCCGGGTGGGCGCTTTTAGCCCGGGGTCATCGTTTAAACAACTCGGTAGATGACCATTAGATAATGCCAGATCCCAAATATCAAAGCTCTAGGATGTGTTGTTTCAGAGAAGAAAAAATTAAACAAAAACCTGATAAGCAGTTGGGGCCATTTTTTTGTCCGGGGTCATGATTTGAACAAACTTGATAGAGGACCCCCTTACAGAACCCCCATAATGATAATAATGTTTTATTTGGCAAGTATTCATAACATGGCAATTTAAAACAAAAATAAAAATACTATGAAATTCATCAGTCTAATAAATAATATTATTACATAAATAAAATTTAAATATATATTAACTCGATGCAAGATAGCCATGCTATGCACACCAATGCCAGGGATAACACAAACAAGATGAAAGGATTCCTCTTATTTCCATTGTGGTCCCTAATATTGGCAGCAAACACAGAAAGTCATGTGTCAGAAAGTTTGATTTTCTACCAAAGCAGCAATAATCAATCAATGTTCAACAATTCAGAAATGTTACTGAGGTCACATATATCACAGTCAAAGTGTTTATCACATTGGAACTAGAGATCACAGAATATGTCAGCCAAACTATAAAACTGCAATATTATAAAAACTGATAAATTACTCTGGGACAACTATCAATAATTTAATATGCATATATAATTGACATCATTTAAGAAATAAAACACTATTAAGATATTAAGAAGCCAATAAAGAGCTTCGATGGCATGTTTGAACGTGTGGAAGGAATCAACACCCCTAAGACGTTTGCGGAAGACCATTCCGTAGAACGATACCATTAAGCAAATGATTTTCTACCAAAGTATAAAGTACATCTCTACGAACTTTTTTTGAAATTATTTCAGTGGTTCAGGAGAAGTCATTTGAAATAAAAGTGAACGGACAGACAGACAGACAACGGAGCCTTCACTTCAGCTCAGGTGAGCTAAAAAGACAAATTTTGACTGTATAGATATGAAACCATTGTGATAAATATAACATTTACACATAGAGAGCAAATTCTCTATTTATCACAATGGTATCAATTTTTTTTTTATGCGGGAATGTGTTGAAATAAGTCTATTATACATTACAAATAGTATGTATTTAAACATCAACATAAGCTGAAGACAAAGATGTTACGTGTTCATTGCTTATACGTTCTGTTGTACATCTATTGCAACATGCTAAATTGATAATCACGATGTCATTATTATACCGCCACAAACAGAGTTTGAGGCGGGTATACTGGGATCAGCCTGTCGGACGGTCGTCGGTCGAGCGGTCGGGCGGTCGGTCAGTCGGTCGGGCGGTCGGGCGGTCGGTCGGTAGGGCGGTCTGTCTGCAAAATATTGTACAGCGAACTCCTCCTTCAGTTTCAACCCGATTCATTTGATACCTGAAATAAATGTTACTCAGGGGTAGTAGATGTGTAAGACACAAATTTCAGGTCTCTGTGACCTTGACCTTTGGCCTTGAAATTGGTCTTGAAATTGGCAGGCAAAAGCTTGTACTTTGAACTCCTCCTTCACATTCAACTTGATTCACTTGATACTTGGCATAAATGTTACTCAGGAGTAGTAGATGTGTAAGACACACATTTCAGGTCTCTGTGACCTTGACCTTTGACCTTTGGCCTTGAAATTGGTCTTGAAATTGGCAGGCAAAATCTTGTACTTTGAACACTCCTTCACTTTCAACCTGATTCACTTGATACTTGGCATAAATGTTACTCAGGAGTAGTAGATGTGCAAGACACATTTCAATTCTCTGTGCCATTGACCTTGACCTTTGTTATTGAAATTGGTCTTGCAATTGGCAGGCAAGATCTTGTACTTTGAACTCCTCCTTCAATTTCAACCTGATTCACTTGATACTTGGCATAAATGTTACTCAGGAGTAGTAGATGTGCAAGACACAAATATCAGGTCTCTGTGACCTTGACCTTTGTCCTTGAAATTGGTCTTGAATTTTACCGGCAAAACCTTGTACTTTGAACTCCTCCTTCACTTTCAACCTGACTCACTTGATACTTGTTTTGGCTTGTAATATGGGGAGTTGGTGTCACAGTTTTAAAGTTACTGAATTTATATTTGGGACCTGTATTAGTCACAAATAGCAGATGCGCAAGACACAATGTTCAAGTGTTTACGGTTAGCCATTATAGAATTATCCCCCCTGAACTTTGAATATGTTTTGTCATTTTTGCATGAAACATGGGGAGTTGGTGTCACAAACTGCTCCTTCATTTTGAAACTTATTAAATTGATACTTGCCATACATTCTAAACACGAATAGTATATGTGTAAGACTTAATTTTCCTGTGTTTAGTGTTAGCCATTACAGAATTATCTCTATTTGAACTTTGGGTAGTTATGTTATTTGGTCCTGTTACATGTTCAAAACTTGGATTTTCAATCAAGGCTGCCGTGTGGGGGTATTCATCACCTTTAGCGATAGTTCTAGTTTCTAACATGAATATTCATGGAGTAAAGGGTTATAAAGATATAACTATGTATCATTATGAATTCATATTTCAACTAGTTTAGATGTGCTGTGATCACACTTACAAAGGACAAGTTGCTATGCGTCCTGGACAGGATAATTGCATTACAGCAGGGTATTCAGAAGCTGTATATTGCGTGCATAATTTGAAAATGGTAAGATGAGATCAATGAAAAAAAAAGATATCAAATAGAATAACATGTACCATGTCACCAGCTAATGGTGTGTTACGAGCCAGGTGCAACAGAAAGACAAAGCCAGCAACAAACTTTACAGACTTTATTAAATTAAAATCACAAGTTGAAGAAATACTCAAATACCTGTTGTTTAAAGTCCAACAAAAAATAATCCATTTCCAGTCCTTTGAATAAAAAACACTGGCACTGTTAATTTTAACCCTTCGCTTGCTGAATTTTAAAATACACTTCTCCTTCTTCACCCAAGCCCTGTTGCATAATTACATATATCTTCACTGTGTACAAGTATTTTGCTATGTAATCAATGCTGTGGAGTGCGCTGGTTGCACAATCAACTTGTAAATAGTGCAGACCCTGATTAGACAGCTCCTGCAGGAGCTGTCTCATCTGGGTATTCACTATTTACAGGTATATATATTGACGTGGTTAGCAAGCGAAGGGTTAATTACCCACAATTTAATAATCCAGTGATTCTATCAGTATCCAAACTTTTAACAAGTAAACATCTAATACACTGATGTTTGCCAAAAGATCTAAGATAAAAAAAATATTAAAGTTTGAGTTTTGTATATATATACTCTTAGTTCAGCTGCTAAGGCAGATTTTATGCAAAAATCGTTCAGTTTTTGAAGAAAGCATGACACTTTGTGTATGGTGTCTTTGATACCTATAGTTTATGAAAAAATAGACCCCAAAAAATAACGCATTCTGGCGGCCGCCATTTTGAATTCCAATATGGCTGCTAAAATTTAGGCGTAAAAATGTAGTAGGTACTCTAGCTTGACCATTTCCTGACTAAACTTTATCAAACTTGGCACTAATATTAAATGGCATCAAATCTAAATCAGGGTAGATAATCAGTAAGATTGCATGAAACAGTCGAGAGTTATTGCCCTTTAATTAGTGGAAATATAGCAAAATATAACAGTGTCCACTTTAAATCTTGACTCTGTCTTAATAATATACACATCAAACGAAATAAAAAATGTTTTTGGTATTAAACTTCGGCCATGTTCTTCTTCACTTAAGATATTGTTAAAAAAATACCTCAAAATTACCCACCCACCCTCTTCCCTTAGCGGCCACCATACTGCATTTAAATATGGCCGCCAAAAGAGCACACTTTCAGCCATTTACATATTGTACTAGCATCAATAGTGACATTGTTGAGTATATGATAGAATTGTATTTTCAAAGCAAGATATGAATTTAAAGAATATCTATTTAAGTGTCGGTGTAGAACATTTAGCCTGCTGAGCCAAAATTTATTTGTAGAAAATGTCATCGATTTCAGTTGTCACTGTTAATCTATCTTGCATTTCTTTTCAACAGCACAGTTAGAGTATCACATAGTTTGGATCCTGATGAGATTTACTCGGCGTCTCATCTGGATCCAAACTGTTTACAAAGGTAATTACTCATCCGTCCGCAGCAAGCTAAAGGTTAATATGTACACAGGATAGGTAACCAATATCACGCTGCTAGAGGAAACCATGTCTGCAGAGACTGTTGTTTTCATTGGCTGTACATTTAAATAATACTAGCATAAAGTGCCGCAAACGGACGATGTCCGTGTAGAAAAAAACTAACAAGCCTAACAAATCAAACTGCAAGGATGCAGAAGGCTAATCAAGCATATAACCTTTGCTAAATAATGCCAAAGGAGTTCAGATTTGTGAAACCAGACGAGGTTGCTGATGCCAAGAGGTCTCCAATCGACTGGAACTTATGCATTATTTGTCAAAATGTTTCACCAGAGCCTTTTTCATACACTACAGGATGTTACCAATCGTTTGCTAATTTCAAAGAACTTGGACAAATTTCTCTGAGAATTTCAGTGGACAAACTTGATGGTGGGTTTGGTGTTGTTGAGACTTTACAAAAGAATAAGGCCAGCTGGTATTAGACTTGCCGAAATTTATTTAGTGACTTGAAGCTCCACCGGCAATTATAAATTGCACAAGAACCAGCTTACCAGGAGAGCAGTGTGGCGAGACAAGTTCAATTGAGTAGCATTCAAGATGCCCATACTTCCATGGTAGACACGTCCATTTGCTTTTTCTATGAGAGGGAGTCCGATACTGTAGGTATTCATGAGGCAAGAACCACGGGGATGGACCACACATATCGAATTATGCCTCAGAACTAAAAGACATCAAGCTGTTGGCAAAACTGGCATCATGTGATAAGGTAGCATTGGAGACCAACTACCACAATAATTGTTTATGTCAGTTATATAACAGATACATGCGGGATATGTCTGAAACTGTTCCTGTCTTTCGCCTTGTTGACCCTGTTTCTGCTTACACTTCAAACGCTTGTTCGAACTGAATCCAGAACATACAGAGAAAGTCAATTCTACACGCTTAAATGAACATCTTTTATTGCATTGTCCATACCTTAAAACTATGAAGCAAGGAAGGGATGTTCTGACACGACAGTAGGTGAAGCAAGCTTAAAGGCAAGCTCTGATGAGGACCCAGAAGCGCTGCAACTTGCAAATGCTGTTTTACTATTAGAGAACAGCTTTTCTCTCATGGACATATCTTCAATGGATCCCTGTGTAATGATTCAGTAGGATAAACCGTTCCAAATACTCTGTTAGCACTTGTTAATATGATTCTAGATGGTACTAGTATCGAATCATAGACAACTAGGGAAGTCTCCTCAACCCAGGCAGCGCAAACATCATCTGAGCTCATCATTTTCAATAGTATCCGAGGTACTAATGGTCCCAGGAAAGATACTGCCCCCCGTAACAGTGAAAGAGAGACTCCAATATCTATCTATCTAGGTCTGAAAGTCAACGCCAAAACACAGAATCGTGATCTGATAGATTGTTTTCACCAACATGATCTTTGCATATCATATGATCGAGGTCTTAGGATATATTCACAACTGCTCACAGCATAATCAAGCGTTTTGAAAATAATGACGTAGACTGTCCACCTCAGCTGAAAAAGAGGCTGTTCACAACAGGGCAAATTGATAAAATTGGTCACAATTCAAGCTCGGTAACTGCAGATGATTCTTTCCATAGAACTGCTCAATATCTGTGTCGACATCCAGTAGCAGACAACCAAGGAACAGATCATGATCCAATAACGATTGCCGAAATAGAGCCAAGAAAACAAATTGCCCCCTCTTCCTTTGGCTTACACAAACATTCTGCCAGCTCTATTCAAGCTAAAGGAATTCAAAGCACCAGTAGTCAATGGACCTTTGCAGACTATAAGATGGAGCACACCTGGCTTGCAAAACAGGTGTCTTTGACGCAAAGCGAAGACATTGCCGAGGGTGATTTTACATATTGGACTGCATGTCATGCAAGTTGGCAAGTACTACATTGTAAGCCTGCAACAACTATTGCTTTGATGCCAATGTTTTGAGAAGATCTCACTCTTTTGCTACATAAATAACCAGCAGCGCAGTTTCTTATTCCAGGACAGACCCTGTCTTGGCCATGTACCCACCACTGCATGCCTTGGGAAATCAAATTCAATGGAGATTCCCTGATCGTTTCGGTACGAACAAGGAAGTGGTTTTGTTGGGTCTACTTCATATCAAAATGCCTGGCTTAAAAGTAATTGGTGATTTGCTTGATGATTAGTCTAACGCTAAAGTCCAGGCAAAGGTTGCTACAAAAGGAATTTAACTGCTGATAGTTTCATACACGTGTCGCACGTAACAAAGACAAGAACAGCTTATTAAGTTACTGCAGCTGCACTCTGTATATCAAAGAGAGATAGACACGTGGGTATTTTTTCACTTCCTAGACACCATGCTGGTTTAAAACTCGGTGATTATAAGGATAGTCGATATTGATGTCGTGCTATCTGCTGCTTATTTCCACAGTTTAGCAAACATCGAACATAGCATTTGGAAATGAAAGGCTTTCCGATTCATTCCTATACATTAGATTGTATCTACATTGACTACCCAGTTGTCTCAAGACTTGCTGGTTTTTCAATTGCATTCACCGGCTGGGACCTGACCTCTTTCTTTTTCAACTATCGGAAGAAGTCTGCATGGAAGACATTGACTGCATGGCCAGAAGTCATCGACATGTTGCCCTGTTAACGCCGTGCTTTCACAGAACATTGAGAACAACCCCCAACCAGAGCTGCACTGGAGCAGCATGTCAAGAGAGCTATATACCAAACAGGGCATGTATGGGGCCAGTCATTGACATTGCAGCCATTGAATTCAGATGTAACTGACTGGGGGTGGGAGCTCTCACAGAATGCCGGGTACATGCCAAATGGACCACCTTGCCTATTGCTGAAGAAACATGCCTGGAACTACTAGCATGCCAGTGCAGCAAAGCATGCAGGGGTTACTGTAAATGATTCAAGGCAAATATGAAGTGCATTACACTTTGTAAATGCGGTGTGAACTGTCGACTGGGTTAAGCACTGTTCAATCCCATGTTCAGAAGAACCACTAACATTTACAAACAATTATACCATGGGGAGGACCTTTTCTAATGTTGCCAGAACTTGTGGTCCAACCCATTTACTTGTATTTCTAATTGTGGTCATTTGTAAAAGGCATATATGTACAACTGTGAAAATATGAGTAATATAATATGTTTAAACTAAGATGAACAAACAAAAAAGACTGCATGGCTTATCCGGCAGAATATTATAAAGTTTTGCAACAGTCACCATGCCCTCCATTTTGATCCCAGCAAGTCTTGATTCAGATTGGAAAAGCAATGGTCAAGACATCTATTCAAGGGACAACATTATATCAAATTAGGGGCAACTAACTAATAACTATATTTTGCCAATAATCTATGCCAAAAACATTGTCCTAGAGCTGAAAACAAAGTGGTAATGATAGGGAGCAAACAGTGCCGAAACTGATCAAAATCATAAAATCAAGGGCAATAACTCTAAAATCTCTAGAGAAATCTGGCTGTTAATCGAATTTTTCTGAGATTATTTACCAATAAACATTATCATAAAGTTGTATGCTGATTGATTCAAGATTTGTTCAGATAGAGAGCAAAAACTGATGAATTCGCTTATTTTCGATAGTTCAAGGGCAATAACTCTAGATTTGCAAAAGCAATCTGACTGATTATCGACCTTAATTGAGACTTTATATCCCTGGACTCTTTCATGAAGTCTGATTAAGATTGAAAAAGAAATGGTCAAGTTAGAGAGCGGATAATATTCTGGGCAACGCCATTTCGGCGGCTGTTTTGAATTTCAATACGGCGGCCGCCAGGGGGCGTAATTTTTTGGGGTCTATTTTTTCATAAACTTCAGGTATCAAAGACTTCATACATAAAATTGTTATGCTTTCTTCAAAAACTGAACGATTTTGACGCTTAGCAGCTGTACTATGTTACCATTCTAGAAGGGGGTTGAATAATCATAGAATTTCTTGAAGATCACATGTCTACTTGTTTCCCACGAAATTACTAAATATAGACTTACTGGAAATTTCTGTCAACAAAATAAGATCATGTAACTGCTTGATTACCAATGGATTATCAAATATATATTTCTAGAATAACCAACATATTTACATACTATTCAGTTTAATATTCTATGACCTTCTAGAAGATCCTGAGAACTTTTAAATGCTCGATGGATATAATATAGCATTTTAGAACATATAAAAACTATGTAAACATCAAATTCAAATTATAAACATGTTTATATAAAACTTCCCCTCTTAAAGCAAAAATAAAACATATGCATGATTTTTTTCGTTTGAAAATGTTTTCATAATGTCAAAGCAAGACATGTTATTGTTACAAGTACGTATTAGACTTATTGGTCCATACAAAATGTAAAATACAGGGTTATTATATATATGAAATGCAATTTTAAAATTTCTGAAATAAGGGTTTACTGACGAAGTTTCTGTAATCATTCACACACGGAAAAGAGCATCGGGTATCAGGTTATCGTTGCCTTCATGTGCTTGATTTCAAGGTCATATTCTTTTAACAGTAAACTCCAAATCAGCAATCTTTGATTTTTGATTTTTATTTTTTGTAAGAAAGTGAGGGGGTTGTGATCACTGAAGACAACAGTGGGTGTCATTGAAAAAGTTAAATAAACTTCAAAGTGCTGAATAGCAAGAATGAGTGCAATGTTTTAATAGTAGAGTAATTTCTTTGATGTTTGTTAAACTTTCTCAGTGAACAACCCCATCGTTGTCTTCCTGAAGGAGTACACCTGCGCCAATGTCATTGGAATCTACTGCCAACTTAAATGTTCTTCTAGTGCCAAGAGAACTGGTGTGCTCATGAGTATGGCCTTCACATGTTAAATGCATGTTTACATTTATCATTCAAAATAAACTTTGCTCCTTTATTTTACATTTTTTTAAAGGTTATGTGATACTTGAAACAATGTTGACAAGATTTCCTATAGTACCCAGCCATACAAAAACGCATTAGTTGTCTTTTACATGTAGGCAGTGGAAATTCTGATATCGCTACAATTTTAGCGTCTATGGGTTTAACATGACCCTGTCCAACCACGTGGCCTAAAAATGTCAACGGAATTCACTTTTTGCCAAGTTGATTGTCAGTTTGGCTTTTGTGAGTCGGTATAGGACAATCTATATATTTACATACTATTCCCTTAAGTATTCCATGATTCTAAGAACTTCTAAATGTTCTATGGATACAATAATGCATTTTAAGACATTTAAATACTATGTAATTGAAAAAGTAGTAAAGTCAAGCAGGAAAAGCCACACATAAAACGCCACGATCACTGAAACACCTACAAAAAGCAATTTATATAGCAATTTAAACATGAAATCCCAATTATAAACATCTTTACATAACAGGTGATAATAAATTCTCTTAAATTGTTGTGTTAAGAAATGTTGAAAGAATATAACATGTGAGTGAAGCTAAGGGTGGCATTTTTAAATCTGACATATAAATAAGTACTCCAGTCTAACATTAGCTACCTAATGTCAATAACAAATTGAAATTTGAAAAAATAACCATTATGCATTCAGCGTATGAAGTATATGAACATATCAGGGTCTTCACTATTTGTGGTAAATAAATTATGGTACATATGGTATTTGATAATATTTGAATAAAAACATTTAACAGCGTTAATAAAAAACGTTCCTGTGTTTCTTTCGATGTCTATACAATGGCCTGTTGATGGGAGACTCGGGATACCCCTGTCGACACATTCTGATGACCCCGTTTCTATCCCCAAACAATCCAGAAAAGTTAGATATAATGGAACTTTGTGTAGAACACGTGCCCTGATAGAACAGCCATTTGAAATATTGAAAAGACGGTTCCAGGTAATTTACTATATTCTTAAGATCTTATAAAGAAGTAACTCATATTTACGCGTTGATTTATTGATGTTAAGTTGTTTACATAATTATGAGCATAAAGTTTATAAAACATTTACCAAATAATAGTTACATGTCAAAAATCGTCATACATTGACTGACAATTATGAATTTAAGCGTGATATTTAAATCATACTCTTCTAACATTTTTCTGAAAAGTGAATAGAACAAACACTGCAGGTGATGGAATTCCCCACATACAGCAGCCTTGATCGTAAATCCAAATATCCGGACCAAGCGACCGTTGGACTCTGCAATTCCGGTATACCCCAATCAAACGAGTTTGAGGGGGTATAAAAAACAAGAATACTAACGAGCTAAAAAACATTTCGTATAAATATTCAGATGTAATATAATAAGAGTTGGTTTAATTTTCCCAGAACAAGCAGCAACCAATACAGTGGCATGTGCTATTCTCCACAACATTGGGATTTTTAAGACATGATATAATGCAAACACCTGGGGATATCGAAACAGAACGACCTGTTATTCTTCCCGATGGCCGTCCGGATGGTGGAATTATGAGAGATCATATTGTCCAGAACTATTTAAGTTAAATACAACTTGATTTGTGCTTGTGGTTTGTTCATGTTGTGGAACGTTTGTCCCTGGTTCTTGTGTCTCTTTTGGTGTTTTCTGTGTTCATTTCGTGTGTGTGTGTGCGTTTGGGTGTGTGGTTGTGTGTGTGTGTGTCATGCTGTCTATCGGTGTTTTGGTGGTGGTTGCGTCTTGCATGTGGCTTTGCCTGCTTGACTTTAGTACTTTTCCATTGAACAGAAATATACAACGAGTCTTAGTTTTTATCATTATTAGTAGTGTGGTATTTAGTGTTTCATGCATAACTCATAATCCTACCTGAATCAGTCAAAATAATGTCTCTAATATCCATGATGTTATTACTTTCTTACACGAATGCTCATCAATTCTCAAGTTAATATTCATGATGGCGTTACTTTCTTACATAAATGTTCGTAAAGTTACTTGTTGAGGTTGTTTTAACAAGTTACATCATGAATTTCCATGTAAAAAACTAAAACATTATGAACACACGAATATTTGGTCATGAGATAAAATGCCGAATTGGATATATACATATATATTATTATATAAGCAAACAGAGCTAAGTTTTATCATCTATTCCTCATCAGCAACCACCACATCAAAATCTGCCTTTAATTTCAGTTGAAAATGAATTAGTTTATGTTTCAATATACTGACTTTCAATTTTAATTTTTGTTTGGTCAATTCGTGTAAAGCTATGTCATTGTTCAAGCGTTCATTGTCCAACTCTATGTTCTTCAGGTTTGCCTCGTCTATCTTGTCTTTCGTTGTTTTCTTCCTTGGCCAGGAGTACACTGTTAAAGCCTCATTCACAGGGGTTGTTCTGAGCTCTGAAAGGTACAAAATAACTGTGTACCATTCTTACACTAATTATGTATATAAAAGTCATATATCTTGAATACTTACTTTACCTGAATTTGCACTATTCAACATAGGATGATGTTAGTACAAATATCATTAACAAATATTGTAGATTCAAATCAGGGGGAGGGGTATTTGAGTCCCGCCCATGAGTTGGGTCCAAACAACTTTTAGACCAAATCGGACAACTCTAGTTGACATCGGAATTTTATATTTAGGCAAAGTGCGTTCAGATGAAATGGGATGTTCTCGTAACGATATAAACGAGATAACAAAAATGAAATTCCACCGAACTACAAAAAAATAAATAATATATCTGTTTAGTTATTTTACTTTAATATTTGCCATACTAAGATGGTGAATTACTTTCAGAAAATCGAATAAAAGTGGAAATACCAAAATATGTATTTCGCTGGAAACATGGGAGAAAATGGGTCTTGATAACTTATGGTTGTCAGTCTTGAAATATTACCTTTAATGTTTTATTAATATATTCATGTTTCAAAATCTTGTGAATTATGTTTGAAAGACTGAACTTTCTACAAATTTATTTATACAAATAAAATGTATATATGGTAAACATATTAAAACTACATTTTTGTGATTATAATTATACAGTATTGTACAGTTTGTAGGAAAACAACAGTAAACATAGCCATGAAAAATTATCTGGTTATCAATGTGTTAAATAATGAATAAATGTTTCAACCATTTCTATTCTGCGCTATGAGCCATATTACACACGAAGTGTGGCCAAATGCCCGTCAATGTTACACTACCCCCAGATGTCAGTTATCGAAGTGGTCCTTTGTCAAATACCCAACAGGGAACAATGTTTATCATATGGCCATAACTCCACATCCTGTATTTTACCTATTATTTATTACAGTTGCATCACAGCAGTGTATATTTGTAGATGTGGTAACAGAAAATTCAAAGGAATCAACTAGAAATTTCAAGACCAATAATTGAGGGAACAGTAAGGTCATGGTGTCTCGGAGTTAGTTTAGGGCAATCTGTAGGTAATAATCAGTAAAACGCCATATAATGCGTCCAATTAACAATTCAGTAATCCAAAACGACTTCTTTCCTATACATTTACGGTCAATGGTTTCAATGTTCCAAAATGGCAAAAAGGGTCATGTTTAATGAAAGTACCAGTTTATATTTCAAACTATTTTCCTAATGAAAAAATATATGTTTGTTGTGTTGATTAACGTCCGTTTCTGCTCACTATGATGTGTGAGTAAATCACTTCATGAATATAAACCCTTCACTACACGTTCCTGTTTATGTCAATGTAAACGTAGTAGACCCAGATCATAGGCATTCAAACAAAAAATACAACTGAATAGATTCAGATCAGACAGTTCCTGCATAAATCTCCATAATATTATTATTTCTGACACGAATATTCATTGAGTAAAGGTTTTGTTCCAAAATGTTAAGTTTTCAAAGGGATCATTGCCCTGACAGAAACTACAGGACTGTATCAGCATAATTTCATTAGCAAACACAGCAGAACCTGATAAGACAGGAACTGTCCGATCTGGATCTACTCTGTCTACAAACGTGTGTGAAGCCGTTTGTAGAAGAAGAGAAGGACTGGGAATGTTTGTTTTGTGCCCTCTGTCAGCAGTGCTAAATGGTGTTGATTAATACTTTTTTCTCTAATGAATATATACCCATGAATATCCACATACATGTGATAGCGTAACGTCACGCTGAAGTCTAGAGTTATGTTATAAAAAAGATATTGACTAGGCACTTGAGCATGACTTAAAATGCCCATAGTGTATATAGTTTAATGTATAACTGGACTTTAGAAGTCCATGTAAGAATCTCATTTAAGGTAAACTCGCATCTTTCTGCTTGACATTACTTTTTGTATTGATGGTTACTGTACTACAAATGAAGGTAAATATTTTCAGAGATAAAACCATAATTCTTGTTTTCGCTACATCGATATTTATTCAGGTCTTAAGAATATAGTCTGAAAGTGGGAGATCAAATGAACTTCGTTGGAAAGGTACAAAAGCGAGATGGACTATTTGTTACAAATATTCTACTCTCACACAGAATAGCGGATCAAACAACAAATTACTAATTATACAAATAATGTAAAAACTCTGCAGGAATCCATTAATGTTCGTTATTACTCAGGTAAAATATATGTATATTAACGGAATACTAAGACAGTTGATGGATACTGAAAGACAATAAAATTGTTTTATGAAACTATTATTTCATTTTCATGTATGTTTTTGACATTATTGATACACGTACTGGTTTTTTACAAATCTAATTACCATATATTACCACCTCGACCTAAACTTACATTTCGATATCTGTAGAAAAATATTTTCAATGTTCATTCTAATTATGTTTTTGTTCCTGATGACAAGGCATCAAATAATGTAATAATTATGTACAGATTGTATTATGTTGATGTTTTGAATACGACATTAACTGGTTCACAAACATATATTACAGTGCAAACCCCTGAAAAAGATATAGACACGGAACATGTAGAAATGTGCAGTACTTTTAAGTTTAATCCTAACGTAAAACAACATAAACTTTCTACTATGTACTGGGTTCCTAAGTTGCATAAAATTCGTATAAGGCCCGTTTAATTGCTAACTGTATTTCTTGTAATACTGCTAAACTAACTAAACTTTTAACGTCGTGTTTTACTACTATCAGAGAATATGTTAAACGTTACTGAGATAAAATATATGACAATTCTGGTATTAATGTTTTTTGGTCCATAAAACATTCAAATGATATTTTAACTAAACTTGAAAATGAACAGTACAACATTTCTTCATTGAGCTCTTACGATTTCTCTACATACTATACTACTCTTATAAAGGATAAACTGATTAAATTGATAGAAAAAAACCTTTGCCAGAGAAAATAAAATGTTCCTTGCTTGTAATGTTCAACGTTCATTCTTTTTGAATTTCTGAAGTTGAAAATTACACAATGTGGACATGCCTTGATGTTTGTAGATCCTTACCATTTCTTTTGGATAACATATTTGTGCTCTATGTGGATAACCATATTATCGTCAAGTTGTTGGTATACCTATGGGAACAAATTGTGCCACTCTTATTGCAGATTTGTTTTTATAGTGCTATGAGAGGGATTTAATGCTTAGCTTAAAACCTGATACACAATCTGACATTGTTAGTGTATTTAATAAAACGTCTAGGTATTTAGATGATATTTTGAATTTGGATAATCCTTATTTTGAAAATATGGTTTCTTCTATTTACCCAAAATAACATACTTTAAACGAGGCGAACCGATCTGACATTCAGGCTTCCTTTTTAGATTTGAATCTTTCCATCACTAATGATAAAGTTTCGTCTTAAATATACAATAAAAGGGAAGATTTCGATTCCAAAATTGTTAAGTATCCTTCTCTAGATGGAGATGTTCCCCGGTCTACATCTTATGGGGTTTACATTTCTCAACTTATTTGCTTTGCCCGAGCCTGTTACTTGCTAGACGATTTTAATAGTCGTAATTTAGTTATAACTCATAATCTTCTTAAGCAAGGCTATATTTTGTGTTTCCGGTGTTGTTGTGTACGGTCGTGTTTCATTTTCAAATTCCCTGCCTGACTTTTATAATATTTCAGAAAATAGAAAATGATTTTGGATAGAAAATAATCATACCTTCTTCACTGCATTTATCGCCGCGCCAACCTGCCTTGCAGCATCCAAGACAATTGCCATTTACATGGTTACAGCCACGTGCGCATTGTATATTACAACGTTTTGAGCATCGAATCCCATAGGTTCCATACTGGCATTCTGTTTATATACGAAGACAAACAATAATATTAAAGACATTAACCAGGTTCATTCAATGATTCCCCCCATTGTTCTCAATAGGCGTGAAAGTAACAGTAAAAGCATGATACAAGTGTGCAAAATATGGCAAGCCGTCTCATTCTGTCTAGAGAGGCCCTGACATACAATTAGTCAAGGGAACATACTCAAAAGACTATTGTTGGTCAGAACCCAATAGAAGTTCAACCCTTAAGAAGCCTACCACTAACAAACAAAGGGCCACATGCAAACAGGTTGGATCCCGTTCTCACAGCATCTCTCGGTAAAGAATTGCTGAAATATGATTTTTCGTTAGTGTGGGTCAAGTACTTTCAGTGAAAAAAAGACAGATTACATAGGGCAATACTTCCAAAAGAGATGTCCCACAGAGTTATTATCCTTGGACACAGCTGCCTTTTCTCCCAACAAAGTCTATCAGAATATGTAAATACTGCTCAGAAAGTTATAATTTAACCCCTGCACCTGCATTTGATCTCAATGAGATATATTTGTATGTGGAGTGTCATGAATGTAGGTTGAGCACTTTAGAAGACATTCACAGGCCGAACGGACAAAGCGGGGCATATATGCTCCTTCTTATAGTTTCAGGGAGCATAATAAAAAATAAAAACATAATTATACTGCATTAGTGACAATCTAATCATTTCCAAATCATCAAATGTAAGAGACGGGCCTCACATGGAACGCTCCAGTGGTTCTTGACAGGCAGACTGCTATAGCTCTTACCAAGTGCCGCATGCTTTTTCACAGGTTAGTTGTAAAGACCCAAGCCGGCCAAGGGAATGTCTTTAACCATAAAATCAACAATGATGTAATTAAGAATAACGAATGTCGTCGACGTTCTTCTAAGATGTCGTATATCGATTATGGCGAGAAAACTTTTTTCGTTTCATCGGAAAGAGCGGGAAATTCTGCATCATCCAGTGAGTCTCTAGTTTTTGTAGCCAATCAGGCGGCAAAGTTATGTCACGTGATTTTATATCGTATAATTATTGGTTAATATTTTTGTTCTTCTAAAATGTCGTATGTAGAGGAGAGCTGCTGCGAATTCAGGTGGTGTTGTAATTCAGACTAATATTTTCCCAATTAAATGTAGGAATTGAAGGTACATATGCTTTCTGTGATAAAGCAGCGTAATTAATGTACGATAATCATCTTTTATTTTTAAGAATTCGAAAGAAACATTGACATTCCAAGCTGTCGTATAACAAAGTGCATGTCAGGTTTCAAATTCGTAAATGTTGTATCCGTCGTATAATACCTCTAAACAACAATATTCAAGTTTTTAAAGGTCGTATATTGCCGCATAAAAATTCTAAGGGCCACAGACACAGAAACATAAGGGACACAGACACATAAGTGACGTGCATAAACAGGTGAAAATGTCTCCTAATGATGTGTGCCGAATATTTTTTTTTCGTTTTTCTCAAAACAAGCAAAATTGACATACGACATTGTAGAAGAACGTCGACGATGTGTAGCTGTGCATTATCGCGAAATAGATCACAGGAGTTGAGTTTGAGTCACTAGATCACAAGGCCTTTACGTCATCAAATGCGCAATAATGCACAGCTACGAATTTGTTATTTCTGTTCTTACACGACCTTTTAAAAAAAACTCCCGGAGAATACGGCAAACCTGGAAGCGTTGTTGTGGTTAGGCCATTTTTGCCATTTACTGTACACGACTTTAACTAATGACGATGTACGAGTATAGGGCCGAATCTCAACAGATAACAACAATGCCAAGTCAAAAATGTTTCACCTTTGACATTGAAGCGAACAAATATTCCATATACATCATGCCTGCAACTACTATGCCATGGTTTAAACATATAACATAATTTCGCGTACGGTGGATGGAACAGCGGATGGAAATACAGCGCTAGCGTTTCATTATCACGGAATAAAACACGCCCTGTTCCTCGGTATTCTTTGTTTATATGCCGTAGGTTCAGAGTAATTAGACTGTTGTTTGTTTTCTCAAAAGTCAGTTTGTAGGGAGTGTAATGAAAACAACCGGTACGTAATCAGATCAGTCATCGCCTTTACAAATATAGTGAAAACAATATATATTTGGTTTGAATACAGATTAGTAAAATACGAATAGTGATCGGAAGCCCATCATATATACATGACCTATGTTTAACTGACCGTTCCAAGGCGGTACTTCCATCTTCCTCCTATTGTATGTTTGTTTTGTCTTTGTGCGTCTCTTGTTGTTTTTTCTACCTATGTACATTTGCTGTTTCCTTGTGTTGCTGTTCGGGCGAGTGTTTGTTCTGTATGTGGTGTTTCCTGCATGACTCATTTTTGTACTTTTATACTCGTATTACGTTCACAGGTTCAATAGTACATCTAATTTGCATTTTATCGACATGTTTCTGAAAGAAGGTGTTGCCGCTGTGATGTAAAGTGCAACAAAGTAGGACAGATCCTAATCAGATAACAGTTAGGGCGAATGTGTTAAATAATTATACCCCCGCAAACGAAGTTTGAGAGGGGTTATATAGGATTCAGTGTGTCGGTCGGTCGGTCGGTTGGTTTGTCTGTCTGTCTGTCCGTGGCAAAGCCTGGTTAAGTCCAATTTGAGATAAAGCTTTGAAACTTTAAATCCTTATTTACCATGACAAGCTGCATCTGCAGACAAGAGTGTACAACTCTGTCAAACAATTTGATATAGTTATGGTCCTATGTTATCTTAACTGTATGTCTGTCTGTCCGTGGCACAACCTGGTTAAATTTTTGTTAAATTCCACTCATTTACGTCACCATTTTAGACAAAGCTTTGAAACTTTACTCACTTGCCTACCATTACAAGCTTCATCTGTAGGCACAAGTGCATAACTCTGTCAAGCGTGTTGACAGAATTATGGCCCTTTTTAAATCAGAAAATTTTGGTAAACTAGAGGGGTTTTTTTATTTTCGATCAAGGCAGCAGAGCGGTGGTACTCCGTCACCTTTAGTGATAGTTATAGTTTGAATTGTAATGCGTAGTGTATACTTCGGCAATATATGAGCATGTGCCTATGTATTACGAGTCCCGGTGTTATACAACGTTCTCCTCGTGCAAAATTTGATGAGTCAGATACATGAAAATTACCTACTCAGATTCAAACTCAGATGTTATATAGCATCGGAGCCTGAATTTCATTAGATGACTTTATTCTTCGAAACTACTGTCGTATGCAAATACTGTCTACTGCTTCAAGTCTAAAAGTGCACTTGTTTTCCATTTAATTTTTAATAACCAAAGAGTTTCGATCCAGACGTGATGCCGATCTACCCAGCGTCTCATCTGGCACCAAATTGTTTGCAAAATCACGGAAAGTGCGGGACCCGAGTCACTAATGTCCTTTGCAAACAGTGTAGACCCAGATGAGAGGGCTCATAGGGGATCCTTCTCATCAGGGTCTACACTGTTTGTCATGTTACACTGTTCTTTAGAAAACATCCCTGAATATTCACTATAAGCTTGACCTATTTGAATTTTGGAAGAGTCCATTTGAAAATTCAGCGTTGTAAGGGTTAAACGATCACCTGTTAGACATGTCTTATTGTTAGACTTCTGTATGCAATGGACGTTAATTATCACAAAAACTATATGATGTGATTTACAAGCTTCGTAAAAATTATTCGACATACGCTCTTAAACATTTCATTCAAAAAGGGGCATTATCCTATATTACTACAACATATTTCATGTCTGGTTGTCAACCCGTTGGCAATCGAGCTGCCCTCTTTTCATGTACGCCGACGGAAAATGCTTAGTACTCTATGAAGACGCCCTCTTAAATCCGGAAACGAAAGGAGGACGTCGATTTTTTTTTATCGAATCTCGTGTTTGGTTTACCCTTTATTACCTTTCTACGGTTAATCTGGTTGCAGCTCAATCATCAGGTACCCTAGCGATAGGAGAGATTAGAGATTACATAGAAGTCCATAAAATTATGGATGAGGTTTTTTTTGTTATGAGGTTATCTATTCATTTATTTAATTATTTATTTATTTCTACATTTTTGGAGCATTATGTTTCAAAAGGGGATTTAAAAATGCCCATAAGAGAGTGTCTGGAACAACACGCTGTGGGTAATGAAGCAGTTATGATAATCGACGATTATTAGCTACGTTTTCTAAATTGCCCTAATAATATATAAGAAACGCGTTTTCAGAGATCTTATGAAACATGCCTGTGAGCTTGCATCCCAAATGTCTGATGGTAGAGCATTCAAGAGTTTCGGATTTGCATGCATGGAACTTCTCTTACCGTATTTTACCTTACAACTTTCGGGTACAACCAATGACAAATAACTACCTGTTGATCTTACTTATTTGCGGGGCCTGTACACGTGAAGCATGTCGACAATGTACTTGGCGGATTAATTGTGCATGGCTTTATACGTAAGTGTCAATCTGATGTTGAACCGGAAGCCAGTGAAGTTCCTTCAGACGTGCATAATATGATTATATCGAGAAGTCCTGGTTATGATGCGGGCTGCTGTGTTTTGCACTCTTTGAAGTTTCCGCAGTGTTTTGTTTGAAATCCCATGCAGCACTGAGATGCAGTATTCTATTTTTATGTTACCAGAGAGATCACCAAAGTCATGGTAGCAGCAGGTGAGTGATGCTTTCTTATATGACCTATTCGTCGGAGCTGTGCATACACATTGAATTGATGGCTTATGTCATTTTAATTTGTAAATCCAGCCATTCACCGAATATTTTATACACAACGATGGCTTGATTTTAGAGGGTCCTACTTGCACATGAATCTCTTCAGGTATTACCTCAGTTTTGTCAGTAAAGAACTTCAGCATGTGCTGGTTCATTCAAGAGACTATTTCTTTGAGACAAGTCTCAGCTCGTGATAAAGCTTCTTGTTGACAGGACATGTACTTCGGCTTAAAGGATAGGTATAATTGTGAGTCATCGGCATAAACATTGTGGTTCAGCCCATGGTTTCTGGAGATTAAGCCGACAGGTTTTGTGTACATGGTGTAGTATTTTGGTCCTAAGACCGATCCCTTTGGCACGCTATATCTCATGTTAACTTGAGTGGATAATTCCTCATTTACTGACCCTATTTGATAGCGGTCATTTAGATAGGAGGTCATCCACTCAAGGGTTTTCCAATAATTCTGAAGTTTTTCTAGGCGTTTCAGCAACGTTTCGATAGTATCAAATGCAGCCGATAAGCCAATCATCACCAGCATTGTAATTTAACTTTTATCTAGGGATTGAAGGTTGTCGTTCTGAACTTTCAGAAGAGATTTCTCTGTTGAATTATGCTTTCGGTATGTTGAACGATGTTACTCATGTAGATTGTTTCAGGTAAGGTGGGATCAATGCGTTTGTCAACCGCTTTGTCTAACACTTTGGAGACAAATGGCAGATTTGATACAGACCTATAGTTCTTAATATCATATGAATCGAAATCAAGTTTCTTTAGAATTGGTCTGACACGTGACTTCTTGAAACGGTTTGGAACGAAGACAGTGTCTAAAGAGGAGTTAACAATGTTTTTCCAAATCGGTAGGAGTTCATCAAGGCATGCCTTTATCAGCAATGTAGTTATTGGTTTCAGTCCGCAAGACTTACAAGGGGAGGCGCCTTAATGATCTGTTATACTTCTTGCACTGTAGCTGTGGCAAATATTTATAAAACGTTTGTTGAATGCTGCATCTCAGTTGTAATCGGCACACTGGATACAGTGCCCGTATTTTGTCCTATTTGTCAACGAAACATTTAGGCAATGAGATGTCACTAGTTGAACCCAGCAGATGCTTAGTGACTTTGAAAATATGTTTGAGTCTGCCTGGCATGATTCAACTTTCTCTGAGTAGAAATCAATTATTGACTTTATCACTAGCTTGTTGACTTAAGCACACTGTTATCTGTTTAGCTGATGGTCTATTGTGAGCCTAGACTTGTTCCAGTTCCATTCAAATATGTACCTTACATGTTTAGCATCGTGCAGTCCCTAGGTATACCAAGGACATGATGGTCCGCGCCTTGTGGTTTTAGTGCACTGTGGTGCATGTTTATTGACAAGTGCCGCCAGTGTTTGTGTATATGATTTAAAACCATCTCATCAGCATCTGTCGTTTGCATAACTTGCATCCATGGGTTCTGAGTTGAAGAGCTCTCTTTTAAATGATTCGACATTAATTGCCCTAGGTTTCCGAAATAAAACAGGTTTTCATTACTCTACTGTAGGACAGTCCAGGATCTGTGACTTCAATGTTCGACACACAGTCGTCACCATCCCGTGTAAATAACAACTTCAAGAGTACGTCCGCCTATATTGTATAAAGGTTTTTTTTACAATTTTCAAAATCCCATAACTCTGTAGAAAATTTTCGGAAAAATATAAGCACAGCTAGGCATAGTTCTGATCAATCCTATTAAGTTTCATGAAAATCCGACAGCATGTCTTGGATAAACCGCGAGGACAACATTTCAATGTAAAACAAGATGTGTTTGTGAAACACTATGCCCCCGACCCCTGAAGGGTGATCTTGACCTTTGGCCACTGGTCAGGGAGTTCAACGTGACACGTCACATCGTCTTTGTGTGGTTAACATTGGGGGTGTACAATAAAATTTCAATACATCTGCAGACAATCCAATAAATCTGCAGACAATCATCGATCCGGAACAGGAAAACGATAAACACACATAGGCATAGTGCTGATCAATCCTGTGAAGTTATATGAAAATCCGACCAAAATGTTTTAGAGAAACTGCACGGATAGATTAAAATCGGACAAACGAACGGACGGACTAGGGAGCAGACATATGGACAGACTGACAGACAGACGCCGCATACAAAAACGATATGTTACCCCAGTATAATAGGGATACATAACTAGCAGGTCCATTGGTTACTAAAATAATAGGAATATCAAGTTTAAGTTTTAAGCAGACGTGTAGATTAGGAAACTTGCGTTTATAAATGGACAGACAGACAGAGGGACGAATGGATGGACAAATAAAGGGACGGCAATATTGTGTGGACGGATGAAAGGACTGTCAGACTGACAACCTGGTTCAGGTATACAATCATAATTTCGTTGTTTGGGTATGCTACCAAACTCTATATATGTATATGTTGTAAAAATCGCAATGAGAATTATTCCCTTGACATGGTACCGGCCAACCCTACTGACTCATCTACCAAACCTTTCTCCGCTTGAAATCCGTTAACAATTTATGATCAACAGTTATTACACAACAGTCGCCGCAGTGACCCGAGGTAAATACAAAGCGATGAAATAAAATGATGTCGCGTTTTAACTTCCCTAGCAGCATGCAAACATTTCCGGGGTCCGCTAGTCTAGATTCGTCCCAATATAGTGACCTCATGAATATTTATTAGATTTGTAGAAAATATAGGGATAGATTTATTGTAGCTTCACAAGCAAACAGAGCAGACCATTTTCAGATGACCTTGTTGGACTTACTCTATTTGCAAAGGTGTAGAGAAAGCAAGCAAAGCAGACCCTGGCCTGATCAGATGACTCCTTTAGGTCTACAGTCTACAAAGATGTAGAAAGGCGTATATATTGAGTAAATGATTGAACATATTATCCAATGAACAATGTTCACTATTAAATGATATTTGACAGAAGTAGTCTGTGACGATGTGACCCTCTACAAAATTGTGATATCTCAAAAACCATGACTGTCAGAGGCAGGGCTAGATTTCCTAAATTAATATATATTTATAACTATAGAGAAAACCTTTCAAAATCTTCTTTTTCCGGAGAAAGCGGTCAAATATGAATGGCATTTGGTAGGAATAGCGGCTTGCAAGGAATATGTACTGCTTTCCATTCAGCATAGCTTAACCCTTTACCCAATCGCCAAACCTCCAAACCCTTATCTTACACCGATATAGGTAAGCCTTATCCGATAATCAATAACCAATATCCATGTGGTAAGCGTAACACACTCTCACCAATACAGTTTATTGGACATATTGAAAAATTAGTTTGAATCTGACACCTGTCCTTTTCAATCCCATATAAATGCATTTATGTTTACCATTATCATTATAGTGTAAATAAAAAGATTTTAGGAAATTAAATTCTCTTTTTGATGGTGTATTTTTCATTCAATTTGAAGTATGTTCAAGCATAATACACGGGGATAAAACGAGACAAGTCAATATATTTAACCTATCGCCTGCTATTCAAAATAAAATATAATTTCCAAACAGGCTTGATCCAGATCAGAGCTGAGTAAATAATTCCTATATTCATTCAGCGTGGACCCAAATCATACAGCGAGTAACTCGCCGGTTCGGGATCCACGCTTGTATCGATATCAGACGCTGAGAGACTCATTTCAGCCATTAAGGTTAGATCCAGATCAGAAGCTGAGTATTATGTCTGATCTGGATCTAGATCCAAACACTGATTTAGATCAGATACTGAGTAAGTCGGCACCGGACCTGGGTCCAAAATTTATCTAATTAGATTTTGGGTAACTGTGTGTCTGATTTAAATCCAATTATAGATCCTGATTAGATGTTGAGTTTTCCGGTGCCTGATCTGGATCTAAAGTATTGAACCCGTCTAGGTTAGGGCCTGGCTACAAAACGAATGCCGCCACCAGAAAAAAAATAATCGGAAGACAAATTTCATCTGCATGTTCACTGAACTAAAACTATACTACTAATTCATTTAAGTTCAGCTATCTGTTGCTCCCAGAAAGTCCGCAACAAATCAATTAATTTCGGGGCTGCTAGGACACAAAATGACAGCGACACTGTCTGTTAGAAATTGCACCGGCTTATTGAATATGACCATAGAGGCAGTGCCTTAGTTCATATTATTGATTCTGTATCTTTAAAGTATTTATGTCTAGTATACATTAGATTTTGTCTCTGAAAATAGTTTGGAGGTCAATAAAACCGATACCTTTATTTATAAAAAACGGAATTTTCAAAAAGAGTCGTTGGTATTCAGATAGTCAATGTGCGTTGTGAGAACATGTAGAGTAAAATTTTGTAAAATTTTGTATCAAACTAGCCGTTCCTATAAGAGGATCGGATCTAAATTGATTTTATCGGCTTGCTCGTCAATTTCCTTTAATGAAGATATAAGTCTAGAAAGCATGGCATGTTTACCAGAAGTTATACGTAAAGTATGTAGATCAAGAATGGTCATCTTCATACGAGATATTCGTTAAATATTACCATTTTTACGAATGCCATGTGATCGAGAATTGCGTTTCCTTATAGTAAAAATAGAAATATATCTATATCAGGATCTTTTGAAATATTTCCAGTTTGGTGCATATTATGTTTAAGCCTAAAGGAAAGGTGCTTGCAAATTCTTAATCCAATTTAATTTAGATATAGGTCTAACATTCGATTTAAAACTTTAGTAGCATCCTTATCATAAAATATATGCTCTACAGGTTGTACTAAAACATTTTTAAAAGAATTGCAAAACAAGTCTTAGTATAAAAAATAAATAGTGTACGATTTCGACATTGATATTCGTTCATCCGGAATCGAGTCTTCAAAGCACGGCTTGTTGGACCAACGTACTGTATACGGCAACTAGGCGCGTTTCAAGTTAAAATATAAATAATGTGAGGTGTAGCACAATCAACGTCTGAGTTTATCTTGGCATTACCTTTCCCCTATTAACTGTTGATTTTATAGTATAATTACAAGAAATGTTACTACAGCATATACACCTCTTAGCAAATCACTTTTTGGATAATCGGAAATACTCTGTGTCGGTTATATACGAACCGTTTACGAATAGAAGAACATTTTAAATAACATATTTTAAAGGCAAATGTACAACTCTCGGTCCATTGCAAGGATATTTATAAATAGAAACAGATGGTATGTAAAAATACGATGCCGACTGGAGGTTAAGTTGTTTTAAACGTACATAAGTTTGAAGGGAAGAGAAATTAGAAATATCTTTGGGTACTTGAACAGACGACGGAGAGTGCATATTTAAAGACAATGTCCGTATCTGAGTACGCATCCGTTATCAGAGTTTTGTCTGATATATACACATTTTCATGCCTTTCAGGTTCGGCAAACGGATAAGTCGGTTCCCATTGGATCTACTCCGTTTGCATATATAATAATGTTGATCTGACACTACCTTTTCTACCATGGCTTATTTTCCTTGTACATACTACCATTTATCGATATTCAGCTAATAAACATGCATAATATAATTACTCAGGTAAAGCGTTATCTTCAGTAACAAAATGAGCATAATATACTAGTAAATCAAATAGTAGTAAACCATCTAACCCCGACGTTCAATGTAAATATTGGTATTGGAGACACAATTCAGCTTAATGCACTACGATATTCAGGCAGAAATCTCCCCTTTGATATTTCTGCATAATCTTCCCCTACATTAGGCAGCCACTTGGTATACATGTATGTAATTCTATTCTACTAGAATTCCGGTTTAGAAAGTATTGGTCGGAACAATCATAAATCTGCGAATATTGCGTGCATCTGTAGAACCACTCGTCTTTACACATATAGGGAGATTAGGGTCGGAAGCTTAAGTAGAAATTGTGTAACTTACCAGTTAAGCATTTTTGCCCTTGGTACCCGGGAGCACATTCGTTTAGACAGTTGCCGGTTTTGACATCGCAAGGCTGACTATCCTTGCAGTAACCGCATCTGTTGGTACAATTACTTCCCCAGGCCTGATAATCACATTCTGTTCAAACAAAGTACAGAGTATATAATACTTAAACACTTATGGTCTTGATAAACTAAATACTACTTATCTCTACCACTACTAAACAGTACTGAACAAGACATTCCGTATAGATAGTATGCAACTCTTCACTGCCTATGGTCTTAATAAACTATTCACGTCGGATAGCTGTACTATTTCATTTTTGTCGTACCCTTTATTGCTTTTCTACAGTTACACTGTTTGCAATCATTGAGTACACTAGCGATAGGAGGATACAGTTTGTTTCACTTAAATATTTTTGTTTTATATGCATTTTACCACTATATTTGCCATCGCGGTTGTAGTTGATTAATCGGAGAGGGGATACGTTTATATACAATGTTTGTATTTTAGAATTGTTATGGAATAAGTGTGAGGTTGGGTGCTCCAAAACCTGTTTAACCCCCAGTGATTTGTCACTCACCGTTTCAAGGCGGTACTTCTTTCTTCTCCCTATTGTATGTTTGTTTTGTCTTTGTGCGTCGCTTTATGTTTTGATGTTATGTATATTTGCTGTGTTTCCTTGTGTTGTTGTTAGGATAGCTGTTTGTTCTGTATGTGGTGTTTCCCGCATGCCTCATATTTGTACCTCTATTTAAGAATTCGACAACTTGTGTGTAACCAAATACTTGATTTAGATAAAGGGTGGTTCGAAAAGTCCGAGTCTCATATTCGTTTGATAGCAAATGGTACAGAAGTTGTTCGAACGTTCTTGTCGAAAAGAAATAAACATGCATTACAAAACTCACTGTTTGTGTTGTGAAAATCCTAATGCAGCCCATAATTCTATAAACTAAACATCGTCCCAATACTCTAAAGTTGTGCTTCTACCATAAACGTATCTTTGTTATAAACACATCGCGCCATTTTGGTTTTTTTAAATAATTAGCATTAGTGTTTAGCTACTGTGAACTACGTTTGGTTTGTAACAGACCGCAACCATTTATGACACTCAACTCATTCACTCATACGTCTTTTGACATCTCTGTAAATGCACCTTTTGTGCTAAGAGAGCGTCGTCACAACGATTTTAAAACTGCTTGTGTCTATAAGTACAAAAATGAATCATGCAGGAAACACCACATACAGAACAAACACTCGCCCGAACAGCAACACAAGGAAACAGCAAATGTACATAACTAGAAAAAACAACAAGAGACGCACAAAGACAAAACAAACATACAATAGGAGGAAGATGGAAGTACCGCCTTGGAACGGTCAGTGACAAAAGTCACTGGGGGTTAAACTTTTCTTTCTCTATTAAATGCCCCTTTTCAGAAGATTCATTCAAACAGGTTGTATCTAAAAACAACAAATGAGATAATGGTTTAAGCATTATTTGTTGGTGACATTCGGAAAAGAATTATTGATTACTTATACAAAGTGATCCATGGAATCCAGGAGAACAACCAGTCAAGCACTTTCCGTCAGATTTATCACACAGGGAGCCGTTTACACAGTTGCCACAGGGTATGGAGCAATTCTCGCCGTAACTGCCATCTGGACACTCTATACAAAAAATATGTTTAAATTTGTTAAGTACAATGTGTACGCTTGAGATAATCTGTTCTAACGCTTTGGATCCAGATCAGACGCATAAGCAATATTATTAAACCCTTTGAACGTTATAATACTTTGCACCCTAGTAATGTTTCGTCTTCAACAATTGTCGTCTGCTTCAGTTCTTAGAAACCATTCTCTGTTTTCTTTGCCACATTGTCAACGTGTCGGTTAGTTTGGATCTCGATTAAACGCCGCACTGGGTTGTGTCTCATCTGGATCCAAATTGTTTGCAGTCATTTAAGGTTTCGCTGCTTTGCTTGCAAAGAGCTAATGGATTAGTTACCATATTTTCATTGTAGTCATTGATGAAGATCTGCAGTGTTTACAGTGTTGCAATATTTACTAACCCTTATCCCAATATAAAAAAGAGCACCACATGCGGATGCCAACGATCGTCTGTGCGATTGTAGCTCCTGGGACAGTGAACTTTTAGCCAACATTAAACACTATCGTTTTTTTAAATGCTCAACTGATCCGTTGTATACTGTTTTCGGAACTCCAGCCATTCCCTGTTTAATATTCATGTGGAAATAATGACCATTACAAAAACGGTAGAATCAGGCAAGTACAATTCCACAAACACAGAATAGACCCAGATTAGACGGCTCTTGCAGAAGTCTCGTGTTGAAGGAAGCATTCAAATGATAAAGGCAACTTTCATCGCGCCATTGAAAACCAGTTGCTGGTCATGTTAGCAGTCGAGGAGCAGTTCTGTGTATGTTGTGTTGTGTATGTATGAGCGTATATATGCTTTCATTGGTGAGCAGTCAATGAGCAGGTATATAAATTTTGCATTAGTTATGAATATATACTTTTGCGGTGAGAAGGCAAGAGAAAGTTCTATGACTATTGTGTTCTGTATGTATATACGGCTTTAGTGATTAATGACAGGAAACGGGTATATGATTGATGTGTTGTGTATGTATATATGCTTTGGGTAGTGAGCAGCAAGAAAAAGTTATATGAAGGTAATGTGTGCACTCATATATACACATACATTTTATTTATGCTTCCTTTGCGATAATGGAAGGTCCTGTCTGACTTCTACTTCTGTAGTTTTATTCATATACATGTATATTAGACATGACATATATTATAAACAATACTTACCAATATCACAAAATTCTGTTTCTTGCATACCTGGCTCACATTGCCCATCACATATCCCAGTTGTCTTGTTGCAAGGCGGGTTTTTACAACGACCACATGTCACGTTGCAATTATAACCCCACTGTCCGTCAGAGCATTCTGAAATAGACAGAGGTCTCTTGATAATGCCACTGAACATCAGAGCATTCTGAAATAGAGAGAGGTCACTGGATAAACTTACTGCTAGTCAGAGGATTCTGAAATAGAGAGAGGTCTCTGGATACACGCACTGCCAGTCAAAGGATTGTGAAATAAAGATCGGTCTCTGGATAAACTGCATGACTGTTAGATCGTTCTGAGATAGATAGATAGATATATGGATCTTAAGATAACCCAAATGCGGATCGGATCATTCTGAAATAGGGAAATGTCTCTGAATAATCTCACTGGATAAAGTCACTGCATGTCAAACTATTCTGAAATAGAGATATCTCTTGGTAACTGCACTGATCATTAGAACATTCTGAAATAGAGAGCGATGATTCTTTGGATAAACTCACTGCAAGTCAGAGGATTCTGAAAGTGAGAGACGTCACTGTATACTCTCACTGTCAGTCAACGGATTCTGAAATAGAGATCGGTCTCTGAATAAACTGACCGCCTGTTAGAGCGTTCTGAGATTGATAGATAGAGAGATTTTAAGGTAAACCCAGTACGCTTCAGAAAATACTGAAATAGAGAAAGGTCTCTGAATAATCCCACTGCTTGTCAGAGCATTCTGAAATAGAGATAGGTATCTGGATAAAGTAACCGCCTGTCACTGTGTTCTAAAAATGAGAGGTCTCTTGATAAATTCGCTGCTTGTCAGGTCTCTGGATAACACTACCACCCATCAAGGCATTCTAGCCTAACATAGAGACATGTCTCGGGTACAATGACTATAATAACCCTCAGATCAGGGTCTGTACTGTTTATCATTTAATCACATCTAGCAAATTTAAGTTTTCAAACTGACTGGAATCTATAATTAAATAAAGATGATCGATTCCAATCTGAACAAAACCCACCAGCTTTGAAAATGTTACTGTTTCTGTAAGACTGTTAGTGTACTTATTAACCCTTTACTCTATTAAGTACATCATATATTACGTCTCATATTACGCTAGGGGTCGTTAGTAGTGAGAAAAGAAACATACTAAATACACTAAATATATCTAACAAACGAAATGCATGTTGTATTGTATCAATGTATATCATAGGGTAATTATATTTATCTGATGGTCATTCACATTTGTATGTACTTGCCTTGATCACAATGAGTTCCTTGATATCCACTTGCGCAGCGATCCGGGCATTTACCAGTTGTCTTCTGACACGCTTTACGACCAAGACATTTACCACAGGATTCAGAACAATTGACACCGTACCATCCATCAGGACATTCTAATAAGAAATACAACTTGTCATTTACCTTTACAAGTATGTATTAACCCATTCCCCATAGACCAGTTTTAGATTCTACCTCTTTGATTTACTCTGCTGAAAAGGAGCATTTACTAGGGAAATTGTAACGTGTAGATGTATAGTTTTGAAACGAATATGATAATTAGAGCATAATCTTCTATGGAGAAAATGCTCTATTTTTCGAAATAGTTTCATTAAAACGGGTTGCTGTGAAATATATGTTTGGTCAAATTCGGAGGTGTTAACAAACGACAAATTACCATTCGATTAATGGTCATGCCACGATTTCTGAGAAACTATTGACCAAATAGATTGGATTCGGATGATACACCGAGTTACTCCGATCAGGTTACAAATGTGACTAATTTCATGGTCTAGGGAATTGCACCAGGCATATGAATTTGTTCTAAAACAAATCATCGTATTATACAAACGGTTGCTCTCATTATGAACCTTAAATACAAAAAGTAAAGGCACATGACTCTATGCAAATATAACCGTTGTTCCATGGAACTGTTTTATCGTATTTTGGTCAGAGTTCATTTATAGAATACCATATACATACGAGGGGCGATTGATAAGTTCGCGGAATTGCTTTATTACTGAAACCTGGAATAGAACACGAAAAAACAAAATCGCTCACGAGATACGTTTACTCGCGACTGACATAGAGCTAAAGAAACAATATTTGCATACATTGAATAATAAAGTTTACATGAAACATTAAACAACAGTACTATGTAGTACTTGAAGCACGCCGACGTCAACGTTGGGTCACGATGACGTTGCCTTAACGTCAAAGTCTAGTGTCTTGTTAACTTTTTCGACTTAATCACCACATGTGATCATATACTTTTTATGTCTATGTACACAATGGTCAAATGTTACCTTAAACTAATCATCACTGAATGACGAAATTACTCCACATGCCTTGTTGCGTAATTTATAAGAACTTCCAAACCGTTGGCATTTAAGTAGAGACCCGGGAACAGACGAATATCCAATGGTCTAATTTTCGTAATCAAGCACTGAGGTTCTACCATCCCTAAATCGCTCGTGCAATTTGTAGGCAAATGTTTTTCAACAGGTTGGTAATGTATGCGAGATTTAAATTTGTTTTAGTGTTTCTACCGAGGAAAGTATGTGTCACACACAAAGTTTGACAACCGCACGCAACTCAATGTTATCTGTTGACGTCACGTGCCGTTTTGAAACCATGGCCATAAAACGGTGCTGTGAAAAAAAACGTCCAACACACTCTATTCCAATGTTTATGGAAATGACTTAGAAAAGTCCAGCTAGCGTCAGTTGCGTTACCGCCAAATTTGCACTAATTTTTACGGCGCACTAGCATGTTTAATGAATTCAGAATACGTGAAATAACAGCGTGCTTCAAGTCACCAAACAGTGGTTTGATATGGATACCATTTATTCTTCTAAAGTGTAACATATCTATTCACCTATCTCATAAAGAACGAGGAAATAAGTTGTTTTACTTATATACGGGTTTTCATGAAATTTGATAAAGAACTAAATTATTGAGAGGAGAATTCCGCGTATTTATCAATCAGCCCTCGTACAATTGAACTTCAATATCTCGAACGTCAAGAGACCATGAACATTACTTTGAGTCATCAAAGTAAATATGCATGTATTTAGTGAGTAAAAGGTTTAATTGTTTAAACAGAACTGTTGTCTGATAAAGCACACTGTACTGTTTATATCGACTTTTAAACGTTTGTTGTCCCATATATTGATTTGTAGCCTAGTCTGCTATCACATTTCGCCAACGCATTTCGGAAAAACAAGGAAATGAAATAAATAAATGCAAATTCAACGAAACAAATACAGATAAAAAACTAGAGACTAAGACAAAAAGCGAAGTTCCTGATTAGACGCCTCGTTGAAAAAGGAGGCGTCTTATCTGGGGCTGTGTTCTGTGTACCATCTGTTATGGTGCATTTTGGTGACAGGTAGGACTAATTAGAGAATATAATGATCACAAGTATCCGGTTCGTTCAAGATTTGTTCGGTGTCTTAATTAGGTGCAACTAATTTGCAATGTTAAATTGCTCTTAGCATGATAATGTTTTAAGTCACTCGTATTATCTATTAAGCGCACATTTTGGTGAAGTTAAACAATTGGTTTTATTTGCTGGAGAAATGACAGTTTAGTATTTCAAATATAGCATGATCAAATACCTACATGTGTTGCTAATCGACCAAATTAAGAGAACGTATGAAAACAAGTGTGTGCGTTTGTTTGTTTGTCATGTGTGTCAGCGCGCACGCTTGCGTGTGTGTACGATTGTGCGCAAATGTCAAATGCATTATTTCTGTAGATTATGTGGGTATGTACTAGTATGTTTGTGTTTGTCTATTTGTGTATGTGTGTGTATGTGTGTGGTATACGAGCATCTGTGTAAATATGTGCACGTGTGTGTGAGAGTGTGCGTGTGTGTATAGGAATCATTTATGAATTTAGTGTCGCAGTGTGTTTTTGTGTAAGACGGCTTGCCCCACACTGACTTTCTTTTATGTATGCTAACATTGATTATAATATGAGCAAGCGTTGTCCATAGAACAGATCGACCCTAACAGTGAAACTTCTCTAAAGTAACCAACCAACGTCACAGTTGCCGCGTAGTGTCACAAGAAAGTAAATTACATTGTAGTTCCAAGCGTTTTCCACCTCGTATTTGGAAACAATTTTATAACTCTGATAACCATTTGCCTGCTAACATAAGTCACAGACAAGTAACTCGGCATCTTATCAGGACCAAGCTGTTGGACACCTGATTTTATTGAATATCAGAGTTTGAGCAAATACAATTTTGTATTCACAAGGTTAATTCTCAAATCCCTATATATGTTTATACATTACCTTGATCACATAGACCTTCAATGTAGCCTGGGACACAACCGTTCATACAAGTGCCGTTTGACTTTTCACAGGGATTTCCTCCAGCACATTTACCACATGTCTCCGAACAGTTTTTGCCATATTTCTGATCAGGGCATTCTAGAATAGATATACATGTAGTGGGATATTTATTTATAATATAGTAGAGCCTCCATGAAACGTTCAAAATAAAGAGTTATCATTATGCGTCTGTTAGGAAGGTGGTAACCTGATGCAGGTGAAAATTGATGCGGAAAGATTCTGTAGTAGCTTTCTGTATTTCTTTTGCCCTGCATAGGCGACCACAACTCTTATATCAATAACATAACGGCCGCTTGAGATAGATTCTACTGTACGTAAACACGGATTTCGGATTCAACTGTTTCTCAGACTTTTGAATGTATAATTCTGTACTGACTATAATTTCGATATCTCACACTTACGGAGCCATCCTAATTAATTCATTGTAACAGATGTTTGAGTCATTTCCTTAGTTCACAGCTTAATACATCTACAGAGTAATGCTGAATGTTTCCGTACTTTCGACCTGCATTAAGCTGTTATATTTTTTCTAGATATGCGTAGTGGTGCATTTTAGAATAAGTCTTTTGGAAGATCCGAACCTTTCACTTCCATTATCCAGAATTTGGGTTATCCGAGTTCGTAATATCACAGTTCAACTGTATCTTTGAATTTAATCACTTATAAAACACGCAATCGGTAGGGTATATGGAGCAAAACGTCTGAACATAATTGTGTACCTAAAATGATATATTAGCATCCAGTTGTCAGTCTCGTCTTCTTAAAGGGTATCTTAAGTGCTAATATAAAAGTTGCGATCGTCGTGTGACAGACCTAACGATAATTTCTGTCGTGCAAACCTTAGCCTTAATTGTTGCACACAAGCACTTGAGATACTATCGACTATCAGAGGAGGAGAAATTGTAGTAAATACGATAAATGGAAAAGTAGTAAAGTCAAGCAGGCAAAGCCACATGCAAGACGCAACCACCACCAAAACACCGATAGACAGCATGACACACACACACACACACACACACAACCACACACCCAAACGCACACGCACACACACACACTAAATGAACACAGAAAACACCAAAAGACACACAAGAAACAGGGACAAACGTTCCACAACATGAACAAACCACAAGCACAAAGACGCAAGGCAAACAAAAGGAAGGGTGACAAAGAGAGTATCGCCTTGGCACGGTCAGCAGCAAAAACACCACTGGGGGTTTAAACCGGTTTACGGACGTCCTAACCTCACACTTCTCTCAAAGTCACCCTAGCTTTACAAATATTGTAAATAAAGGTATCCCCGCTGGACTTACCCACAACATAGACGACGGTGAGCACAGGACAACATGTAAAACATAGCATAATAACTGTGACAATCCGTCAAATATGTACTCAATGACTTTGCTGAAGTCAGAGCACCTGCAGGTAAGCCGTTAAGGGCACGACAGGGAAAAAATAATACATGAGTCTGGTAAGCTCCTCCTGTATCCAAGTTTAAGAGTATACCATCATAGAGTACTACCCTCGGCCTGTCATCGCGCAAGCAAAGAGGAAAGCGTAGCTACCGACTGTAAAAGGGTCGATAACCAAACATGCAGTGTGTTGCAATATAATAGGATCATAACCTTTCTTTTTAAATTTTTTTAATGCGTTTTATAAACAAATCATGAAAATGGATATGACCCCGAATTTTCCTAAGTTTGTAGATAACATCCCCATAAAATTCTGGTTGAGAAATGCCTTGTCGCAGTAACGTCCGTAGATTGCAATTATATTTACTAATGAGAGGTAAATTTCGATAATAAAATTTAGAAAAGGTTTTCCGAAGTTTGTGATATCTGTAACCTTGCTTAAGAAGTTTATCAGTTATTACTAAATTACGTCTGTTAAAATCTTCAAGCAAAGAACAGGCTCGGGCAAACCTAATAAGTTGAGAAATATAAACACCATAAGATGTAGAACGTGGCACATCCCCATCTAGAAAAGGATAATTAACAATTTTAAAATTAAAATCTTCTCTTTTATCGTATACTTTGGACGAAACTTTATCATTTATAATTGAAAGATTCAAATCTAAAAATGAAGCATTAATGTCAGATTGATTAGCTTTGTTTAAAGACAGTTCTTTTGGGTAGATTGAAGAAACCATAGTATCAAAATAAGGATTATCTAAATTCAAAATATCGTCTAAATACCTTGAAGTTTTATTAAAAGCATTAACAATATCGGTCTGTGTATCAGGTTTTAAGCTAAGCATAAAATCCCTCTCGTAGCAATACAAAAACAAATCTGCAACAAGAGGGGCACAATTTGTACCCATGGGTATACCAACAACTTGACGATATATGGTATCTCCATAACGCACAAATATATTATCTAAAAGAAAGGTAAGAGATCTACAAGCATCAAGGCAAGTCCACATTGTGTAATGTTCAACTTCTGAATTCGAAAAGAATGAACGTTGAACATTACAAGCAATGAACATTTTGTTTTCTCTGGCAAAGGTTTTTTCTATTAATTTAATAAGTCTATCCTTTATAAGATGGTGAGGTAGAGTAGTATAGAGTGTAGAGAAATCATAAGAGCTCAGTAAAGAAATGTTATACTGTTCATTTTCAAGTTTTGTTAAAACATCATTTGAATTTTTTATGGACCAAAAAACATTAATACCAGAATTTTCATATATTTTATCACAGTAACGTTTAACATGTTCTTTGATCGTAGTAAGACAGGACGTCAAAAGTATAGATAATTTAGTAGTGGTACAACAGCTAGAGTTGGCAATAAAACGCGACTTATAAGGGTTTTTATGTAGTTTCGGAATCCAGTACAAAGTAGAAAGTTTATGTTGTTTTATGTTAGGACCAGACTTAAAATCATTGCACATTTTTACATGTTCCGAGACTATATCTTTTTCAGGTGTTTGAAAGTTTGGTCTGACAAACTTTCCTAAAACTGGCTTGACTGGTTTACATTATCATTAACACATTACCTACTGAACTGCAGGACTAGTTCACCTTATGACAATAACAAATCACCTACTAGGCTAACCTGACTGGTCCACCTTATGATGCTAACACATTACCTACTGAGCTGACTGGACTAGTTCACCTTATGATAATAACACATTACCTATTGAGCTGACCTGACTGGTCCACCTTATGATAATAACACATTACCTATTGTGTTGACTGGACTTGTTCACCGGATGATCCAAGACATAACCTACTGAGCTTACAGTGTTAATCTTATTATGGTAAAACACATACCTACTGGGCTGACCTGACTGGTCTATCTTATAATACCGATTTTTACCTACTGAGCTGACCGGATCGGTCTGCTTACAGATATAAAATTATCGAAAATGTTAAGAATATGTCTAACTCTTATTTTGTTGCATTACAGATGACTAGAAACCAAACGTCATAATTTACAATGAAATGGTTGCAACAATGAGGAAAGCTATTTGTACATTATGATACTGTAGACTGTTCTGCCATAGTACACTCATACGCTATTGCAAGTGAAGTCTTTATCCTGTGAATAATTCCGAGGATATACTAATGCCTAAAAACATGTTAAGGGAAAATTAGTTTCAGTGTTATTAGTTTAAAGATAATGCTGCTTAAGCTTGTGCTAGGGGTGTGAGAGTGTTGCACTTGTAATAACTGCTCCTAAACAGATTCAACAAAACCGAGCCTGCGATTTTCTCTTTTCACATCGATGCTTTCAAAGGATCTCCTACTTTCAGAAATTATACTAAATGGCTGTTTGTCAATTATTTAAATATCTCATTTCTAAACAGAAGTTAATCAGTTATTAAAGTCAATTTATTAAACAGCTGTTGATCTGTTATTTAAATGGTTTATTAATAAACTATAAATGAGTTATACGGGCAGTTAGTTGTTAATAGCTGTTGATTAGGTATTCGAGTGCCTAAGTACTAAACATGGGTTATTATGTTGTTTAATGGCATGTTGTATGAATGTCACCATCGCATCAGAGGCAAGGTATTTGATGTGTGATAATTAATTTACTAATGCTAATTATTTAGTCAACCTGGAGACAGATCCCTAAATCAAAATGTAAAATATATCCACATATTCTAATTTAAAATATTTTCTGATTTAAAGTCCTGGGTGTGTTCTACATGCATACTTCCAAGTCATGGGTTCATAGAACCGTGTTTATAAAAAATGGAACCAAGAAAGCATTTTGAGTATATAGAATTGAAAGAACAGAATACATTTTGTAGTGATTTTTACAATAGTACATCATCATATCCAATAAAAGTGAACCACATATTCAGTCTTAACAAGGTCAAATGTCATAAATATACTCATTGCAATTCCACAAATAAATATTATATTATATCGTCTTTTTCTTTTTTCAATTTTACAACTTTGAGAACTAGTTCTTTGAGAACTTTGAGGTAATTTATCATTTCAAAACAAGAATTGATAATATAAAAGTATGTCTGCTATCATTTCGAACAAGAAGTACAGAAATTTGAAGGTCAAATGTCATAAATATACCCAGTGCAATTCCACAAATAAATATTGTATTATATTTCTTTTTCTTTCTTTAATTTTACAATTTTGAGAGCTAGTAAATGCAATTACACGTTAGTCGTCGAAGGTAATTTATCAATGTCAAAACAAGAATTGATAATATAAAAGTATGTCTGCTATCATTTCGAATAGACAGATCTTATTATGTTCAACCCTTGTTTTGAAAATGATCAATTACTTTCGACGACTAATATGCAATTGCATTCACCAGTTCTCAAAATCTATAAAAGTGAAGAATATATATATATATAATATTATATTTATTTATGGATTGGCACTGAGTACTATTATAGCATTTGACCTTGTTAAGACTTAATATGTGATTTATGTTTATTGGATAAGATGATGTACATGTACTATTGTCCAAATCAAGATGATATGTGATATGAGTATACATAATAGAAATGAACAATGAATGAGTGTGTAAAACCCAACTCACTCACTCAGTGTTCATTACTCTTCAGTATACTCAAAAATGCTTTCAGGGCTCCATTGCTTTACAAACACTGCTCTTAGTTCTCTTTACTTAAAATGTGGATGTTAAACGCCTCCAGAAGATATTTTAAAGTATAAATACATGATGCTATAGTTTTACATTTTGGTTATGTTTCTGTCTCCGGTTTGATAAAATAATTAGCGGCTATTAAATTAACCCATTTGCGCCAAGTGGATTCTTCCATGCTTATGGATTAAATTATTCTATTGTTGATCTAAGGGATATCTTGTATAAAAGTACAAAAATGAGTCATATAGGAAACACCACATACAGAACAAACAGTCACCCGAACAGCAACACAAGGAAACAGCAAATGTACATAACTATAAAAACATTTTTGTTTTGTTTTATGTTGAAATCCCTATTAGCAAACAGTGTAGACTAATCAGACGACGCGTAACGCAGCGTCAGATCAGATTCTACACTGTTTGCTCTTTTCCAATATATGGGACTGTTGGCACAAATGGATTTATCAAACATCAAATAGCTACCCGCTGAGTCCATGTCAATATTCGTACAATATTCCATTAAACATCTTAAAATGTTGTAGTATTTAGTCAATCAAATACCTAGCCAAATATCAACACTTAACTGTCCGTATTACTAACAAACAGTTTAGTAATGGATTATTTGAACAATATATCAACCAGTGTTTCATAAAATTAATTAAATAACTTATTAATTACTGTTTAGTGATGAGATACTTCAATAACTGACCAATAGCAGTATAGTAATTGGGTAATTATATAAGAATGGGTTATCCGTTGTGCACATATTCGTTGCCATATGGGGTCGAATAGTGTTTGCTTGGACAAGGGAGCATATTGGGCGTATATAATGTTTGTTTATTTGTATTGTTTGTACTGCATTATGTAGTTTGTATGCATGAACTGCAAATCGACCTATTCTGTTATTCCTTTGGCCTATATACGTACGGCAATGTTTTTGTGTAGTGTTGTATGCCAAACATACACCCAAGTCAAGTTGGTCTGGGTAATAACTGTATGACGTACTGACACTGTGCTTAAATTATTACATTTGAGCTTTAGGTGATTTTAGTGCGTAAACACAATGTAATATGACACGGTTAGATACACGTATGATAGAATGATGATGTGGGGTTACCTGTGATTCTAAATTTGATTATAATTTTACTATTCTTATCGATATCTATATATCAAAAATACATGGATTTTGTTTTAATTATTGTAGATGCATTGAATATACCCAGTTTTGTATAATAATTTATTCATGTGAAACACCTTTAAACGCACGTATATTGCGTGAAAAGAGCGCTATTGTATCTGTTCATAAACAGTATTTGAATGTTCAACACTGCTCACGCCCCCTAGCAATGGCTTAAGCGGTATTCAATTTTCAGAACAAAAAGTACTGAAATTCATGATCTCCAAGGATCAGAAGGTATAACAACACTGAGAATGAAGTACGGGGCGACGTTTTACGGTCGCCACACAAGCACTTAACACTTGCTGTTGTGAAGTGTTGTGATCCCCGAAAGCAAAAATTGCAACACAAAAAGAGAAAATTGCAGACTCGGTTTGCAGAAGCGGTATTCAATTTGCAGAACAAGAAGTACTGAAATTCATGATCTCGAAAGATCAGTTGGTATAACAACACTGAGAATGAAGTACGGGACAGCAGTATTCATTTTGTTTTCAAAGCGGTGTTTCACTTTCGCTGGCAAAAGTTTATTCTATTAATTTAATTTTATTTTATAAGATGGTGAGGGAGAGTAGTATAGAGTGAAATCATAAGAGCTCAATGAAGTAATGTTGTTCTGTTAATTTTCCATCTTCTACCTGCTGTATGTCTGTTTTGCCTTTGTGCGTCTCTTTGTGTTATTTATATACATGCACATTGTACTGTGTATTGTGGTGCTGTTTGGGCGGGTGTGCGTTTTGTATGCGGTGTTTACGGCATGACTCTAACATGTACGTTTAGTTAAAATATCATTAGACTGGAGTTCGCAATAAAACGCGCCTGATAAGGGTTTTATGTAGCGTCTGAATCCAGTACAAAGTAGAACATTTATGTTGTTTTATATTAGGATCAGATTCAAAAGTATTGCATATTTTAGCATGTTCCGAAACTATATAAGGTCAATAAAGTAAATCTCCGCCGGACTTCCCCAAAACATAGAAGACAGTAATCACAGTTCAAAATGTAAAACAGCATAACAAAGTCCGTCAAATATGTACTAAATGGCTTTGCTGAAGACAGAGTAACTGCAGGGAAGTCGTTAAGGGCACGACAGAGAACAGGTAATACATGAGTCTGGTAAGCTAATCCCATTTCTGGGTTTAAGAGTATACCATCATAGAGTACTACCCTCGGCCTGTCATCGTGCAGGCAAAGAGGAAAGCGTAGCGACCGACTGTAAAAGGGTCGATAACCAAACATGCAGTGTGTTGCAATATAAAAGGGTCATAACCTTTCTTCCTTAAAGTTTTAGTCCGTTTAATAAACAAATCCTGAATTATCCTTAGTTTGTAGATAACATCACCATAGAAATTTAGATGAGAAATACCTTGTTGCAGTAACGTCCTTAAATTACAGTTATATTTACTAATGAGGGGTAAATTTCGATAATAGAATTTTGAAAAAGCTTTCCGAATTTTATGATATCTGTAGCCTTGCTTTAGAAGTTTATGAGTTATAATTAAATTACGACTATTAAAATCTACTAGCACAGAACAGGCTCGGGCAAAGCGAATAAGTTGAGAAATGTAAACCCCATAAGATGTAGACCGGGGAACATCTCTATCTAGAAAAGGTTAATTAACAATTTTGAAATCGAAATCTGCCCTTTTACCGTATATTTTAGACGAAGCTTTATCATTAGTGATGGAAAGATTCAAATCTAAAAAGGAAGCCTGAATGTCAGATGGGTTCGCTTTGTTTAAAGTAAGTTCTTTTGGGTAAATAGAAGAAACCATATTTTCAAAATAAGGATTATCCAAATTCAAAATATCGTCAAAATACCTAGACGTTTTATTAAAAGCACTAACAATGTCAGATTGTGTATCAGGTTTTAAACTAAGCATGAAATCCTTCTCATAGCAATATAAAAACAAATCTTCAGAATTTGAAAAGAATGAACGTTGAACAATACAAGCAAGGAACATTTTATTTTCTCTGGCAAAGGTTTTTTCTATCAATTTAATCAGTTTATCCTTGATAAGATGGTGAGGTAGAGTAGTATAGAGTGTAGGGAAATCCTAAGAGCTCAATCAAGAAATGTTATACTGTTCATTTTCAAGTTTAGTTAAAATATAATTTGAATTTTTTTATGGACCAAAACACATTAATACCAGAATTGTCATATATTTTATCACAGTAACGTTTAACATGTTCTTTGATAGTAGTAAGACACGACGTTAAATGTTTAGTAGTAGTACAACAACTAGAGTTAGCAATAAAACGCGCCTTATACGGATTTTTATGTAGGTTAGGAATCTTGTACATAGTAAAAAAGTACAAAAATGAGTCATGCAGGAAACACCACATACAGAACAAACAGTCTCCCGAACAGCAACACAAGGAAACAGCAAATGTACATAACTATAAAAACAACAAGAGACGCACAAAGACAAAACAAACACAAAATAGGGGGAAGATGGAAGCACCGCAATGGAACGGTCAGTGACAAAAGTCACTGGGGGGGGTTAAACCGGTTTATGGGCGCCCAACCTCACACTTATTCCATCCCAATCCTAAAAGACAAACAGTGTAAATAAACGTATCCCCTCTCCGACTAAGCTACAACAACTGCGACGGCAAATACAGTGGTAAAGTGCATGTATAACGAAAACATTGAAGTGAACAAACTGTATCCACCTATCGCTAGTGTACTCAATGATTGAGCTGCAAACGGAGTAACTAAAGAAAAGTAATAAAAATAGTACAGATATCCGACGTTCTCCTTCCATTTCTGGATTTAAGAGGTCGCCTTCATAGAGTACTAAAGGTACAAAAATGAGTCATGCAGGAAACACCACATACAGAACAAACAGTCGCCCGAACAGCAACACAAGGAAACAGCAAATGTACATAACTATAAAAACAACAAGAGACGCACAAAGACAAAACAAACATGCAATAGGGGGAAGATGGAAGTACCGCCTTGGAACGGTCAGTGACAAAAGTCACTGGGGGGGGGTTAAGCCGGTTTATGGGCGCCCAACCTCACACTTATTCCATCCCCACCCTAAAAGACAAACAATGTAAATAAACGTATCCCCTCTCCGACTAATCTACAACAACCGCGACGGCAAATACAGTGGTTAAGTGCATATCTAACGAAATCATTTAAGTGAACAAACTGTATCCACCTATTGCTAGTGTACTCAATGATTGAGCTGCAAACAGAGTAACTGTAGAAAAGTAATAAAGGGTACGACAAAAACGAAATAGTACAGATATCCGACGTTCTCCTTCCATTTCTGGATTTAAGAGGTCGCCTTCATAGAGTACTAAACCTTTCTTGTCGGAGTACATGCAAAGAGGCCAGCGTGATTGCCAACTGTAAAAGGGTTCACAACCAAACATGCAGTATGTTGTAGTACTACAGGATTATATCCCTTTTTAATGAAGTGTTTAACATATTTGATGAACAAAGTGAGAAAATGGGTATGTCCAATAATTTTACGAAGATTGTAAATCACATCACCATAACATTCAGCATGTGAAACACCGTGTCGCAGAAGCTCCTTGAGATTAGATTGGTACTTGCCAATAAGCGAAAGATTTCGAAAGTAAAATTTAGAAAAAGATTTTCCTAGTTTATGGTATCTATATCCTTGCTTAACAGTTTTTCCAGTTAAAATGAGATTTCGACTGTTAAAGTAATCAATAGATGAACAAGCTCTAGCAAAACGAATAAGTTGAGATATATAAACCCCGTAAGATGGAGCACGGGGAACATCCCCGTCAAGATGAGGAAAATTAACACTATAAGAAATCATTCCATTATCAATTTTAAGGTCGAGATCAAATACGCTGCATAATTGTCGGACCTGGTTAGCTTTATTCAATTTGAGTTCTTTAGGATAAATTGTAGGAATCAGAGCATCAAAGAAAGGATTATCTAAGTTAAAAATATTATCCAAATATCGACAAGTTATATCGAAGGCTTTTATAACATCTTCTTGTGATTGAGGATTCAAACGCAACATGAAATCTTTCTCATAGCAGTACAGAAACAAATCTGCGACAGGTGGTGCACAATTCGTACCCATTGGAATACCAATTACCAGACGGTATATAGCATTCCCATAACGTACAAATATGTTATCCAAAAGAAAGGTTAGTGATTCGCACACTTCTGAGCAAGTCCAATTGGTGTAATATTTCATTTGCTCGTCAGTAAAGAAAGCTTTTTCAGCATTACATGTCAAGAATGATGTTTTTCCCGGGCAAATACTTTCTGGATTAAATTAGTAAGTTTATCCTTAATTAAAATACGAGGAAGAGTTGTGCACAGATTACAAAAATCGTACGTGCATACAGTGGATGCAAGATACCTTTTGTTCTTAAGTTTGTTTAAGACTTCTGAAGAGTTCTTAATAGACCAGAAGAGATTCATTCCAGAATTTTCATAAGTCTTATCACAGTAGAACCTTACATTATCCTTTACCTTCGTTAAACAAGAAGTCAAAAGTATAGACAATTTAGTAGATGTACATGAACTAGAATTTGCAATGAAACGCGCTTCATACGAGCGTATGGTTTTTATGTAGTTTGGGTAACCAATACATTGTAGGAAGTTTATGTTATGGTATGACTTGGTATTAATAATGTCCTGCTTCAAGACATCGATATAATGTAATCGTTAAATAATAATCACATTATTCGATGCCTTATCAGCAGGAACAAAAACGTATTTTGAATGGCAATCCTGTAAACCCTTTTTAAGATGTCTAAAAGAAATTCTAGGTTTAGGTGGAAGAAACTGTTTATTAGAGCTATAAAAAAGTGTTATCAATAATATCAAAAAATAGCCTTTTCCAACTAGAAAGATCATTAGGCTCAACATGTTCTCTTCGACACCATTTAATACTAAAAATTTGTAAAGCCTACGCAATCTGAACTCGACAAGAGTTAAAATCTATCATGGATGGTATTCTATATTTATTCAAAAGAGATCGTAAACGTTTATCTTTAATTATCTCAAAATTACCAGTAACCACATGACCAGCCGGAGAATAGCAAAATTTTGAGGTGGCGCAATCTCAATTATCAGGAATATTATCATTAATATTAAGGTCGGCCACAATTTTATTATAGTTGAAACTTGTATTTCTGATGGGTTTGTTATATTTGTAGCAGGTGATAGATGGTTCTGAATTTTTAAAGTATTTAGGAATAGTGTCAATTACATTTTTGTCTCTAAAAATATTTTGGAGGTCAATAAAATCAATACCTTTATTAATAAAAGGAATTTGCAAGAAGTATCTTTGGTGTTCAGATAATTTGTCAATGTGCGGTCTGAGAACATGTAGAGTAAAGCTTTGTATCAAACTAGCCGTTCATATGAGAGGATCTGATCTAAAATGATTTTATCGGATTGCTCGTCAATTTCTTTTAATGAACATTTAGATAAGGAGGTAAGTCTAGAAAGCATGGCATGTTTGCCAGAAGTTAGATGTAAAGTATGTAGATCAAGAAGAGTCATTTTCAAACGAGATTTTCGTTTAATATTACCATTTTTGCGAATGCCATGTGATCGAGATTTGCGTTTTCGTATAGAAAAAAAAAAAAAATATATATATATATATATATATATATATATCTGGTTCTTTTGAAATATTTCCAGTCTGGTAAATATTATCATCCAGTCCTAAAGGAAAAGGTGTTTGCATTTTTTTATCCAATTTAATTCAGATATAAATCTAGCTTTCGATTTAAAGCTAATAGTAGCCTTCTTATCATATGTTATATGCTCAACAATTTGTACTAAAACATCTTTAAAAGAATGGCCAGATTTCCGAAAGTGTTGGTATAAAAATTGTTTAGATTACGATTTCGACACTGATATGCATGCTCACGAAATCGAGTCTTCAAAGCACGTCCTGTTTGTCCTACGTACTGTATACCGCAACTAGGCGCGTTTCAAGTTAATACATAAATAACGTTAGTAGTAGTACAATCAATGTCTGAGTTTATCTTGACATCAAATGTTCTACCATTAACTGTATATTTTATAGTGGAATTACAAGCAAAATTACTACAACATATGCACCTCTTAGCAAAGCACTTTTGGATAATCGTTTACGAATAGAAGAAGTATTTTGGATAACAGATTTTAAAGGTGAAAGTACGACTCTTGGTCCATTGAAAAAACATTTATTAATAGAAAAAAAATAGAAATTAATAGAAAGAGATGGTATGTGAAAAGATGATGCCGACTGAAGATTAAGTTGTTTTAAACGAACAAAAGGTTGAATGGAAGAGAAATTAGAGATATTTCTGGGTACTTGTACAGACGACACAGATTGCCAGTTTATGTTGTTTTACTTTAGGATTAGACTTAAAAGTATTGCACATTTTTCAGGGGTTTGCACTGTAATATAAGTTTGTGACCCAGTTAATTCTTTCTTCAAAACATCAACATAATACAATCGTCACATAATTATTACATTATTTGATGCCTTGTCAGCAGGAGCAAACACATAATTAGATGAAAATTCGAAATGTTTTTCTTCAGATAGCCATAATTGCTGCACTTATATCAGTTATACGAGAAACAATGATTGTTGACTGCCCGTGCCAAGGCGGTACTCTCTTTGTCACCCTTCCTTTTATTTGCCTTACGTCTTTGTGCTTGTGGTTTGTTCATGTTGTGGAACGTTTGTCCCTGGTTATTGTGTCTCTTTTGGTGTTTCCTGTGTTCATTTCGTGTGTGTGTGTGTGCGTTTGGGTGCGTGGTTGTGTGTGTGTGTGTCATGCTGTCTATCGATGATTTGGTGGTGGTTGCGTCTTGCATGTGGCTTTGCCTGCTTGACTTTACTACTTTTCCATTAGGACTAACTATAATGTTGGTAGTACCATCTTTCATAAAACCGACTCATTAGTCAAATGAACACTACAGTGTACTTATACAGCGTGTTTGTCAAAAACGTTACAAAATGGACATTTTATTCCTACTATTTACTACTCGGTTTTAAGACTGTAGTAATGAAGTAAGTAGGTACATATTTCATTATTCTGATATGTGCATGTTATACAAATCATATAACAAATCAACTATTCAAATAGTTTAGCATCCGGCCCAGTGGGCTAGAAGTCCCCATTTCAAATATCTACATTGTATATAACATATTATTATATTCTATATGTACACATACATGAGTAATAACTTAACAAACCATTATGGTTCCTTTTAGTTCTTGGCAGAGAAATAAAAATAAACAGAAACATATGCGACGTTCAGTGGTGTAGTGGTAACGCGCTTAACTATCAGTCCGGAGGTCCGGGTTGAAATCCTGGTCCCTCCCGGAAATTTCAGAGACGCTTTACCGCGTCTCCCACCCGCACATCCTCTCCACAAGGGGGTTAAAATGGGTACCTATGAGAGTCACTCGCCGGTACTGCGGCTGCATGATTGCGCCATATGTTAGTAGTGCTCAATATTGTAGGCCAATAACTCAATGACCAGGGGAGTAAATTTACAGTCATAACTAGGTTCTTCACTTTTTTACATCCACTGTGACAATTAAGCCCCACAACTACTGCAAGGTAGGAAGGTCTCTGGGGTCAAACATTGAGCATTATTACAAAGCTGATAAGGAACACTGACTTAGATTCAAGCATTGGGCAATATAACGCATTTTCTCGCTTCTAAGACGAAGTAGATAATATGAATTACTAAAAATAGGAGTACTAGAAATCCTTATCTCGAACACCCCTTGTCTGGTGTGTTTATACGCGCTATATGGCGAAATTAATAAAAGGGAAGTAATTTGTACAAAATTATACCAACATTTCCGTAGGCAACAACCATATAAATTAACGTTGATATCATTAATAAGCACGATAATGAAATTCTATTTATCATATAAACATTTTAAAAGCCTATTTAATTAACCGAATACGTTGTTGTTCTATAGTCACTCATTCATTTATATTTAGGCTAAAACGTAACGTTTGTGGTTGTCATAACAAATGATGTCATTTGGTGTGACGCTTTTATGCTGCAGTTTATTGCTATTAGATATGGAAGTCTAATTACGCAATGTAAAGTAGTACTTCACAAAATCCGATAATTTACTTGGCTTTAGGGCGTATTTCAGCGGGAAAAATAATCAAGCATGGGATTTGTTACAGTCAGGGGTTTCTTTACCCTCAGTTAAGAAAGAAAATATATAATATATGGAACTGGAGCAAACATGAATGTGTATTATTTTGCGATTTATGCCTGATCACCTACTTATGAAATCAAACTTAGACTGGTCCAAATGTCTGCTTAAATTGCTGGTCTTGAAAGTAGATAGTGTTTTTGGAACACAAACTTTTTATCATACCTGCATTACATTTATCTCCTTCCCAGCCTGATGTGCAGCCATTCACGCATTTGCCAGTTACATGGTAACAGTAGGCATCGCCACCACGACAATGAGCACTGCACTTGTCTCTGCATCGCTTCCCATATTTACCGTCTGGACATTCTGTTTATTTAAGAAAACGATATTTTAACGATGATTTTAAAGCCATAAAATCAGCGATAAATGTTTATTTTTTTCCAAAGTCAGTATAAAACAGTTATAGCACACTTTGGAACATAACATGGATACAATGCGAGCAGACTCAGATCAGTCACCACATTATATGATATGAACAAGGTACAGTAAAATGTTAAGACCCTCGAAACCGGACGTTAAAGTTATAAATATAATATGGGTCTTGGTGGCAGATGGAAGGTTCATGCAGGGTGAAATTCAGCCTCTAGGAATTTTCTGCATGACTTTCACCCTGCATTAATCATACACCTGCTTAAAAGTATCATAATTCTTCTCTACTAGAATTTCGGTTAAGAGGGGTTGAACTGTACACATTTCTTAAAAAATGCTCGTATGTTGATCAACCGGAAAATATATGACCCAAAAATAGAAAGAGATGTTCAATTCTTCCAAAACTTAGGCATATAAATGTATTCATTTAAAGGGGAAGTCCCTACAATGAACATTGGTATTTGTTATGCTCTATCATTATTATGAAGGCTCCCAATTTGAACTTCTATCGAAAAATGCCCCTGCGATACAAATAAACCAATTTCATCAATACTGATAATTTTTGTTCTACAATACAATATTATCGACCTTTTCCGTTAAATTCTCCCACGTTTCGCCGATGATCACCCGATACCTCCATTGTTTACGTAATAGATTTCTCGGAAGTTGTCGGAGAATCGCACATAGGGCGAACAGTTACGAAACTACTTATATGGAACAATAGTCAAACAGGGAGAGCCACACACGAAATGACACCGCACCAAACACCATCAAACAAGAAACGGTACAGCCACAAGACAAAACATAAAAGGACGCATATCAAGACGAATAACATTAAATATTAAGCATATAAAACAACAAAATTGACCATAGGCTGAAAGCAGGAGTACTGCCTTGGAACGGCCAGTAACCAAAATAAGCTACCGGGGGACTTAAACCTGGTTTACGGGTTCTAAAACCCAACCCGAATAAAACTGAAACACCGGGGAGTAAAATCGGGATCGGCGATATCAAACACATGGATGTTTTGTCATTATCAACGGTAATTTAATGGTTTTTTTGCAATATACTACCTTTCAGAATATAAACAAATGAGTTTTGTATATCTTAGTGTTTATGAAACGCGTCAAATGTAGGGACATCCCCTTTAATCCAAAACACCTCATTTCAATTTTCCAGGCATATTTCTGAAAAATGCATCTGGCCTATGTGTGCCTTGAAACTAATCTGTCAAACACTACAAGACCAAATAACTGGACTCACAATTACTTTCAGCATATGCAGTAAAATGATATAGGGTTTCAAGTGGGTGCTTAATGCAGGATAACAGTCCTGCAGAAAGCTGCTAGAGCAATTGTCCGCATGACTTTCATCCTGCATTAAGCGATGAGGGTCTATATTTGGTAAACTGTTTTATACTACAGTGGCATTGTTTGTATACAGGTGGTTGGAATGCCAAAGGCAACTGAAAATATATACCTAGTAAGATAAATATATTACCTACCTGGATTTAAAAACTTGATATCGTTCGAAGCTGTGCAGCAGTATGCAGTTATTTCATGTTTATTTGGGGAATATTCAATCCTATTCTCCCACCGTGCCAGGGAAGACATTTTAAACTGTTGCCGTCGGCATTCGGCCTTCGTCGTCGGTTATCAGTTCAAAAAATCTTCTCTGACATCTCGACATGAATTACTGTTTGTTTATTACCCAATGCTCTATACAGGAAATGACTCTTTTTGTACAAAATGCGTCTCTATTTTTAAGCAAATGTTCACAAATCTGTCTCTGCAATGTCACCGAAGCTCGACATTTTCACAATTAGCTACTGTTAGCGGAAAACAGTCAGAATTAGAAGAATGTTTGCGTGTTCCCATTCTACACTTTGTTTCAAGTTCGAACCAAACCTCGATTTTCCGATGTCAAGTACTTATCACCTTTGTTATGAAAAAGTGTCCAATATCGGTTCAATTAGATAGGAAATAATATAAAGTAACAAATGGTTACAGCATGAGTTTCCAACAAGTAATAACTTCAAGATAAAATGGTGCGTGGAAAACATCTCAATGCACCGCATATTTCTGTGCACCCGTTTCACGCATGCATATTAATTCGCATCTGTTTCGCTCTTATATCAGTTTGTTCAACGGTAAAATAGTTAAAATTATTTCCACCCCTTATGAACTGTGATATTAAACAGAGGTGTCCGAAAGAACAGAACGATCACAAATAACGAACTACACACTATCACCCACTTTCAGAATATATATATATATATATATGTTACTGGGAAAATGTGTGATAATGGATTATTTTAAATCCCTATAAATCAGGGATTTCCTGGAATTTCTGAACCAACCAATTTAATCATTAAAATGCACTAGTGATTACATGTAATCACTGATTATTTCCTCCAGTTTTACACATATTCCCTGGCCCGGTAATTATATCTGTCAGGCACAGGTTTTACCCAGAGGACTGATCATTGTTAAGACTTTATATGCCTAGGTCCTAACTAAGCTGTTTCCTTATACAATGAGAACTGATCACTGCAACTAATATTATTGCTGAAGCATATACACTGAACCTCAGTATACCGGCATTCGTGGCAATGCCACCCTCGTGATACCGGCAGTATGAATTGAAACAAAATTTTGCACTTATTGCGTTCTGTATTAAGCGTTCACATGTTAGTATTATTTTAAAACTGGCCATATGGCTAGTTAAACTCGTCATAACGGCCATATGGCTCCTTTTTTAGTTAAACTCATTATAACGGCAACCTCGTTATACCAGCAACATGTCTGGAAACAAACACCTCTGTTGTAATGAGGGTTCACCGTAGTAGCTAACTGTGTTCTTTCCAATAAGTGATAACAGTAAGATTTGCTCACTTCAATGTCATCAGACCTATTGGGGTATTAGCTTAATAGCAACCTGTGTTGACGTAACGTTGCACTTTGCAATAATTATTTCAAAACGGGTTGCAGGTTGTTTCATTGTGTGATTTTCGATGTTAGCCCATTTTGAAATAAAGTTGCAAATTGAAGTAAAAATTACTAAAGTACTTTTCAACGAAAGAAAATGGTAATACATCCAAACGTATATGCACTTGAGGCGTGTATTCAGTGTCATTGACTTAAAATGCATAGTTTACTACAACAAGCGTTCAATATCAGTTTTAACCCGTGAACGTTCAAAATTAGTCATGACGTCACTTGGGCGTCACATACCTTTATCCCCATGTTTCACTACAGACCGCTTGTACATTCAATGCATAATAAATGATTCGGAACTTACTATTGCAATATAAATACGATTTTGAAGACTTCTAATTTTCTTTAAATTACATTCTCATTTCTACTCATTTTTATGAAACATGAGATTAAAGGTATTGAAATAATGTGACGCCCAAGTGATGTCCTGAATAATTTGACCTTTCATGGGGTTAAACTTTGATATTGACGTATTTTTGTAATTTAAGGTGTCACAACTGTCTTTCGTTTTGTAACAATTGAAGTCAAGCATAGGCTACTCAGTGTGTAGTTTTCATCTTAAATTAATCTTAGAATATCGTATCAGGCAAACATTCTAGATCATGTAATGTGATGTTGTGTGGGTATATGGCCACTAATGAACATGAATGGAGCTAAATATCTAGCATTTAACCAAACAATGTATTCTCTCATAATTCTCAGTATTATTTCCATTAACACATGTTTCTTTCTTACTGATATGTGGTTACTAATTCTGAAAAAAGCTAAGATTAAGGGGTGAAGTAATGTTTGAATACACCATATGTTACACATGCTATATTCATTTTCGTTTTAAATCATTCGGACTTTGGTCAGGGGATATGTGTAAACAAATGCATTGATTTAATGAAAACCCTAGCAAATAAGTGATTTTATAAAATCCCTAAATTTGTCAGAAATAACGTACAATCCATAATTGTCCTAGTGATTTCATGAAATCCCTAACCATACGTATTCCATGTAACAGATATATATATATATATATAGTGCGTAAGGTAATAAAATGAAATGGTTGCACGTACTACCTGAGTGGTAATTTCATATATATACCATTCCTATGAAACATAGTATGTATCACTAAAACACCAACGGAGTTGTATCAGTAACTAACAGTAACATGTCCGTGTGACAATTGAACGCTTAGTTTTGTGATAAGTTTTGCAAAAAAGTAAATAGGTGTACTGTCAAAGTAAGAACTATTTTGTTAAAGAAATGAAAGTCTTGCGTACTTTTGGAATCGAACAAGGCAGCAAACTAAGTATTGGTTAATCGAATAACTAAGTATTATTAAACGGTAGTAAACCAGTTAGTGCAAGTAGTTATGCGAACTACTAATACCATGAACTACATAACTGAATGACAGTAAAGTTAATAAAACGACCTAAAAACAAACTTAGGTAAATCTAATAACGAGACCAGATACGCCGTCTTACAGTTTGAAAGGAAGGAAACTGATGACATTACATCAACTAATATTGACTGCTTATTGCGGTCATTTCGCGCAAGTATGTCTTCGATGAAGAACAGGAAAGGAACAGTTTTGTGGAACATATATGTGTATGTGGGCGAGCGCATTTCGTTTTCTTTTTGGTTCAGGGGTTGTTGTGTACTTTCCTGTGGTATCTCCTGTCTGACATACGTTCTCCGTGTTATCACACTGGATGTATACTGTTTATAGTATGGTTTTCGCTACATGGACATAATTAACAACCGATTCTACGATAACTTCGATAAAATACAATGTTTAACATGGACCAGGTACAAGGTTTTCGGTTGGTGTAAATAATTTAAAATTGATGTAAAACATGTCACCAGAAATGTATCAAACTAGTTTCTTCTTACTCACAATTAAAGAACGGCGACTCATTTTCACTCGATAAGCTCGTGATGCTTAAACTGTAGTTTTATAATGGACACTTCTGTACATTTCTGATTTACTCGGTTTAAGGCATTTTAAGGCAAAATAGACCTTGTATTTTATATGGAAAGGTAACAAACATGTTTAAGGATTTCTTGATTGTTTAGTCTGTACACCTACTGGCTATGCCAAGCTCAGCATGGTCAAACATCTGCTGAACTTATTAGTCTTGCTATTAGACAATATGAAAATACATAATGCTATTTGACCAGAAACGAATGAGCATACCTTCATTGCATGTATCTCCCTGCCAACCTGCATTGCAGTTCTTTTCGCATTTGCCGGTTACATGGTGACAGCCTTCAGCACAATTAGAGCTACATCTGGTTGAACATTGCTGCCCATAGTAACCGTAGTTGCATTCTGTTTTTGAAGAAGAACAACCATGTTATTGACAATAAAATGTACCAAACAGTAATGCAGTTCTTTGAATGTTACGTTTATGTAATAGAAATTTGCATCCTTTCATTGTACCTTTAATTATTTTACTTATAATACAGTGAACACATATCAATATCATGATATACAACATACGTGGTTAACAGCCCCTTTACGTATTGTATATTTGTATTGATATAAACCGGTTGAATAGAGTGTTTTTCTGTGAAAACACTGCATACATACCAATCCAAGATACACTTGCATGTGCATGCACAGACTTCATTTGTGCTTCTGGTGTTGTCACGGACATTCGCATGTATCTCATGTGATACTTCTATTCTATCTATTTATATATTTTGTCAAAATCATAATGGAATACATAACGCACCTTTAAATATATAATGGAACACGAACTGTGTTTTGACTGATAAAACGTGTATCAGATGCTATATATGTATACCGATATATGCGCAAACAGGAATTGATAACAAAAGAAGGTACTACAACAATTCAAAACTAACAGTTACACCGTTCAAAAGATGTAAAATATGTCAAAGATATGGATGAAATGAAAGTTTCAGATATCCATATTCATAGTAGTAATAATAAAAAGCTACAAAACTGCTCTAGAAATGCGAAACCTCTGATAACAATGAATTCTTTTTTAATACATAACATATGTACCAAGGTAGAATACAATCATATTTTTGATTTAATATTCGAGTTATAAGGAAACGTCAATCTTGCTTTAAGAGATACAGTAATACCCTAAATGACAGCTCACAACCTCGTATGTTCCACCTTGTAATACCTCTCGTTAGAAAGGTGTTTTGACTGACTGTATGCCCTATATATGTAGTTTTGGTAAGTTCAGGTACTAGGGCCCTTGTATGTTTTGGATGAAACTCCTGACATTATATTTCCATATTTCCTGAGTTGAATGAGGCGGTGCACATTATAATGCAAACTGATCGAAACAGCAAAGAATAAATGAGTTATTCATTTTGTGGTTGGTAATTTATTTTGTTTTGAATACATATAGTATAGTTGATACTAAAATTCACAGAAAAACAGAACAAACATCTAGTCAATACGGTATTAGTGTACAAACTGCATTAATTTTCCTTTCAGTATAAGCCGATGATATTACGATTTATCAATTTTATATCTAAACTAACGTGAAGAAGTTCTGGAAGTAGGTAATCATTCGAAAGCAAAAGTAGCAATGCGAACCAAACAAAATGCAAATCCGGGTTTATTGAGTCTGTTCATGAGCAGTTATTAAATATGCAGCACTATTCACGCCCCTAGCACCGGTTTTATCGGTATTCAATTTTCAAAACTATTAACATCGAAACTTAAGATCACGAAGGAACGAAAACTATAATAACAACACTGAGAAGGTCAGTATGTCTATGGGTGAAAGTGGGCACGCATGTGCGTGTGTCTCTGTATGTTATATGATTTAAAAGTAACAAATAATAAAATATATGATGGACAATTCCATACTTTGATCAGCAAATGGACCAAAAAGTTAACATGTAGCAAAACAAACACATAAATCTCATTTCCAAATACAATCTGAACATAGGTTCGAGAGTTTTCCAAAATAGATATTGTTATTTAGATACAAGTAAATTATCTTACCTTCGGTACAAGTATACCTCCGCCAGCCAGGCTTACAACCACCCGTACACTGACCGTTTACATGGTTACATATTGTGCTGTAGCTACCAACACAATTGTCGCTGCATCTTTCTTTGCATCCGATCCCATAGAAGCCGTTTTGGCAAACTGTTTCATTAAGCAGAACAAAGTTTTGCTAGAAATGGACGGTTTGTTATCAAATTATGAGACAGGTATCCGATTTATATACAGTGTTCCCTCCGTACAACGGCCCTTTCAATAACGATTCCCTCCTTATAACAACGCATGTCACCGTTTCCGAAACAACAAGGCTCCAGAAACATTTTTTCCATCGTATTTTCTTCATGCCTCCATCAAACCCTATGCTGTGACCACTCTTTAGAATCTAAAAAGAGGTCACAACATAGGGTTTGATTGAGGCACAACGGTTTTTAGTTCTCGAAATACACTTTATCTAGGGATCTGCAAACCAGCTAATTATGTTTCATTTTCCCGCCCTATAACAACTCCCTCTGAACAACACATACAATATTCGTATCCCGAAGGGTGTCGCTGTAGAGAGGAAGCACTGTAAATTAAAAGTGCATGTATGAGTCATGCAGGAAATACCGCATATAAAAGACATTTTTGAAATGCTTATTGAAACAAAAAGAAAACGAATTGATATCAACGTTATATACAGAATTGCCGCTGTACATAAACGTGGATTCTGTAATGGGTCTTCGTCACTACTGAAATGATTGAAAGTACAAGTCCTAGCACCACTCGCACTCATTATTTCAACTTCTTCAAAGTTATGTGATTTATATACTCATGTACCAAATTTCCGTATTTATACTTCATGGAGATAATTCGCAATATACGGTTCCAGTTATGTAGAAAAGGCAACAAAGATAAATAGAATAGAAGAAATCAATGTTTTCCATTGTTTGTCACCCCAATTATTATTACTCAACTTCGTTTACACTCACATACCGATTTCTATCATATTTCGTACTGGCAACGAGGAACGAGGAAAAGGACATTAAGGCAGTATCATGTGATATGCATATTTTTAAACGTATAGCTGAACATTATTAGAAGTCCGTGTAAGAATTTCATGTTATGTAACCCAACGTCTTCTGCTATGTATTACTTTTTTGTATTGATAGTCACTGAAATATAAGAGTTATTGAAGGGGAATAATTTCTGAGATAAAACCATAATTCTAATTTTTCCTACATCGATATTTATTCCAGTAGAACCAAAAAAGGTCTTAAGAACATTTAGTTTTTCTTAGAAATGAACAAAACCTTCTGGACTTCGAGACAAACCATTTGTTACAAAATAGCAGCTCGAATAGAAAATTACTAATTATTCTTATAATGCATATACACAGACGGGAGCTTAGGTGTTAGTAAATTACTCGAATGATGTATAGTGACAGAAGATTGAGAACCTTAACCAAAGTTCAAATGAAATACATTGGTTGATGAAACATTAGTTCACCCTGACGGCTTCACACACAAACTACTGGTGGTCACTTTAGTTTTATGACATTCAACCATTTATTTGAGGCAGTAACTCTTAACAACGAAGTGGTTATAAGATAAAACTATCACTTAATGAATGTAAATTAGATAAGACGACAGTAAAGCGTATGAAAAAGTACTACACATCTGGCTTACAGGTTTATACGCATGAGAATGTCGAACTTTAATTGAATAAAAACAATGGCAGCTTATCAGTTCATTTGTATGAGCGTACTGTTAATACGTGACATTTCATTATATGGCCATTCTACTTAGAAATGAACAATGTATAGGCAATTGGACTTCTGGTTTAACTAACTACACGAACTTCACGAGAAATTGGCTCAATAATAACTGTGTAAGAACATAACGTTCCCCTGCTGTATGTCCTTAACGTTCTTTGTAATCGATATGTACTCATGGTTTAAATGTTACAGTTTGATAGTGATCACTGATATACATCTCTGATTTAGAGCCAAACAATGAATATTATAACTCATCAGGCATAGGTATGAGGAAATTGAACCGAAGCAAACACATTGTAACATATCTTGGTTTATTGGTCTTAACACTTTGCGATTTCAATCACATACTGGTTAAACGTCTGTTTAGAGTTTTAATGTTAGGTGTATAATGTGTATGATGTGCGTATGAGCGCTCTTCGTTTGGTGTGAATCGGTGTGCTTGGAGTTCCTGTATGTGCTATATCCTTGGCACAACGTGGAATTTTAAGAGTTACATTTTCAAAACTGATGTCGGTGTGCCATTACATATTTCATTTGTGCTTCTGGGGTTGCTTTGCACTGTCGTGTCAGTTTCAGATTCCCTGCCTGATTCTATTGTATTTTAGAAAATGAAAATACTATTTCAATACCTTTATTGCATTTATCTCCGCGCCATCCTGTATTGCAGCCTCCAACACAATTGCCAGTTACATGGTTACATCCACGTGCACAATTACTGTTACAACTCTTTGAGCATTGATTCCCATAGGTACGATATTGACATTCTGTTAAAATATGAAGACAACCAGTATTATCAACCGTAAAATAACACACATGTACTTAGGAAATAACAAATGTGTAGCTGTGCATTATCGCGCATTAGAGCACAGCTATGAGTTGAGATGTGGAGTAATTAGGCCTTTAGTTATATGGAGACTGGTGCCGAAGTGATAGTAACTCGGTCGGTGATGTATTACTTTATTACTCCGATTGTTAACCAGGTAGGTGCTACATTGTGCATGACAGTCCTGATGCCGACACCATAAATAATATTTAATTTTTCCTTTGAAGTGTGCGACAGTGTAAGTGTCAGGATGCTGAATGATGTCCCAATGACGAGACCCAGCTTCAGCCATTTTTAAATATTTCTGGCGTTCTGTGAGATGACAATGTCTTGAGCCAACACAGCACAAGGCTTGAAACTATAAATTTGGTGTGGCTGGGCTATTTTAGCCGATGGTGATAGTATGGTGCTCTGAGGCTACTTTGCCTGAAACGAACGCTATGAAAACATGAAACTATACACAAAAACCTTTGTTATTGTGATCAACAATATCTCAACTTTGGGGCCACCAATAAAACAGTGAACTAAAACTGTGAACAACTACATGTACTACAACCCCAAGTCAGCGAGACGGCTGGTCAATGCCTCAACTTCAAAATTGTGCTTGGAACACAATCTTCAAGCTCATGAAATTGTATAAATATATGTGAACTATATAACCCTAGACTATGCGAGTTGAGACCCTAAGCATCAAACCCTATTGAAACCTGTGATTTGAAGCTATCTCAGCACTACTGTTACTCCGAACCTATGTTTTGCAGCGTGTAGGCAACCCTACGCTCTGAAACCTATATAGAGCAGTGTATGAACTCTGCTTCAAGAAGCTTATAAAACCTAACGCTTTGACGCCTGTATGCAGTATGCTCCGAGACCGTGTTGAAAACACAGCCTAAAAAGACGGCCTTTAAAAGACGGCCTGAGGAAGACGGTTCAACAACGTTTTAATCCCTGAGCACTGTCTTCAGCAAACCTGCTTCTAACTGAATATAACCCCAGGCTATATCAGTCTGAACAACACTATCTCAGTGCTTCAGCTAATCTGAAACCGCTATGAAATAGCAGTATAATATTGTTACAGGCTGGTTGGGCAGACTAAACGTGCAATTTTCATGCCAAAAGAGAGAACTCAGAGGACAGTTACTTAGCCCGTTCAAAAGAACGTGTAACTGCACAATTACGTTGCCTAAGCAGACAATATATTGACCAGGTATCAATCTTAATGAGTGCAATACTCTGTCAGTCAAAAACCAACGATATAGCTTATATACATATGCATATAAAGCCGTCAATGCAGATTCCAATGAATATGCAATATCCGGATCACAACATAACCAGCAGTGACCGTTGAATATGTAACTGCACAATTGCGTTGCCTAAGCAGACAATATATTCGCCAGGTATCAACTTTAATGAGTGCAATACTCCATCAGTAAAAAACCAACCATATAACTTATATACATATGTATATAAAGCCGTCACTGAAGATTCCAATGCCTATGCAATGCTCGGATCACAAAATAACATAACCAGCAGTAATCGCTGAATTTGTTTACCCCTGTCTCAGCATGTGTATAAAGTTTAATTTACTCTGAATAATTTCAGCAAATTATCATATTATTTTTTTCGATTGACCAACCGCTTCACACATTTGAATATATACATACATGTAGTACTAATTTGTTTAGGGTATAAAAACAAACAAGAATGAAGTTTAGAAGTGAAATAATATTGATACACAACAAAATAATCAATTTAAACAAACAGTAAATAAGGGGGATAATCCTGTATATACAAGACTACAGATAACTCAAAACGCTTACGCAGCGATATACTACAGGTTTTCTTGACAGTAAGCTGCTGATTTTACGAAATATGTTTGAATTTCTTTTGTTACATAAAAACTAGTTTTGGATAATTAAACGTGACAGCTAAAGTAATATGATTAAAGCTAGTCGGCCTTTCTGTGTGTGAAGGTTTGCATGCACGCGTGTGTGTTTGTGATAATGTGTACTTGCTGTACGAATTAAACTAATTACCATATTTTACCACCTCGACCTAGAGTTACATTTCGCTACTTGAAGAAAAACATTTCTAATTTTCATTCAGATTATGTTCTTGTTCCTGCTGACAAGGCATCAAACAATGTAATCCTTATTTGTAGATTGTATTATGTTGATGTTTTAAAGAAGGAGCTAACTGATTCAAAAACTTATATAACAGTTCAAACACCTGAAAAAGATATAGTCTCGGAACATGTAAAAATGTGCAATAATTTTAAGTCTGGTCCTAACATAAAACAACATAAACTTTATACTTTGTACTGGATTCCGAAACAACATAAAACCCCTTATAAGTCGCGTTTTATTGCCAACTCTAGCTGTTGTACCACTATTAAATTATCTATACTTTTGACGTCCTGTCTTACTACGATCAAAGAACATGTTAAACGCTACTGTGATAAAATATATGAAAATTCTGGTATTAATGTTTTTTGGTCCATAAAAAAAAAAATGATGTTTTAACAAAACTTAAAAATGAACAGTATAACATTTCTTTACTGAGCTCTCATGATTTCTCTACACTCTATACTACGCTACCTCACCATCTTATAAAGGATAAACTTATTAAATTAATAGAAAAAACCTTGCCAGAGAAAACAAAATGTTCATTGCTTGTAATGTTCAACGTTCATTCTTTTCGAATTCAGAAGTTGAACATTACACAATGTGGACTTGCCTTGATGTTTGTAGATCTCTTACCTTTCTTTTAGATAATATATTTGTGCGTTATGGGGATACCATATATCGTCAAGTTGTTGGTATACCCATGGGTACAAATTGTGCCCCTCTTGTTGCAGATTTGTTTTTGTATTGCTACGAGAGGGATTTTATGCTTAGCTTAAAACCTGATACACAGACCGATATTGTTAATGCTTTTAATAAAACTTCAAGGTATTTAGACGATATTTTGAATTTAGATAATCCTTATTTTGATACTATGGTTTCTTCAATCTACCCAAAAGAACTGTCTTTAAACAAAGCTAATCAATCTGACATTAATGCTTCATTTTTAGATTTGAATCTTTCAATTACAAATGATAAAGTTTCGTCCAAAGTATACGATAAAAGAGAAGATTTTAATTTTAAAATTGTTAATTATCCTTTTCTAGATGGGGATGTGCCACGTTCTACATCTTATGGGGTTTATATTTCTTAACTTATTAGGTTTGCCCGAGCCTGTTCTTTGCTTGAAGATTTTAACAGACGTAATTTAGTTATAACTGATAAACTTCTTAAGCAAGGTTACAGATATCACAAACTTCGGAAAACCTTTTCTAAGTTTTATTATCGAAATTTACCTCTCATTAGTAAATATAATTGCAATCTACGGACGTTACTGCGACAAGGCATTTCTCAACCAGAATTTTATGGGGTTGTTGTCTACAAACTTCGGAAAATTCGGGGTCATATCCATTTTCATGATTTGTTTATAAAACGCATTAAAACATTTAAAAAGAAAGGTTATGATCCTATCATATTGCAACACACTGCATGTTTGGTTATCGACCCTTTTCCAGTCGGTAGCTACGCTTCCCTCTTTGCTTGCGCGATGACAGGCCGAGGGTAGTACTCTATGATGGTATACTCTTAAACTTGGATACAGGAGGAGCTTACCAGACTCATGTATTACTTTTTCCCTGTCGTGCCCTTAACGGCTTACCTGCAGGTGCTCTGACTTCAGCAAAGTCATTGAGTACATATTTGACGGTTTGTCACAGTTATTATGCTATGTTTTACATGTTGTCCTGTGTTCACCGTCGTCTATGTTGTGGGTAAGTCCAGCGGGGATACCTTTATTTACAATATTTGTAAAGCTAGGGTGACTTTGAGAGAAGTGTGAGGTTAGGACGTCCGTAAACTGGTTTAAACCCCCAGTGGTGTTTTTGCTGCTGACCGTGCCAAGGCGGTACCCTCTTCGTCACCCTTCCTTTTGTTTGCCTTGCGTCTTTGTGCTTGTGGTTTGTTCATGTTGTGGAACGTTTGTCCCTGTTTCTTGTGTGTCTTTTGGTGTTTTCTGTGTTCATTTCGTGTGTGTGTGTGTGCGTTTGGGTGTGTGGTTGTGTGTGTGTTTGTGTCATGCTGTCTATCGGTGTTTTGGTGTTGGTTGCGTCTTGCATGTGGCTTTGCCTGCTTGACTTTACTACTTTTCCATTAACAAATAATGAAATAGGTAATAGACGTTTCCATAATTTAAAAGACAATGGACTAATACATCGACATGGCAACCGGCAGCTGCACGAAACACACAAATCACGCGCACAAATACAATGTGGGGGGAGGTTCAAGATATTTCCTAAATATTTTGTGAAACCTAGACACTTAACACTCATTCGTTAATAGGTGACAAAGGTATTTGTCAAGGTCAATCTCAGATATTGGCAATATGAAAGCAGGTATTGCTATTTAACTAAAATTAATTATCATACCTCTGGTACAAGTATACCTCTGCCAGCCAGGCTTACAACCACCCGTACAATAACCGTTTACATGATTACATGTTGTGTTGTAGCCACCAACACAATTGTTGCTGCACCTTTCTTTGCATCCATCCCCATACAAGCCGTTTCGGCAAGCTGTTTCATTAAGCAGAAAAAAAGTTTACATAAATTTGCTGTCTTCAAATTATAAGATAGTTATTTATTTAAATGAAGTATACATTTATTTACATGTATTATTGAAACTAAAACAAATGGATTTAAACAAACGTTATAGATATAGAGTTGCGGTTGCACATACATGCTGATATTGTTAGGGCAGTCTTCGTCACTGTTTGGCATAGCTCCATTCACACTCTTCATTTCATTCATATTGATATATAGATACACGCCTTAAATGTCCGTGACATTTGACAGAAATAGTCAATGAAATAAACCTACAGCTGAAATAGTTTTCCTTTAAAACCGAGAAATAATTCGGAAAACTACAGTTCTAGTTATGTAGCGTAGACAGCAGAGATGAATGGATGAATAGGAGAAATCGATAGTGTCATTTACCTTCATTATTATTTTTACCCTCACATACTGATTGTTGTCACTTTTAATATTGAAAGCGAGGAACGAGCTAATGGGTGCTGAGGATCAAATCATTTGATATAGGCAAATGATGTAATTGATATTGTCATACCCTCATATAACACACGGAGAGGTTGGCCTGAATGTTTTCAATGTTAAACAGATCGATCAGGACCTATGATGTACAGTACAAACAGACCGGGACTAGTGGTGTACGGTATACTGTATAAGAATTTAACATATGCATGGTAGGTTTTTTATCAAATAAATTGCACTGATTGCAAAAACTAACAAATGCTTTCATGATAATTATGCTATTTTTATAGTTTACAAGGGTAAACATTTACGTTAACTCTATCGCTGACAACGTGTGTCATCTGCAAGCATTGTCGTATATAATGATTTAGTCACAGTAAAACAGTTGAGATTATTGGCGTCTCATCTCGATCCTAACAGTTTCTATAGCAATCCAATGCTGCGGTTGTTTATTTCGTACATTTTGGATACTGGGTACAGATGTGTGTGAGTGTTTGCTTGTTTGTTTGTATGTGTGTGTGAGAGAGAGAGAGAGAGAGGGAGACAGAGATAGAGAGACAGAGAGAGACATATTTACTGGAATGGGCGATGGTGTGATAAATGGAAATGAACGTCGAAAGGCTGTTGTATTGTTAGTGTAATTGCTAGAAAGTATGAAAGTACATGTTATTTACATAGACAGAAATGGACTATCATACCTGCGTTACACTTTTCTCCCTGCCAACCAGCCTTGCAACCCTTTTCACAAGTACCGTTTGCATGATCGCAGTAACTATAGCCACCTGCACAGTGGTTGCTGCACGTCTCTGCACAGTTTTTCCCGTATTTACCGTATCCACATTCTGGTTGTTTAAGAAGTTAAAATTCATTATTCACTATTATATGTATTTTATATAATTGTTTGTTTTTTTCGGATGATGAGGGAGTTGTTACGCATTAATAATCTATTAATTATAACAGGAAAAATCTCGTAAAGGAAAAACAACGTGAATCAAACTTTGAAAACAAGACAGACTCGGCGTTTAAATATTTCCGCTTTGCATATTCATGCAGTAAATAATGACAGTGTACATACCCGTTTTCAGATTTATAATAAAAAATGTACACATATGGTGTATAGTGGTAGAAATTGTACAGTCCTTTAGACTGTTCAGTCAGATCTACAACAATGTCATAAGTAAACAGAGCATCCCCATAATGAGCTGGCTCCTATAGGAGACGTTTGATACGTGTCTACTCTGTTTGTAAACGTTTATAAGAAGGACGAAAAGGATTAAACCTAAGCATTTTATTACAGGGAACTAAACATAATGGCAAAATAAAATTAACCTGTATCACAAAACTATTATCAGTTTTTAGAAATATTCGTTTCATGTAGATAAAAGGCGTATATTAGAAAGGAATGAAGTTCTCTTTTGTCACAAACGCCCTTCTTATTATTATGATTTTCATTGGTGATATACACCAGCACTAAGTTGTTTCATTTAATGTCTACAAACGTCATAGACAAAACATCGCAACGAAATAGTTGGCATAAAGTCTTAAATTGAATGACAGTAAAAAGGCAGTTACAACGACCAATAGAATGAATACTAGTCACACAAATCACAGAATGAGATACAATAAACATTTGGTGTACGACTTGCAGGCATGTCAAGTAACAATGAATGCTTTAACTTGCTACTGGCTAGTGTTGGTATGTGGAATTCCATACGCAGTTTATCTCGCTAATTGACGTTAAATAGCTCGCTAATACAAGTAAAATATCATGCCGGATCAAGTGCATATCTTTCCTGTTTGGTACATTCACCCTTTCATAACTGAGTCTTAAGAGTATAATATTCCATCGATGATAGGCTTAATATGGCTAGAGTATTTTGAACGGCAAACAGTGCAGACCCTGATTATACGGCTCCTATAGGAACCCTCAGGTCTGGGTCTAACCTGTTTGAAAAAAATAGTGCATGCGTGTCTAGTATTCAAAGGATTGAATCAATCTTTAGTAAAGTGCCTTTAATGGAACTATATATATATCTATTTATAGGACTGACATACACCAAATAAAAACGAAAATTATATTATGGTTTACTTTAGTAAGTACTCAAAATAACTAATTTACTAAAGTTATCTATTCATGGGAAGCATATCTATTTCGAAATGATTTAGATAACGGATTCGATTTGGCCGATGACAGGCCGAGGGAAGTACTCTTTGATGGTATACTCTTAAACTTGGATACAGGATGAGCTTACCAGACTCGTGTATTACTTTTTCCCTGTCATGTCCTTAACGGCTTACCTGCAGGTGCTCTGACTTCAGAAAAGTCATTGAGTACATATTTGACGGATTGCCACAGTTATTATGCTATGTTTTACATGTTGTCCTGTGTTCACTGTCGTCTTTGATGTGAGTAAGTCCAGCGGAGATACCTTTACTTACACGATTTGTAAAGCTAGGGTTACTTTGAGAGAAGTGTGAGGTTAGGACGTCGGTAAACCGGTTTAAACCACCAGTGGTGTTTTTGCTACTGACCGTGCCAAGGCGGTACTCTCTTTGTCACCCTTCCTTTTGTTTGCCTTGCGTCTTTGTGCTTGTGATTTTGTTCATGTGTGGAACGTTTGTCTCTGGTTCTTGTGTGTATTTTAGTGTGTTCTGTGTTCATCTTGTGTGTGAGTGTGCGTCTTGGGGTGTGGTTGTGTGTGTATGTGTGTCAGATTTCTTAAATAAAAGCTGTTTGACCAGGAGTCTGCTCTGTTTGCTTATCCCTTTACCATATATAAACAATGTCCATGCCTTTGCAAACAGAGTAGACCAAGATCTGAAGGCGCCTATTGGAGTCGTATGATCGGGACCAGCTCTGTTTACTTGTGAAATTATATAAGATCTGACTCTACATTTTCTACAAGTACCAAGAAAAGTCATGGACCGCGTACCTACACCATTATAAAAATCAACTTATAAATAGCATGATGTCATCTTTTCCGACATAAATATTAAACAGGGAAATGGTTGAAACCCACCGACAACCAAACTTTAGGTTACGCTTCAGCTAGAGATCCGCACGTCTGATATGACCCGGCAACAGAAGTAAAAATTCTGAGAGCATCGACGCTTTTCACGTGCTTGCAAACAGAGTAGACACGGATACGATGGCTCTTATAGAAACCGTCTGATCAGGGTATTCTCTGTTTGCTTGTGAATTTATGTTGAATCTAACTCTATAGTTTTGTTCCAATACCAAATCAGCCTCAGTACATAAGCTATTTTAAAAATAAATATAATAAATAATCATGATTTCGGTATTTCGGTTTACGGACATTTGCCCCCGGACACTTGCCCCCGGACCTTTGCCCCCTGTTTGGGGCCTTAAAAAAAGGATAAAATATAATTTTGAAAAAAGGGTGGCATTTTTTCCAGTGGCATATATTCCAATGGCATTTTTCCAAATCAGGGTGGCATTTTTTCCAGTGGCATTTTTTCCGGTGGCATTTTTTTCCAGTGGCATTTTTCCGCACACCGCATTAAGCAGTCACTTGCCTTTGAAACTGATACACTAACACTAATTCGATGTTTTTACGCGGAAACAAAATTTAGTCGATTTTTATTTTAAAAGAAGACAGAAGGAAACCCGGTAAGAAAACAAAAAAACATTTTTAAAAGCAAATTCTTTCAGCATAATAAATGTAGGTAACTTGGACATTCTCTATAGGACCCTGAAAGTTTAAAAAGATAAAAAAAAATATGCAGATCAACCCTTAGCCCGCCGAGCGTGGCTTCCTTAATATTTACAAACAATTTGTATACTGAACAGATGATGAGTTCCCCAGAGTGTTACTAGGGTCAAATATGTCTGACTCTCATTTTTCTGTTTGTTTTCAACGAACTAAAGCAATGCTTATTTAATTTATTTTGCAGACTACATTTTTCAAGCGGGGGTCAAATGTTTTGGTCATACATTAAAACAATGATCGCTTTGTGTGCTCTACAATGTACGGAAACTACCTTGGTGTTTCAGCGCAGGGGGTCATTGATTTATGGTCATCATTGTGTTAATTATTTGGTCATCAATAAAGTTCCGACAACTTTAAAGAAAGACTATCGGGTATTTCCGCTCTTTTGCTACTATCAAGATGTCACAGCTCATTGGTTCAGTATCTTTAAGACCCACCCATTGAAAAGACATAATCCAATCAACTGTCACCTATAGGCGTGTCAATCACCAATAGTTGATATTGCTCTTCATAATTGATGAGCGGCCATCTATATTTCCCACAATATTAAATATAGAATGAATGGGTATTATGTATTCAAAATTTCTTCATATTGTACTTTAACCCTTTCCCTCACATGAACGTGTTTTCACGCAATTGCAAACAGAGAAGGGTCTTCTCTGACCTCTTAGAGGAGCCGTCTGATCAGGGTCTACTCTGTTTGCTAATAGAATTTGATAGATATATTTCTTTGCTTTGTTAAATAGCTGCAAAGTCCCCCCTTCCATATTTCATTTATAACTATTTTTGTCCATGAATATTCAGTAAGTATTGAAATTTTGAATAAACATAGAACAGGGAAATGTTAAATAAAACAATCTCTATAAGCTTGAAATTGATGTCGGTGAGGGTTTGACGTTAGGTTTAAAACCAGTCAATGTTATTTTACATGTAAGTATTATTTTAAGAAATTTTAAGATATCCATCCATGCTATCAGATCGGACAAGGCCTTATAGACCAGTTATATTGAATTTGTCTGTTGTTGTCGTGGAGACATAGCATGCTACGAGCACCTGTGAATCAATACAAGGGCAATGTCCCTCTCTCTGTGTACAATTGTTGTTGTTTCTAAGAAGTCCTTTCCCCCAAATAAACATTTACAATGATACGCAATCACAAGGCCAGAAGGGACGTCAAAATCTCTCTCTCTCTCCGTCTCTCCGTCTCTCTCCGTCTCTGTCTCTGTCTCTGTCTCTGTCTCTCTCTCTCTCTGTCTCTCTCTCTCTGTCTCTCTGTCTTTCTCTCTCTCCCTCTCTCTCTATCTCTCTCTCTCCCTCTCTCTCTCTCTCTCCCCTCTCTCTCTGTCCGTCTTTTCCACCTCTTACTCTCCCTCTCTGTCTGTCTGTCTGTCTGTGGCTGTCCCTATCTATCTGTCTCTCTGTGTGTCTCTCTGTCTGTCTCTGTGTGTGTGTCTCTCTCTCTCCCCCACCCCCTCTCTCTCTCTTTCTCTCTCTCTCTCTCTCTCTTCCCGCAGATATGAATGGATTACGTATGACTATCTATCATTTCAACTTTTATATTGGTAATGGAGTAATAATTTCCCCAGGACGAATGGCAATTTATGCTTGACAGATCCTATAAGAAACCAATGCACACCCTGATCATACAGCCTCTAAGAGCTGTCTGATCTGGGTCTGCACTGTTTTTAAATTGCGTCAATATATGCTACTAGTATGAAAAGGGTTAATATGACTTAAATGAATAACATTACGATCGCAGCTTTGAACTCATCTGAAAGACAACGACATACCAATATTTGGCTATCTGTTATTTCAGGTGGCTCTTTTATACAGAGTAATGATTTATGCAGGCGACTGCTTTGCGCCGTTTCAAAATAAATTATAATACAATAAGCTACAATAGTTTTCATCTTAATTCTGATATCAACTTAAATCTTGTAGCTGCACTACATGGTCGGTCAAACAAGAATAGCTGTAACAGTATAGATTATTAGTGTAGATGCGGTGTATTAGTGTAGATGCGTTTCGAACTTTATAATTATTTAATCAACTGTTTGCATCTCTTCGTCGAATGATACCCAGTTCAACCCTTTACTCCATAGGTACTCATTATAGTGCGTGAATCCATTCCTCCACTCAAAAATAGTTCCACTTGATACATTCATGAATATGCGCCATAAGAAATATTTCTATATCACAGTAGACGGTAGCTTAAAGCAGGCTGAGAAAAACGCAAAATGGTCCCATTTAGCCTGTTTTAATCAAACATCTGTCTTCAATACTGAACACAAACTATGGAGTAAAGTGGTAAGATTTCAAAAAAAAGTATTTCAACAAATAATGGTTGGATACAACTCTCCACCCCTTTACCCTTTCCCTCATATAAACCTGTTTTCACGCATTTGTCAAGAGAATAGACCTAGATCAGACCGCTCCTAGAGGAACCGTCTGATCAGGGTCTACTCACTTTGCTAATAGAATTTTATAGATCTGTTTATTTGCTTTCCTAAAATGTCTACAATGCTCCACCTTCCATAATTCATTATAACTATTTTGTCCATGAATATTCAGTAGGTACATGTACATTTGTATTTAAATTTGGAACACATATAGAACAGGGAAAGGGTTAATACGCGCGTGGGGTCGAAACAAATATGACCGAGTGCTCCTGATATCTATAATCTCTGCGCTACGCATTTTGTGAAAATCAGATTGTGAAAACAATTGCTGCTGATATTTTGTATCTATTTCTTTTTTCTCGAGCATTTACAGTCTGGTAATCGTTAAAATCTGACTATAAATTGTAGTTTTAGCAGAAAGAAACCGTTTCAGTCTCGGGTTTTGGGTGAAGGCTATCTATATACGTATGCTATCTAATTTCATTTTGAATTCTAGATCTGACAGTATATTCAATATGCGTTTCTTCAGTTGAAAAAAAAATGCACATGTGTATTTATATATACATGTAAGCTTTTGTATATATCTTATCTAAATAATTTATACCTAAATCGATTAAACGACTGATAGTCATAAAGGTAGTGTCCGCGGTGATGCCCCGCAATCCACGCTGATATCAGCACGGACAGCGATGGCTCGGCGGCGGTAATATCCCGTAGGGTAAATTTCGGTCCGCGGTGGACACAGAATTTGTCCGCGGTGATCCATAAAAATTGTCCGTGCTGGAAACCCGCTCTCAAATAATTTTGTCCGCGCTGGTAAAACGGAAAACAAAAAATCCGCGTGGCTTGTACTATATAATGGTATATAAATACCGTATTTGTGACAGAACTTAAAAATCATCTCTAAATTGCTCCATAAGCAAACCGTGCAGATCCTGATCGGATGTTTCGGTGTCGGTCCGCAGGATTCATGTCTACTCCGTTTGCTTAGGGATTACAATGTGTGTCTTAGGCCTAACATAAGAAAGTTCCGTGATGTATGGCAAACTAATAACTTACTGTTTTGACAAGCTTGTCCCATCCATGGGATCTCACATCCAGATGGACATGCTCCTGTCTCTCGGTCACATTGTACATTGTTCTTACAATGACATAAAAATTCACACATTGGTCCAAATAAGGGGTTGCCTTCCGAATCTCGCTGACATATCCCATCTTAGATAAAACAACAGATACAACTTTAATAAATAAAGAAGCTGCTGAATAAATGTTCCGAGCTGAGCATATCTACGGATGATAGGTGAATGAAAGGTATACTGTTATCGCAGTTGATACTGAAATTTTGTGTATTTGCAGCTTAGTCAGGAAATTTCATGTTTCGGTGTTAGTATTCTTTATTACGCAATATTCAAGTTTTGAGCGTATTTGTAGTTTAATACAGGACATTCCACTTGTCGATGCATTTGTTACTAATTACAAAATTAGTCAAGTTCCGAAGGTATTTATAACAATTTAGGAAAGTCTTATTAGAAAAGATTCCATTGCGAGTTTAACTTTTCAGTCTACTGTTATACGTGAGAATTCTAATTTTCACTGTATTTGTAATCAATTACAAAGCACATATATTATTTAATGTATTTGTTACTTATTGGAGAGATTTCCAATTTGCAGGGTATTTATGGATTGCATTCCAGTTTTCCATGTAATTGTAACTAATTACAGAAAGTCTAACCATCTATGAATTTATTGCGTATTACGGAAATTTCAGTTTTCCGTGTAATTGTTACTTATAAATTGTTACTTATAAAGAAAGTCAAGCCATTCGTATGCTTGTTACTTATTACGGAAAGTCCACTAATCTGTGTTTTTGTAACTTATAGAAATAAGTCAAGTTTTCCGCGTAAGTGTTACCATTACAAGTTCAAAGTTTCCGTGTAATTGTAATTATTACAGAAAAATCAATATATTCTGAAAGTCAAGTTTTCTATGTAATTGTAACTTATTACAGAAAGTCAATTTATCTGTGTATTGTAACCGGACACTTAGAACAACGCAATTCTTGGTGCTAGTAATAATAAAGCATATTATACACTGAAGATAAAATGCAAAACTACAAAAAAAGGTTCTTAGAAATAGTAAATCATTGCAATATATGTTATTCGTTGTTGAATTGAAAATCATACATGGACCACAATATAGTATAAACATCGTGCTAGCTTGTTAGCACGATTGTAGTTACAGAATATATTTCAATCTCTAACTTTCAATTCAACAAACAGTAAAAATACCTGTATATGTAGTAACTCTTTTACGAATATATAAAACAATAATTCATCCACTCATTATTTTAGCCTGAATATTCGTGGGGTAAAAGGTTAATATATATACTATTTTATTTAGTTATTGTTTTATATATACTAAACAAGGTGGCATATTGGTAACAAGTAGAAAATCATACCTTAAGCGTATAATCAAACAGAGAAAGCCTTACTAATTGCGTCTGAACATGGCAATTAGTGAATATTTGTATAAAGAACTACCCTTTATACATATGAGTTGCAATGCATTAAAATATAATTTATTTCGATCGCTGTTTTGTATGGCAATAACTGCCCTGATATCATAATGTTACTTTCCTCATAGCACTAATATATTCGTATTGGACAGAGCATCTAATCAATATTATTGAAATAAAGATTTAACACTTTTAATTATTATATTATTGTAAGAAAAAGCTTAAATGAACAACCGTTTGGCTGTTTTATAAGTATATATGCCCTCTGAAACTGTAGAACCAGATCTGTACAATTCTATAGGCCTTTAGAGCAGAGTCTACAAAAGTCACCTGATCTGGTTCGTCTCTGTTTGTAAAGATGAGGCAGTACTTCTCTATGTGGTACAAGGATATTCATTTTCTGTTTATAAAGTAATAATTAATCGTTTATAACCTTGGGCACATGGCCTCAAAAACTGGGGGTCCAGAATATGTCGAGTCGAATCTATACAATCCGATAAGCAAACAGAACAGATCCTACATAATCTGGGTCTTCTCTCTTTGTAAAGGCATGGAAATGTGTCTCTTTCCGTTCAAAAGTTAAAAACGAAGTAAAACCACTTTAAATCGACCACAAATATACACCCATAGGTGTGTTTAATCCTTTTTTCTACCCAGATCAGGATGAGCATATGCTTTGTTTGATTTTGGTATAATATGGATTTAATGGTACAGTAAAAATAATCAAATTCTAGCAAAAGCAAACGGTATTTCATGCAATCACAGTATACCCATTTGGATCAGTGTCTACTCTATTTTCGTATACAATCATGATGGATCGAAAACTACTGTTTCTACATATATCTCATAACTTGTGCACATATGCAATTGTAATAAATCAGCTAAAATATTCATGGTTAACTATGACTCAGAATTTTAAATATGTTTGGTGTTAGGAACCCTCTCATTTGGGTCTGCACTGTTTGCAAAGGACATTCATGAGAGTGTTAAAGGCAACTTTAACGTCTAGTCAGCTACAGGGAAACCCGTGATCACTTAAAGATAAAAGCCCGTCTAACCCGTACATTAAAACTAGTATAAATATCGGTCTTGCAGACATATATAAGCTTAATGCAGGAGGTTTCTGCATGACTTTCGCTTTGCACTAAGCAGTCACCTACGTTAAAGTATCTCGAATCTCGGCTCTACTAAAAGTACAGTAGAACCCCTGGAATACGACCACTTCTTGAATAAACATGTCTGCCTTTATAAGCAGGTGCAGGACGACAGTGATGTAGAACGCTTATATTGGAGCTTTCTGTATAACTTTCGTCCTGCATTAAGCTACCACCTGCCTCTGCCACACAAACTTATACCCATTTTTTGGTGGTCGCACTAGAGGGATTTTACTGTATCCAATTTATCTCCGGTTTAGAGAGGTTTTACTGTATAAGGAATATTGAGTTAACCCTTCTTCCTCTTACCGCGGTCTAACTCAAGTTTGCAAACAGCTACATGTATTATCCAAATTAGACGCCGATTGACTCGATGTCTCCTTAAGCTGTTTGACACTCGGTAAAAGTTTCTGAAAATATTGATCGATTCAGGAGGTCTCAAAATTGCACCAGATCAAAAATTGAGCAAACATTATATTTTAAAAGCAGAAAAGGGATTACGACTATGACACATGCCATTTGAGGAAGACTTCCTAATTATATCTATCTATCTATCTATCTATCTATCTATCTATCTATCTATCTATCTATCTATCTATCTATCTATCTATCTATCTATTTATCTATCTATCTATCGACCTCTCTATCTATCTATATATCTATCTATCTATCTATCATCTATCTATCTATCTATCTATCTATCTATCTATCTATCTATCTATCTATCTATCTATTTATCTATCTATCCATCAACCCATCCATCCTTCCATCCATCCATCAATCAATCAATCTAGCTATTCACCCATCCATCAATTCATCCATTCACCGATCCATCCATCTGTCCATCCATCTATCATGCATGCATGCATCCAATCCAAGCCAATTCATTCAATCCATACATATATCCATCAATTTATCTTTCCATCCATCCGTCAATCCATTTGTCAATCCGTCCATCCATCCATCCACCCATCCATCCACCCATTCATTCATTCATTCATCCATTCATCCATCCATCCATCCATCCATCCATCTATCCATCCATCCATCCATCCATCCATTCATTTATCCATCCATCCATCCATCATCCATCCATCCATCCACCCATCCATCCATCCACCCATCCATCCATCCATCCATCCATCCACCCATACATCCACCCTCCCATCCATTTATCCATCCATCCAACAATGTCTCGTATATTGTATATTAAACACCTTACTTCATGAATATTCACGTAAGAGATAATGACATCATTACTATGTATAAAAGCTGAAATGTTAAAATGGCATCTGTGAAAAAAACGACCTATATCGCACCGTAAGCAAACAGAGCAGATCCTGGTTATAATGCCTGGCGTTCACTAGAGCGCCGAAGCCTTGCCGAAGGGTTGCCGAATAAATTTTGCTCGATTCGGGAACCATTCGGGATCAGTTTTGTATTCGGGGTCATTCGGCATGTATTCCGCAAGTATTCGGGAAGTGGCTTACGAAGCGTTGCGGAACAGACGCCGAAGTGATGCAGAATCATGCCGAAACCTTGAGGATAACCTCCCGAATGCTTCCCGAATGGTTTCCGATCGTGCGGAAAGGTTGCGGAACCGTTGCAGAACATGCCGAAGGGATGCCGAATCGTTGCAGAAATAAGGCCGAAGGATTATCGAATTGAGAGTTTGGGAATATAACGATGTCGCATTTTTGTGTTTTGGAAAAGATGTCTCGTTGGAGTGGAAAAGATGTCCCCCCCCCACACACACACACTTATATCTACACTAGATTCATTGGGATGGAGCGGATGGTTACCTCCGGCTCCCAACACCTAATGGGTAGTGAATCGGAGTACATGGCATTATTATCATGTAATAAATACTGACAGTTCCTTAACGTCCGGGTGAACCTTCTTATGCTTGCTTTATATTAATACATGTACCCGTTTTAAACTGTATCTATTACCTTCTTCTCCTCTCCATGCATGGTGTCGTACTATTTCAATATATGTTACTGGGGATTGCTTAAAAACCTCTCATAATTAATTAAGAAAGGTTCATTTTCTATGTCAGTTCTTAACGACTATTACTCATGTATGCCTTATTTCCATTTCATATCTTAATTTGCATCTAAAGATAGTTCTTAGGCTTCTATAGTACAAGTATAGATCCACTAACAAATATCCATACTATATGCACACAGCCTTAAACTACAAAATAAGTAAGTATGTACATGAGAATTGATGTAAGTAAATATTGACATTTATCTATTACAGCTATCGATGTGTTGCAAAAACACAAACTCTAGGGACCCTTTTTGGGTCAAACACGAATCCCTTTTTCAAAATCTCCACTGTTTGCAAAAAACAAGTACACTCTTTGCAAATATACTACTTGTAAAGGATACAAACACATCCATATATTAATATTAATACAAACTCTGTAGACCTGTTTGGGTGGGGCTCAAATACACTTTTAGCAAGTACTTGTGAAGAGCAAATACAAACGTACGCACACACATACATCTACATATAAATGATTCCCTCTCATGTATTTTATTTGTTTTTTGTTAAAATAAAAACATAATTACGAGTATAAGGGATTATTATATGCATGCTATTTTAAGCTATTTATAATAGGTAGCAAAAATGAGATGTGTTATATTTTATAGCTATTCCTGTTCTTTATACATGCATTTTATCCATAGGTAGTTAGTAATGGAATATATTTTGTTAAGAAGCTATTTTTTAGTCGATAAATAACTTCTAGTTGTTTTGTAACATCCGATTATAAGTAAAGTTTCTTGTATATTGTATTTTATATCTCGAAATCCCGTTCTTTTACAGATATAACTTTTGCTGACATCAGCATCTTCTGAGACTATTCAAGCCCCATTTTTACGAACATTCTTAAGTAATAACTTAGCTAAGCCTGTTACTTAAAAATATACCAGAGCATAAATTTTCATAAATTAGTGTCTATTTTGTACACTCAAATTGTAAGACGTTTGTTTAATTGTCATTTAAAGAATACATAGTGTATTTAATTATAATTGAGGGTAATCTAAATCAAAAACAGTATTTAAGAATGTGTAACAGACTGGATTTAATTAGATAGTTCATTTACAAACTGTTATTTTCTGTTTAAAAAAGATAACATAATGTCTATAAGAATTTTGCTTAGATAAAAATACTTCATATTAAGTATATGAATTGTTCATAATGCATTCGGCATGTCTTCCGCGTGGGTTCGGGAACCCTTCCGCGTCTTCGGGAAGCCTTCGGGAAGCATTCTGCATCGATTCGGCATCATTCTTGAACCGCTCGGGGTTGATAGGAGATCCCAAAGCCTTGCAGAATGACCCCGAATCTACCCCGAAGCCACCGCGAAGGGTTTCCGAACGTCCCGAAGGGTTCCAGAAGTGTTCCAAAAGGTCCCGAAGCCTTCCCGAATAAAAGATTCGGCGTCCAAATTTTAAAACTTTTAAAACTTGGATGCCGAATGTTTTTCGATCCCGATCAGTCCCCGAATCACCCAGAATGGTTCCCGGAGGGTTCAAGAATGACGCGGAAGGGTTCCCGAACATCCCGAAGGCATGCCGAATCATCCAGAATCTGCGATATCCACATTCGGGAACAATTCGGCGTCCTAGTGGACGCCTGGTCTAGACGGCTCCTAAATAAATCGTCTGATCTGGGTCTATCTGGAGTAAAGGGTGAAGCGTTAACCATGTTGTCCAAATAAATCTACTCAAAATTGGATCTAGTGTAATTTTAACTGATTCCGATTGAATCAATACTTTGAGGAATTATTGACCGAGTGTCAAACAGTTCGGACGCTGAACTACTCGTTAAAAACTAATATGTATAGTTTCAATTCGCTCTGGATTTTTTTTTAATTATTACTCGATGGTCAAACGGCCTGGATACTGATATAAGGTGTCAACCGTGTCCATGCTGTTTTCAAGTACTGGCAATAGTATTTCTCCATAACTCGTTCGATTTCGATGCCAAATACTGTCGTCTGAAAACTTATCGCATATACTGCTACAGAATTCGTTGTTTCTATTTCTCCATTTTTTCTTTCAATATCATTATCACAGTTACAAACAGTTTCGATCCTGATTAGACGCCGACTAATTAGATGTCTCATCTGGATCCAAACTGTAGGTAAACCCAAATGCGGCAGCGAAACATTATTAGTTGTCCGATCTGGGCCCAATCTATACAGAGATCATAAATGGTGTACAAGAAGACCCCTCTACAGCGGAATAAATAATTTAATAGAAAATAATTTAAGGCAGACGACTGCTTAACCCATTCCTGTAGTATTTTGGTTCTACTTCTTTGAATTAATCTTCCGAAAAGAAGACTTTAATAGAGAAAAGAAAACTCTAGAAGTGTGTAGTTTTTAAACGATTGTGGTAGATAGAGCATTCCAAATGTCATAATGGTTTCAGAAAATGGCTTTACAGAAGCGTTAAAATGTGTCTATATGAGGGAATGGGTTAAATATGAGGGAATAGGATAAATACGAGAGACTGGGTTAATGCAGAATTTGCTTGAGAAACACAGGATATATTCTTGAACGTTGTTTGTGCTTTATTTATTTCACAGAAATAGAAGACTTCTTTCATATCAGAACTTCTTCCATCTTAGTCTACAATAGCAACGACAGGGCAATAACAACCACACACTGTCCAAGGGTTAAGCGGTCATTCCTTTATTGAAGATAGGAACACAGCGAAAGGGATAAGATAGAGACACATGCATTTACATACTTGAAAACAGACTATACCCAGATCAAATGGGTGCGGAAGTTTCGGCATTTTGTTTTCAAAATGGCGCCGATTATCTTTTTTCTTGTCCTTAATCCATGTTTATCTACAGCTTCGGATAATATGTGTGGAAATCAAAGGTACACATTCACGTCGGACAAACTATTACCTCGATTAATTTCGGGATTTTGGACAACTCGAATTTGGATAATCAAATAAGATTAACATAGAAATAAGAAGAATGGGGATCGGGACTAACACCATGCTTCGAATAACACAGGGGCTGCTGATGAGGGGTATTTTAGTAACCGGTACTCGACTGTGGTCCATTTGTTTTAAGACCTAAGCTGGAATCAGCTGTTTGCTAATGAAATTACATATAGCTCATATGTATTACAGCGTAGTGTCTGTCATTGCCAAAACAGTAGTTGTTTATATACCGTTAACACGAATATTCTATCTGATTATGCAATTGTGTATATCTACAGTTTATGTTATGGCCTAAACATCAGGTCTGAGGTAATAAATTTTGAAGGGTGGTGATCCTCCGAAAGCAAACATTGCAACACAAAAAGAGAAAATTGCAGACTCGGTTTTATTGAGTCTGTTCATGAGCAGTAATTGAAAGTGCAACACTGCTCACGCCCCCTAGCACCGGCTTAAGCGGTATTCAATTTTCAGAACAAGAAGTACTGAAATTCATGATCTCGAAGGACCAGAAGGTATAACAACACTGAGAATGAAGTACGGGGCGACGTTTTACGGCCGCCACACAAGCACTTAACATCTGCTGTTGTGAAGATTATAAATTCTGAAGGGTGGTGATCCTCCGAAAGCAAACATTGCAACACAAAAAGAGAAAATTGCAGACTCGGTTTTATTGAGTCTGTTCATGAGCAGTAATTGAAAGTGCAACACTGCTCACGCCCCCTAGCACCGGCTTAAGCTTAATAACCCTTTTTTGCATTAGTCTGAGATTATTATCAGGAATATGATTGGTCGGATTCTGAGCTTGCTCTAAATCTGACCAATCAGATACATGAGAATGATTTCAGACTCGGATGTTTTATAACTTGGACACATGCATCCGCTATATATTCATTATATACAAGCTGGGTTTGGGTGGCTCTACCATGTTTTCTTCTGTACACGAAACAATTTATCCCGTGGACGGAAGATCCTCAGATGCCTTTTGTCATTTGTACATAGATAGACGTCACCATATCACTGATAACAGTTATTCCATTATCATA
>OY755250.1:50205449-50265449 GCA_963576725.1 Azorinus chamasolen | reverse complement strand
GTCAGAAAAAAATGATATCATGAATATTAATTAGATGAATTGTTATAAATTGAAGAGATAACGAGAATTGTTTTGGATACAAGAACTGATGCCTCGCCCTCCGCGTGGACAAACTTTTCAAAGTCCCATAACTCTGCAGAACACCATCAAACCGGAATATGAATACACTATGCACAACTAGGCATGGTTCTGATACGTCCTAAGAAGTTTCATGAACATCCGACCAAAGATTTTGGAGAAACCCGCAGACAAACTTTCCATGTAAAATGTCAAAGTCCCATATCTCTGCAGAAAATCATCAAATAAGAATAAGACAGGCACATCTAGGCATGGTGCTGGTCAATCCTATAAAGCTTCAGGAAAAATCAGTCAAATGTTTTGGAGAAACTGCGCAGACAAAAGTTTCCATGTAAAAATTGCAAAGTCCCATAACTCTGCAGAAAATCATCCAACCGGAACAGGAATAAGATATGCAACTAGACATAGTGCTGATAAATCCTAGGAAGTTTTATGAAAATCTAAAGAAGGATTTGGGGGAAACCGCGTGGACAAAAAATGCGAAGTCCCATAACTCTGCAGAAAATCATCGAACCGGAACAGGAATACGATATACACAACTTGGAATGGTGCTGATCAATCATATGAATTTTCATAAATCTGATCATAGTATTTGTAAAAACCGTGCGGACAAATTTTTCCATATAAAAATTTTCAAAGTCCCATAACTCTGCAGAAAATCGTGGAACCGGAACAGGAATACGATGTGCACAACTAGGCATAGTGGGGATTAATCCTATGAAGTTTAATGAAAATGCAACCCAAGGTTTCGGAGAAACCGCGCGGACAAAGTAAAATCGGACAGACTGACGGACAGGCGCACGGACAGACGGACGCCACGCATAAAAACGAAATTTCTCCCCAGTATACTTGGGGAGACATAATGACACAGGAATGTTTAGCCAAACACTGTAGAATCAGATCTATATTATATCATAAGCAAATAGAGCAGATCCTGAATAGATCCTGATTAGACGGTTTCTCTAGGAGCCGTCTGATCTGGGTCTACTCTGTTTGCAAAGACGTAGAAAGTCGTATTTATGGAGGAAAAGGTTAATCGAACCAGAAGGGTTTGAAAAGGTTTCGTAGATAGTTATCTAAGAGTGAGCCTCTCTATAGTAACCACTTAATGTATGACACAAGTGGTCTTTAAAAGCAAGTTGTTGCTTGACCCTTTCGCCGCTCTAAATGTAGTCTAAATATCAATACCTACTGAATACTAATAACTTAGTAGTTAAAATGAAATAAGGAATGTGGAGACATGGCAACCATTTTAGACTCTAAAGAAACAGATCTACTAATTCCATTAACAAACAGAGCAGACCCTGATTAGACGGCTCCATTAGGAGCCGTCTGATCTGGGTCTTCTCTGTTTGCAAATGCATGAAAATACGTTTATATGAAGGAGAGGGTTACTACAGAGTGATCGTCAGGGTTAGGGTTAGGGTTAGGGTTAATAAGTATTTGCATATTGTCTTTCCTTCCTTAACCCTCTCGGCTCGTATTTATATTCTTTCAACTAAGGTTATCCTCTGTTCCAGGTCGTTCAAAGCTTCGTTTTCTTCGATTGTTATACATAAATATATTCAACGGCAAATAATTTCTATCCCGTTGAGTCGCCGAGTTATTCGGCAGTCATCCCGAGACGGTCCGAACTATTTGCAAAGGTTTACACGGATTCGCCTATAGTGAGTTCAGCCATGGCCTGTCTCTAGGATCCAGGGTTAGACCTATCTCTATCACGGCCACTTAATTGTGTTTGGTAATTAATTGGTATCTAGGGCAGGTGGCTGCTTACAGCAAGGTGAAAGTAAAACAGAACGCTCCTATAGGAGCGTTCTGTTTTACTTTCACCTCGCTTTAACCCATTCCCATTTAAGCTATTTTTAATATCCATTCACTTTGAATGAATATACCGAAAAGGAGCATTAACTAGAGAAAAGGCATATTTTAGAATTTTGTAGTTTGAAACCATTGTGACTTTTACAGAGGCGTAGAAAGGCGTGTTCATGGGGGAAAGGGTTAAACGGCGACCTGCCTTTAACGCAAAATACTTTTTGTAATTTAGTGGTCGTTATGGAGAGGTTTTACTGTAAAACGTGTCTCAAGCTGTCATCAAACATGGGTCGGTAAGGCATGTGGTAGCTTAACCCAGGTCATGGGAGCTTTCTGCATTACTTTTGCCCTACATTAAACACAACTCTGTATTCAATTTATGAATGACCGTAAAAGACAGGTTTTATTGTATCGTGGCCGCTTTAGAAGGGTGTCACTGTATATTAAATCTGAAAAATCTATTCAGAGTAGAAGATTTTTAGAAAATATCGCTACAGACGAACAAGAAACGTTAGCCTCACATTCTATGACAAACCACGGAGACTAATTTGGTTTGGGGTCAGCATAAAAACAGTTCTGGAAAAGGGGTCCGCTAGGACCTGTATATGTTAGTCACAACTGTGACTTTTAAAAGTAACTGTTAATGGCACTATTAGTATTATTCGCATTATCCAATTACCTCATAGGCTATGTTTAGATACAACCTCTTTGAATAAATCTACCGAAAAGGAGCACTAATTACAGAAAAGGAAAACTTTACAATTTTGTAGTTTGAAACCATTGTGATAAATAGAACATTTGCTCCTATAGGAGCAAATGCTCTATTTTATCATAATGGTTTCACAAAGTGACTTTTACAGAGTCGTCAAAAGAGGGAATGGATTAATCTCACTAAGCATTGCTGCTAATATATGTTTAAATATTTTCTATTATGTTTTCAGATCCAACCAGGCGTTCGACTGTTAAGCCAGCCTCATCAGCAAGTAAGTATGAATTTATGTGTATAGTGTGTCTAATTCCTTTCCCTCAGATAAACGTTGTTTTCTCAATTTCGGCAAACAGAGTAGACCCAACTCAGACAGCTACTATAGGGTATGTTGTGAGCTGTGACCTTTATGACGAATCTATCCGTAGAGGTAAAACGCGTCACAAAAAATGTATTTGTTCCGGAGTTACATGTACCTGGCATGTGATAAGCATACACAGTAGAACCCCTCTAATGCGATCACTTAATGAATAACATGGATGTCTTTATGAGCAGGTGGTTGTTTAATGCAGTACAAAAGTAATACAGAAAGCTCCTCTACTTTTGTCCAGCATTAAGCTACCACCCGCATCTAGCACTGGTCTATAATCATACCTCTTTTAGGTGGTCGCATCAGCGGGGTTTTACTGTATATACTAAAACTGCACTGCTTCTGGTTTTGTTGAGAGAATTTTCTTGTGTTACCTCCCGTCTGATGTATGTTTTATTAGTTAACCCTTTCAATGTAGCAAAACTGCACCACGACAAATAGTACAGTCTGTAATCATTTTAAGGCGGCATCTGATCAGCGACTTCACTGTTTGTCTCAAACTTTATTTCTGTTGAAATTTGCATTTATTTATCTCATGTCATTATTTTACCATTTTATTTAACAAAATTGGTGTGCATGCAACAATTAGAAATTTGGCGCGGAAAGGGTTAAATATATAGGATATCCTGTTTTATTTTGAAGATCCGCCATCCGGTACGACTGCCAAGATGATGCCAAGCTCAAGTAAGTACTTTTTAACCAGCCTCAATCAATACAAGAATTCCTTGTGCAGTAAAATGTTAGTTAACCTTTTACCTCATGAATATTCATATGAATGTTAACTAGACAAGTGTTTGCTATTGCATGTGTACTCATGAAGGTTTTTGGGCGCCCATGAATCGGTTTAACCCCCAGTGACTTTTGTCACTGACCGTTCCAAGGCGGTACTTCCATCTTTTCCCACTATTGTATGTTTGTTTTGTCTTTGTGTGTCTCTTGATGTTTTTATAGCTATGTACATTTGCAGTGTCCTTGTGTTGCTGTTCGGGCCACTGTTTGTTCTGTATGTGGTGTTTCCTGCATGACTCATTTTTGTACTTTTAGTTCATGGTCAAATGAATCTGAGATCATTCTCAAGTATCGTATTGGTCAGATTCTGAGCAAGCTTATTGGCCATCAACTGAAGAATAACAACTATATAATTCCATCAGAAAACGGAACAGATACTGATCACGTGACTTTGTACATTGATAAATTATATTGTAGGTAGGAGCCTTAACTAATGTTGACAGAATATGTCCAAATTCATGTCATTACAGATGAATGGTTTTACCTATGGTGACATATTTGTGCCACTGCGTATCGTAGTTCGAACATGGCCGTGTTATTATGTCATCTAAATGACTGGCTAGATGGCGTTCACGAATAGGATTGCGTTAGTACATGCATTTGATTTAACGATACGTACTTACGCAAGAGCGTAACATCAATCCATAATTTTTAAAACATTATTTTGACTAAAATAGAACAATAACCTAAGGCTATGTGGATAGACTTTGATAAACGTTGTCTCGTCATATAAGCTTTAACACATTCCCTCATTTTGATGCCTTTTGTGCCTCTGTAAAAGTCACCTTTTGAAACCACTGTGATAAATAGAGTATTTGCTCGTATAGAGGCAAATGCTCTATTTATCACAATGGTTTCAAAACTACAAATTTTAAATAGTCCCGGGGAGCATGTCTTCAGATCCCTATAGCAACGGTACGTACACTACAATTGTATTCAGCTACACTTCTGCTAGTTAGTGTTTACGAACATATTTCTGTTAGTATTTCATAAAGTACGAACATATTGTATAGTTGACTTATCAGATAACCTACTAAATGCTAATGAGAACTTGTTCGTGTACGCTTTTTAGACAAATATGTGACATATTAACACAAACATGTCTGCGAGCCTTTACTGGTTATATGTAGTGTCTAAAATAGGTCACCATAGTACTCTAAAAACCTTGATACTTCTGTTTTAAAGATCCGCCAGCCCCTTCGACCGCCAAACAGACACCAAGAGGTAGTAAGTATGCCAATCTTACCTTATCCTAAACACACCATTAATTCTCAAGAAATATTTGTTTGGCCTGAATATTTAACCATTTACACCATTAATGACAATATGAATATCAATTACAGTTGAACTTCGATATCTCGAACTTCAAGGGACTATATAAATTAGTTTGAGATGATAGAAGTCGAGTTATCCGATTCGTAATCTGTGCAATTTCTCAAGTTCATAGCTTAATGCAGGTCAACCGTAATGCTGAAAGCTCCTGTAGGAGCTTTCAGCATTACTGTAGAACTGCACTACGCTGTGAAATGTGTTTCTAGATATGCGTAGCACGATACATTTTAGAGCAATTCTGTGTTGTAAGAATTTGGAAGGACCGAACTTTTAGTTCGAGTTATCCCGAAGTTCGAGTTATTCGAATTCGAGATATCGAAGTTTAACTGTAGATTAATTTATAAAATGGTATATCAATACATGAAATATTTACCAAAGCAGAATCATAAGAAAACAGAGTAGATTCTGATCAGACGAGTCTAATAGGACCCGACTGATCTAAATCTACTCTGCTTGCAAACGCATAGAAAACATATTTATGGAATTGAAGCAGTGCGTAATCTATGACGTATTTATGGAGAAAGGGTCGATGGAAAGGTTTGACCTCCATATTAAATGCACAGTACAATATTACTATACCGAAAACTTGATCAATAATCTTAATGTGCTAATCTTTGACCTTTGCTTGTAGAAAATATTACCGAAGTCAATCACCACAGTTGATTTATCTCGCGCTTTTTTTCAACAATACAGAACGAGTGTCAAACAGTTCAGTGTCTGCACTGTGTGTCATGTTACACGATTCATTAAGAATCTGTAAATATTCAACATAAGCTTGGCCTGTTTGAATTATGGAATAGCCCCTTCGAAAACTCAGCGTTGTTAGGGTTGAGTGCGTATTGATGGCTCTACAAGGTGTTCAATGCATAGTTATGTGTTTTTCTATGTTTCTATGTACTTTCAATATAAAACAAAACGAAATTGAAAATTAAGGTCGGGCATCCCTTAGATAAAATATGGACTAATCCAATATGGAAGAATCCACTGGGAGCAAATGGGTTAAAACACCTGACACATTGCATCATAACCCACTTTAACTCATTCTCTCCTAGGCTATTGTAGACCCATCCTCTTTGAACAAATCTACCGAAAAGGAGCATTAACAATAGAAAAGGAGAGTTTAAGAAGTGTATTGTCTTGTAACCGTTGTAATAAATAGAGCCTTTGCTCTTGTAGAGCAAATGCTCTGTTTATCACAATGGTTTCAAAACGTAAATTTCATAGAGGTGCAAAAATAAGTCACGTTGTGAAACGATTGTGATAAATAGAGCATTTGCTCCTATAGGAGCAAATGCTCTATTTTCCACAATGGTTTCAGCTCCTATAGGAGCAAATGCACTATTTATCACAATGGTTTCAAACTACAAAATTCTAATTTTTTTTATTTTTCTCTAGTAAATGCTTCTTTTCGGTAGATTTATTCAAAGAGATTGGGTCTAAAAAAAAGCCTATGAGGTTATAGGTCTAAAGATAGCCTATGAGGTAATGGGTTTAGGGTCTAAGGAAGAACATCGCCAGGAGTTAACCCTTTCGCTGCCAATGCCGGATCTGTGATTACCTATGCAAACAGTTTGGATCCAGATGAGACACCGAGTAACTCGGCGTCTCATCAGGATCCAAACTGTTTGTTACTGTTACTATGTTTTTGAAACAACAATGAAGAAATTCAAAAAAATGAAAATTTCTAGCAGACGACAAAATTAGCAGACGACAGAATATCTGTCTATCTATCTAAATTATTTGTGTGATCTAGGGGTGACAACACCAGCTGCAAATAGGGGACCAGGAGGAGGAGGATCTGGACTTAGACATGATGGATCTGGAAATGGTGGATCTGGAAACGGTGGGTCTGGAAACAGTGGATCTGGAAACAGTGGATCTAGCGGTAGCGGAACTAGTGGACTTAATAGCGGAAGTGATAAGGGCAATGGTACTGGTTCGAACCAGACACAGAAGACAAAACAATCTAGCAATATTGGCAGTATGTATTGTTTACTTCTTGCCGCTTTATATTTCACCCCTGCAAAAACAGCATTCAACGATTTGTGTTGAAAATCCTCAATATAAATTAACTCAGTCTTTTTGGCACTAAGAAGGCTTCTGTTTGCTTTAACATTTTTTATTCTATTTATTTAACCCATTAGCTCATTATGCTTTTTTAAGATCCTACATCTTTAAATAAATCTACCGAAAAGGAGCATTTACTTGAGAAAAGGAAACTTTTAGACTCTTGTAGTTTGAAACCATTGTGATAAATAGAGCATTTGCTCCCATAGGAGCAAATGCTCTATTTATCACAATGGTTTCACAGAGTGACTTTTACAGAATCGTCAAAAGTTGTCAATATGAGGGAATGGGTTAAACAACCGTCCAAGTGTTTCAATCAGTTTGGACCCTGATGAGACGCTGAGCAAGTCGGCGTCTTATCTAAACCCAGAATGTTCGCCATTGCAATTTTGATTTTTGTATTTTTGTCGTTTTAAGGCAAAGGATGCTTTATAATTTTATATTTATGTTACTTTGTTATATAGATGGACATTATTAGTGTGTACAGTATAACGTTTTAAGGAGGACATGCCCCCTATAAGGATGTATTATAATTTTATATTTATGTTATGTTACTACACGACATCAATATAAAATTATAAAGCATCCTTATATATATATATATGGGCATTGTCAATTTCTTCAGCGTAACGTTAAAGGAGGTTAGAATGTGTAATTACATTGTTTATTTGTCACTTTAACCATTTCCCATATGTAAGGGCATTTTGACGCATAAGCAAACAGAATATACCCAGATCAGACGGCTCCTATAGGAGCCGTCTGACCAGGGTCTTCTCTGTTTGCTTATGGTGTAATATAGATAGGATTCTACAGCTTCTTCCTGAGCCAAAATATCATGTGTTCATAAGCCGTTATAAAAATAATATTATTAATATTTATGACGTCATTATTTCCTATATGAATATTCATCAGGGAAAGGTTAAAGAGTTTATGCTGTACATGTATGTTAGTGGGTTATGCTGTATACTATTAGCCTCTGTTGTATATTTACATTGTTTATTTGTCGTTTTTAAGACGTTATGTTGTATATTAATTAACCCATTCTCGTATATTGACGCCTTTTGACGACTCTGTAAAAGTCACTTTGTGAAACCATTGTGCTAAATAGAGCTTTTGCATTAGGTTTCAAACTACAATTTTCTAAAATTTACATTTTCTCGAATTGATGATCCTTTTCGGTAGATTAACTCAAAGAGGATGTATCTAAAAATAGCCCATGAGGTAATGGGTTAAGAGCTGATGTTGTATACAAGGAGGTTATGCTGTATATTGAAATGAATTTCTTAATTTATATTTATTTTTGTCGTTTCAGTTCCCGACAACGCTGCGTGCGGAATAGGCAGTGTGTCCACCTACGCCATTTTGTTTTGTGTTGCACTGGTACACGCCCTGCGCATGCGCTAATGAAACTAACCAATGAGGTGTTATAATGCGAGCACGTGAGGTGTTCCCGAACCAATGACTATGATGCGTCTAAAGACTGAAATACTGTGATATAAATGTATTAATCGGAAAGTATTAAGTAAATTATTTGCATTAAGTTTTGTTTTTTTTATTGTGTTCAAAGACGTTTTTAATTCTATTTAACACTTTACTCACTTACATTTACACTTACTTTAACATGAATATTCATGTAAGAAACAATAACATAATGAATATTAATTCGACTCATGTTTTATAATGGCGCAATATAATGGGAATGTTTGACTCTGGAAGGAACCGTAAATTCATATCTATATTATTTCAAAAACAAACAGAGCAGAACCTGATCAGACGGCTCCTATAGGAGCCGTCTGATCTGGATCTACTCTGTTTGCAAAGGCGTAGAAAGGCGTATTTATGAAGTAAAAGGTTAAAAATGTTTACCCCTTACCAAACTGTGAAAAACCAGTGGCTGCTCAAATACAGACATGGTGACATGGTGACTACTTCCGATATAAGTGACCAAATAAAACCCATCTAATGCGACCACTTAATGAATAAACAGGGGTGTTTTTATAAGCAAATGGTTACTTAATGCAGGACGAAAGTAATACAGAGAGCTTTCTGTATTACTGTTGTCCTGCATTAACCTACCACCTGCATCAAACACCCAGAATTATACCTCTTTTTAAGTGGTCGCATTAACAGGGTGTTACTGTATTTGTAATTGCGAGTCGCGGATAGCAGGATAAGATTATTCTATTGTAATAAAGTAAAACACTGATAGTTCGAACAGGATAGCAGGATATGTATAGTCTATTATAACTACAGTAAAACCCCGATAGTTCGAATAGGATAGCAGGATATGTATAGTCTATTGTAACTACAGTAAAGCCCCGATAGTTCGAACAGGATAGCAGGATATGTATAATCTATTTTAACTACAGTAAAGCCCCGATAGTTCGAACAGGATAGCAGGATAGGTACAGTCTATTATAACAACAGTAAAATCCCGATAGTTCGAACAGGATATGTATAGTTTATTGCAATGACAGTAAAACTCCGATAGTTCGAACAGGATAGCAGGATATGTATAGTTTATTATAACTACAGTAAAACCCAGATAATTCGAACAGGATAGCAAGATAGGCACAGTCTATCATAACTACAGTAAAACCCCGATAGTTCGAACAGGATAGCAGGGTATGTATAGTCTATTATGACTACAGTAAAACGCCGATAGTTCAAACAGGATACATGTAGCAATTATTCTATTGTAACCTACAGTAAACCCATGGTAGTTCGAACATGATGGCAGGACATACTTAGTCTTTTGTAACTACATTAAAACGTTGATAGTTCGAGCAGGATAGGATTATTCTATTGTACACTACAGCCAAACCCTGATAGTTTGAACAGGATAGGATTATTCTATTGTAAACTACAGTAAAACCCTGATAGTTCGAGCAGGATAGCAGAATAGGCTTAGTCTATTGTAACTACAGTAAAACCCCGATATTTCGAGCAGGATAGGATTATTCTATTGTAAACTACAGTAAACCACCGATAGTACGAACACTAAACAAGTACCATTAATGAATCTTTAAGACAAGTGACAGCTTAATGCAGAGTGAAAGTCATACAGAAAGCTCCTTTTGGAGCTTTCTGCATGATTTCTACCCTGCATAAAGCAGTCACATGCCTAAAGTGACATTGATACTTCATTTCGAAAATTTCGAAGTATCGTTGTTTTTTTTACAGCAGGTTTAATCTGATATACATTAATTATGATGTACAATTGTATACTTCAAGATATGTGAAGAATGATTTGTTCAAACATATTTTATTTCCATTTTATACATATATTGGAAATGGGGTTGGGTCACAAGTTCTGACAACGTTAGTTTCGACCCTCCCCCGTGAAGAATGGTTCAACCCAGAGCTTGACTTATTCGAACTCGAAGTTATAAAACGTAGTTTAATTCTCAAACACCTGCTTCGTCAGATACCTAGATTTGAAGTTATAAAACTTCTAGGTCTCAGCCTGAGTTCAGTCTCAAACATCTGATTGGTCAGTTTTAAAGCAATTTTTAAGCAAGCTGAAAATCTGACCAATGAGATGCAGATGTTTTATCTCAAAAATATTCTCAAACTTACAGTTTACCATTTCCCTCATATTGACGACTTTTGACGACCCTGTAAAAGTCATTTTGTGAAACCATTGTGATAAATAGAACATTTGCTCCTATATTTATCACAATGGTTTCAAACTACCACATTGTATAATTTTTCTTTTCTCTTAACGCTCCTTTTCGGTAGATTTATTCAAAGAGATTGTATCTAAAACTACGCATATCTATAAACATATATGTGACAGCTATATGTAGATCAAAAGCAATGCCGAAAGCTCCTACAGTAGCTTACAACATCACTTTAGACCTGCATGAACGTCCGGTTTAGAGAGGTCTCGTTGTATTTCGCCACCATAGGTGAACCCGTCAAAATTATCGCAAAGCGTTTGGAAACAAAGGTGTCCGACGCATGCTTGGACTCACCCATAGACTCCCCCCCCCCCCCCCAAAAAAAAAAAAAAAATAAAAAAAAAAAAAAATAAATAAAATTATCGAAGTATGTTCAACTAGCCTAAAACTATCTATTTGAACCCCTTAACCACTACGAAAAACAAGAAAAACACGACCCGGAAAAAAATTTCCTTTCGGGTCTATATATGTATTGAAAGGTATCTTACTACGCCAGATCAACGGCGGAAAATTCAACAGTCATGTTTTTCAAAGTCTTACAGCAAAGCCAATTCAACACCGATTTCAATCATTTTGGTCTTGATCCGTTCCAAATTCCATATTTTAAGCGGCACAGTTAGTGCTTTCCTTAAATATTGCTCCGTCTTGTCGCTGCAAGACGGCGAATTTGAAAAAACGCTAGAGCGAAACGATGTGACTCCCGCCTGGATGCATAGACGTATATAGGGGGATCTGTATTAGTTAATCTTTTCAACAAAAACAGGAATTATGGTGAAACACTATCGAAAAAGATTAAACTCACCGCAATTAAAACGGCGCTTACTATTTCCAGTCTGCTACGAGGAGCCAGTTTTCTTTCCCCAACTTTCTTTTTGAACGGATGCGACCATTTTGCTGTGACCCGGCTCATAAACTATTAGATATGCAAATTGACTACTACTTCCGGGCCTCAGCGAAATGGCCGTCTCCGTTCAAAACGAAAGTAGGAGAAAGAAAACTGGCGTCTCATATCAGACTGGAACTAGCCAACATCGTTTAACTGCGGTGAGTTGAATGTTTTTCGAATGTGGTTCAGCATAATTCGCGTCTTTGTTGAAAAGTTAAACGAATACAGATCCCCCTATATACTTTTATGCATCCTTGTGGGAGTCACATCGTTTCGCTCTAGCGTTTTTTTCAAATTCGCGGTCTTGCAGCGACAAGACGGAGTAATATTTAAGGAAAGCACTAACTGTGCCGCTTAATATATGGAATTTGGAACGGATCAAGACCAAAATGATTGAAATCGGTGTTGAATTGGCTTTGCTGTAAGACTTTTAAACAAAAGGGCCATGATGGCCCTGAAATCGCTCACCAGAGGGAAAGATTTTTAAAGTTTCAACTACATGTATGTTTCTAAACAAAACTGGACACCTGTTTTGTGGGTTGTTATTTGACCCTTTCTCTGTATAATTATAATGGCAAGCTTTCTGGGATGATTTGCTTTATTATAAATATTTTTTTTAAGTCCAATACCGAACGTTTCGAACGTTAACTTGGAAAGCATATATCGCACAAAAATATGTGGTAAAGTTTCATTTTCCATTACATATTACTACGCATAACCTAACAACTCCTTGATATATTGCGTATTTAGAAACGAACGACAACTCTTGTAGAGCACGTTTCGTAACAAAACCAGTTCACACTTGAACGTTTCGAACCCCTTCAGAATTAGAGTACTGATGATTGTTTCAAAGCAGAAATTGTATAAAAAGCGCGATTTCAACAATTAATACAAACGGAATTGTTATGGAAATGGAAAATTAAAACTTGATAAGAATAACTGGTGATAATAACCATTGTGATAAATAGAGCATCTGCCTAAGTGATAAATAGAGCATTTGCTCCATAAGAGTAAATGTACTATTTATCACAATGGTTTCAAATCTACACAATTCTGAAATTTTCCTTTTCTCTATTTAACCCTTTTCCTCATATAAACATGTTTTCACGCAACTGCAAACAGAGTAGACCCAGATTTACCTCTTTGAATAAGCAGACAACATTTCTAACATATGACAACCCTATCACAGCTTAGCAAGACTTAACCAAAATTAGCACACAGTTTGAACTCAGATTTGACACATACCGGTATGTAACTTTATATGTGGTTTGTATATGAGTTAATTTACTCCTATGGAGCAAATGCTCTATTTATCACAATGGTTTGAAATCTACACAATTCTGAAATTTTCATCTTCTCTAATTAATGCTCCTTATCAGTAGATTTATTCAAAGAGGTAGGATCTGAAAAAAAGCCTTTGTGATAAATAGAGCATTTGCTAACCATTGTGATAAATAGAACAAAAGCTCCATAGGAATAAATGTTCTATTTATCACAAAAGTTTCAAATCTACACAATTCTCAAATTTTCCTTTTCTATAATTAATGCTCCTTATCAGTAGATTTATTCAAAGCGGTAGGATCTGAAAAAAGCCTTTGTGATAAATAGAGCATTTGCTCCATAGGAGTTAATGCTCTATTTATCACAATGGTTTCAAATCTACACTATTCTGAATTTTTTTCCTTTTTTCTAATTAACCCTTTTCCTCATATAAACATATTTTCACGCATTTGCAAATAGAGTAGACCCAGATTTACCTCTTTGAATAAGCAGACAACATTTCTAACAGATGACAACCCTATCACTGCTTAGCATGACTTGACCAAAATTAGCACACAGTTTGGATTCTGATCTGACACAGACCGGTATGTAACTTTATATGTGGTTTGTTTATGAGTTAATTTACTCCTATAGAGCAAATGCTCTATTTATCACAATGGTTTGAAATCTATACAATTCTGAAATTTTCCTTATCAGTAGATTTATTCAAAGAGGTAGGATCTGAAAAAAGCCTTTGTGAGAAATAGAGCATTTGCCAACCATTGTGATAAATAGAGCAAAAGCTCCATAGAAGTAAATGTTTTATTTGTCACAATGGTGTCAAATCTACACAATTCTGAAATTTTCCTTTTCTATAATTAATGCTCCTTATCAGTAGATTTATTCAAAGAGGTAGAATCTGAAAAAAAACTTTTTGATAAATAGAGCATTTGCTTCATAGGCGTAAATGCTCTATTTATCACCATGGTTTCAAATCTACACAATTCTGAAATTTTCCTTTTCTCTAATTAATGCTCCTTATCAGTAGATTTATTCAAAGAGGTAAAATAGTCACTTTATGAAACCATTGTGATAAATAGAGCATTTTCTCCATAGGAGTAAATGCTCTATTTATCACAATGGTTTCAAATCTACACAATTCTGAAATTTTTCAAGAGGCAGATTCTGAAAATATCCTATGAGGGAATGGGTTAAAACAGAGACTAATTCTGAAGCAGAGTTTTGACCAGGAACTCGACCTATTCAGTGATTATGCAACACAGATGGAGTGACCTCAATCCCTCTAGTTCAGAGGAACCTTTATAGTGTAAAATAATATTTTAAAGTATAACCAACAGGACAGGGCCAATTTTAACCTCAGAGCTATGATATTTACCAATGTCAATAAGGAATACTAAGTAAATCTATACACCAAATATCTAAGCTCTGTGACATGTAGTTTTTGACAAAAAGATTTTTGAGGTTTTCCCCATGCCTAACCTAAGTGAGCCCAGCATTCTGCTACTTTTACAGAAAACAACAGTCAGCTAGAAAAAACTGGCCACCCATGGGACCGTGGCAGGGCCAATTTTGACTCCATGGACATAATTTATATAACTTTTGTAGAGGACCTATAGGTGATGCTATGTGCCAAAGATGAAAGCTGAGAACCCTGTAGATTCAGAGGAGAAGACTTTTAAAGTTCAAATTGTTGACGACGCACACCACACGACGCACGACAAACGCCGACAGACGACGGACATCAGGCGATCACAAAAGCTCACCCTGAGCACTTTGTGCTCTGGTGAGCTAAAAACATGACTGTTATATTTCCGCGGTTGATCTGGCATAGTTGGATACCTTTCAATACATATATAGACCCGACAGGAAAAAAATATCCGGGTCGTGTTTTTCTTGTCTTTCGGAGTGGTTAAGGATTCAAATAGATAGTTTTAGGCTAGTTGAACATACTTCGATCACATTTTTTTTTTTTTTTTTTTTTTGGGGGGGGGGGGGGGTCTATGGGTGAGTCCAAGCATGCGTCGGGCACCTTTGTTTGGAAACAGAGGAGACTCAGCATCCATACGGTTGGACAGTCTGATTATGTGTTGTAATGAAGTTGAAGAAACACTTCTTTGGAACCTGGAGCGGACGATAGAAATCTATTTAGTGGCATGTGTTAAAACTATGGTCAATAATATAGCACTATGGGTAACGACGATTTCATTTATTGAGAGTACATGTATTCAAAATGGCAGTAGCTCTATGTAATGGCATGCGGTGTTTTCAAAATGAATTTACTCACTAAGACTTGTTCCATCCTATGTCCCAAGGTTATAAAACGTTCTGCTCGAGTCTACGATCATTCTCAAGCATCTGACCATTCAGATACCTGAGAATGATCTCAGACTCAGATTCAGAAGTTTATAAATAACCTTTGGCCCATGTGTCCTCGGTTATGAATGTGTTTTATATGACACGTTTAAAGCCCTCGATATTTCAAACTCGGATAACTCGAGCTGGATATAAAAATCTAGTTAAATAGTCAGTTCCTTACACAATTTGTAATACAGGGTTGTTCTAAAGTTCACATGCGGCACCTTGATATATGTCACAATAAAAGTTGAAAGCTCCTAGAGGAAATGCACATAGAAAGTAATTCTGAAAGCTCCTCTAGGAGCTTTCAGAATTACTTTCAACGTGCATTTGGCTGTCATGTCGTCGAGAAAGTTTCCAATTTAGAAATAGGCCAGCTCAACCCCCCTTATCTCGAAGTAAGTTGCATATGGTCCCTTAAACATCTCAAAAGCGAGGTGCCCCTGTAGTTAAACGGAAAATTTGATGGATGCCTATTTACAGCATCCAAAGTGGTCCCTCAGCCAATGAAATCTGCGTTTACAAATCATTGCCCATAGTGCTAATAATAGATGTTATAGACAATTAATGCGTTGTTTTAGAACATAAATGATATAATAGACCATATACTTATATATTATAACTATTTGGGAAAATACTTAATCCTTCTCTTGCTGAATTTTAAATTGCATTTCTCCCTCCTCACACATGCCCTGTTGTATAAGTACATGTATCTACACTGTGTACACATATTTCGCTGTGCAATCACTGCTGTGGAGTGCACTGGCTGCACAATCAACTTGTAAATAGTGCAGACACTGATGAGACAGCTCCTACAGGAGCTGTCTCATCTGGGTCTTCACTATTTACAGGTAGGTAGGTTTGCCAATGGCATTTGATATATCTGTTTCTTTACTTTCTAAAACAGCTACAATAATCCACCTTCCATGTTTCGTTATATAACTATCTTGTCGATGAATATACAATAAAACCTCTCTATAACGGCCACTTATTTACATCATGTATTTTGTGTTAAAGACGTGTGACTGCTTAAAGCAATGTGAAAGTAAAACAGAACGCTCCTTGCTTTAAGCAACCACCTGTCCTAAGTACCAACTATTTAACACAATTTAGTGGCCGTTATAGAGACGTTTTACTGTACTGTAATTACAGAACATTGAAATAAACAAAGAACGGGGAAAGGTTTAAAACTCCGACATATCCAAATTTGAGCAGACAGTATTTTCGCACGGCGGGATAAGAAATAAAAACACAAACATTGGATTAATATATGTAATAATAAAATAGAAATATACTACACACATTTATGGACTAGAGCGGATAATATGATAGTGACATATTTGGAATGAGGTCCAGACGAATATTTGAGAGATTTAACTAGCGTTACCTTCACTATCAAGAACATGCAACTTTTAAAGATTTCGCCTTTCAATATTCATTTAAGAAATAATTATATCATGAATAATTATTAGCTGATATTTTTATAATGTAAAGTTTTCAATGAGTTCCTTTGCTTTGACAATATATGTTGAATCAGATCTATACCATGTAAAAAGCATACCAAATATCAAAGGTCTAGGCCTTACAGTTTCAGAGAAGAAGATTTTTAAAGATTTTCCTATGACAAACTGATAAGCCCATGGGCGGGGCCATTTTTGGCCGGGGTCAGAATTTGAACAATCTTTGTTACATACCAAATATCAAAGGTCTAGGCATTACAGTTTCAGAGAAGAATACCTTTAAATATTTTCCTATGAAAAACTAATAAGCCCTTGGACGGAGCCATTTTTTGGCCCGGAGGTCATAATTTAAACAATCTTTGTAGAGGACCATAAGATCATGCCACATACCAAATATCAAAGGTCTAGGCATTACAGTTTCAGAGAAGAAGACTTTTAAAGATATTATTATGAAAAGGTGGTAAGCCCTTGGGCGGGGCCATTTTTGGCTCGGGGTCATAATTTGAGCAATCTTTGTAGAGGACCATAAGATCATGCTACATACCAAATATCAAAGGTCTAGGCCTTACGATTTCAGAGAAGAAGATTTTTTTTAAAGATTTTCCTATGAAAAACTGATAAGCCCTTGGGCGGGGCCTTTTTTGGTCCGGGGGTCATAATGTGAACAGCGTTTCGTTCCCCCTAGCCACTGATGCTTCTGACAAAATTTCGTTAAAATCGGGCCAGCAGTTTCAGAGGAGATGTCATTTGAAAATGTGGACGGTCGACGGTCGACGGACGACAGACGCCGGACGAGGACACCGGACGACAGGCACATCGCGGTCATAATAGCTAATCCTGAGGCTTCGGCTCAGGTGAGCCAACAAGCAAATAACAGGACATGTTACTATTCCAGTAACACCTGCCATAGAAATAGAACATTGAAAACTATAGAGAGGTTCAATTGTATTGCATAAAAGATACGTATATAACAATCAAACTTATATGACGTGTTACTATGCCAGTATGTTGAAGCAGAACAATGAAAACTACACAGGGTTCAGCCATATGCCATAAAAGATATACAAGCAAATAACAGCACGTGTTACTATATGTCAGTATGAAACACGTTCAATCTAAGCAGAGCTAGGGCAACTTGCCATAGTTAAAAGTCTTATTCTGAAGAAAGACATAACAAATTAAAAGACATGCGAAAACCAACATAAGCCTCTAGCCTGATACTGGAGTATACGTGATTATTTCTGCAAATAGTTTGGATCCAGATGAGACAAGGAGTAACTGGGTGTCTCATCAGGGCCCATACAGTTTGACACTATGATATTGTTTTTGAATTGCAAGATAAATAAGTTCTGAAAATTGAAGGGCGATATTTTCTACAAACAATAATTTACTCAGCAGGTTTAAGGTTAAGAGCTCAAAAACTTTCAATGAACACGATGGTTGAGGAACTTAACATTATCTGTATTTACAAATATTGTTTTAATCCTCTTCTCTTGCTGAATTTTATAATACATTTCTCCTTATTTACCAATGCCCTGTTGTATAATTACATATATCTTCACTGTGTACAAGTATTTCGCTGTGCAATCACTGCTGTGGGGTGCACTGGTTGCACACTCAACTTGTAAATAGTGCAGGAGCTGTCTCATCTGGGTCTTCACTATTTACAGGTGGGTATATTGACGTGAACAGCAAGCGAAGGGTTAATACATGGCAGTAAGAAAACGAACACATGAAGGCAATGATGGGCATATATCCCTCACCCGAGATAGTATGGTTTAACCTTATCACCGCCAATGTAGCAATAATGCACCACGACAAATAGTGCAGTACAAGATAAGGCGTCGCCTTTTAAAGGCGTGGTCTGACCAGGGATTTCACTGGGTTTTTTTAAAAGATTTTCCTATGAAAAACTGATAAGCCCTTGGGCGGTGCCATTTTTTGGCCCGGGGGTCATCATTCGAACAACTTTTGTAGAGGAAAGGGTTAAACACTAATACCGTAGTTCGAGTTGTCCGAATTCCAAATGTCGATGTAAAACTGAAACTTCAATACAGTTTAATTATTGTTTGTACAGTAAAACCTCCCTAAAGTAGACATTAATTTTAGCATAAAAATCGCGTCATGGAAACAGGAGGCAGTTTTATGCATGGCTTTAGACCTGCATTAATCAGCCACCTGCTAGCAGCCACCTGCCTAGAAGTATCTTAATTCTTCTATACTTTTATTCCGGTTAAGAGGGGATTTACTGTATCAGTAAGTGGTAGTGATACCAGTTTTGCTGTACAGTAAGTTGTAGTGATACAAGATAAACTGTATCAGTAAGTGGTAGTAATACCAGATTTACTGTATCAGTAAGTAGTCGTGATACCAGATTTACTGTATCAGTAAGTTGTAGTGATACCATATTTACTGTATCAGTAAGTGGTAGTGATACCAGATTTACTGCATCAGTAAGTTGTCGTGATACCAGTTTTACTGTATTTGTAAGTTGTAGTAATACCAGTTTCCTTGTATTAATGTAACGTTACATGTAAGTTGTAGTAATACCAGCTTCCTTGTATTTGTAAGTTGTAGTGATACAAATTTCCTTGTATTAATGCAAGTTATAGTGATACCAGTTCCACTGCATCAATTACGTGGTAGTGAAACTAGTCTGCAATGTTTTCGGTTTGAAACAAAGAATTCCAAACATGTTACATGTACTTGTACAAACATATCCATAGTAAAGTATTTAATCATCGCATATCAATAACATTCAACCCATTTATTCAGCCAATGAACATAAGATAAAAACAAAACCATAACCAATGTAGAAAGCACTTGAATATAGAAATCCTGAATATAAGTATCAACACAATGGCAAGCCAGGAAAGCACTGTTCATAAATACCTGAAAATCATATGAGCCGTGTCATGACAAAACCTGCATTAATGACATTCAAATAATAGAGATCCAAAAAGGACCACAATGGAAATATGAGAAATATTTTCTCTTTTTTGTGTCAGTCTTGATATTGATGTGACTGACATGGTTCATAACACATATAGTGTTATTAATAATTTTTATTTTGTTATAATTCTAAAATATGTATGTGTTGTTAACTATTTGTCTTGTTGCTCAATATTGAAATAAATCTATCTATCTATCTATCTATCTATCTATCTATCTATCTATCTATCATCTATCTATCTATCTATCTATCTACCCATATCAGTCAAGCCATATGATCGGGTTCTGCACACGCCAGTATTTACAGGAGTTTTATTGCAACATATCAAATAGTATCACTACTTATTAGATGAGTGTGACCATGATAGTGTGTTTAAACCATTACTTCATAAGCTATTTTTAGATCCCGCCTCTTTGAATAAATCTACCGAAAAGGAGCATTAACTAGAGAAAAGGAAAAGTTAAGAATTTTGTAGTTTGAAAGCATTGTGATACATAGAGCATTAGCACCTATAGGAGCAAATGGTCTACTATTCACAATGGTTTCACAAAGTAACTTCTACAGAGTCGTCAAATTCGTCAATATGAGGGAATGGGTTAATTTTTGTATATACAGTTGCCATGTCATAATCGCTGGTTTTGTCATGCATCAGTTCACATGTTTTATAAAATAAAAATGACATAGTATCAAATATAATAATGAAACGTCTGCTTATTCGAGATCATTTGCCATTTATAGTTTGTACATACAAAATCTGATTTAAATATTGTTAAAAAAATAAAGATTCTCTGGAGCGAACAACCTGGTCCTTGAGATACGTGGTAGCTTAACCCATTCCCTCATATAGATGCCTTTCTACGCCTCTGTAATAGTCACTTTTTGAAACCATTGTGATAAATAGAGCATTTGCTCCTATAGGAGCAAATGCTCTATTTATCACAATGGTTTCCCAACTACACAATTCAAAAATGCTCTTTTTCTCTAGTAAATGCTCTTTTTCGGTAGATTTATTCAAAGAGGTGAAATCTAAAAATAGCTTATGAGGTAATGGGTTAATGAATGACGTTCATCCTGTATTACGCAGCCACACGCCTACATATACCTAACTTTTGGTTTGATTTAAAGTCTAGTTTAGAGAGAATTACTGTATGTATTGGTGTGGTCTGTAACACATATGTAACAGAGCAATAATTACTGTATGTATTGGTGTAGTCTGTAACACATATGTAACAGAGCAATAATTAATGTATGTATTGGTGTAGTCTGTAACACATATGTAACAGAGCAATAATTACTGTATGTAATGGTGTAGTCTGTAACACATATGTAACAGAGCAATAATTACTGTATGTAATGGTGTAGTCTGTAACACATATGTAACAGAGCAATACTTACTGTATGTATTGGTGTAGTCTGTAACACATATGTAACAGAGCAATAATTACTGTATGTAATGGTGTAGTCTGTAACACATATGTAACAGAGCAATAATTACTGTATGTAATGGTGTAGTCTGTAACACATATGTAACAGAGCAATACTTACTGTATGTATTGGTGTAGTCTGTAACACATATGAAACAGAGCAATAATTACTGTATGTAATGATGTAGTCTGTAACACATATGTAACAGAGCAATAATCAATTCATGTATTGGTGTAGTTTGTAACACATTTGAACAGAGCAATACTTACTGTATGTATTGGTGTAGTCTGTAACACATATGTAACAGAGCAATAATTACTTCATGTATTGGTGTGGTTTGTAACACATATGTAACAGAGCAATAATTACTGTATGTATTGGTGTAGTCTGTAACACATATGTAACAGAGCAATAATTACTGTATGTATTGGTGTAATCTGTAACTGTAACACATATGTAACAGAGCAATAATTGGTGTAGTCTGTAACACATATGTAACAGAGCAATAATTACTGTATGTATTGGTGTAGTCTGTAACACATATGTAACAGAGCAATAATTACTGTATGTATTGGTGTAGTCTGTAACACATATGTAACAGAGCAATACTTACTGTATGTATTGGTGTAGTCTGTAACACATATGTAACAGAGCAATAATTACTGTATGCATTGGTGTAGTCTGTAACACATATGTAACAGAGCAATAATTACTGTATGTATTGGTGTAGTATGTAACACATATGTAACAGTATTGGTGTAGTCTGTAACACATATGTAACAGAGCAATAATTGGTCAACCAGTTCCAACAGAACTATCACATCAGCGGTTAACCGCTTACAAAATGAGCAAAGAGTCAATAGCAATAGGGTACCAGCTGGTTATTTAAAGAATATAATAATTAAGCGTTGTTTATAGGCATATGCACCACTGTTTGGAGCTATCAAGATCAGTCATTTATACCACAACTGTCCGAGTTCTTAATAACTGAACATTAGAGACAAACAGCTGTGTGTAAGCACAAAACCAACACTTGAAATAAGAATATTGTCATTCTTACATTTTGAGGACCTCGTTCTCGGATAAAAATGCTATTACATGTATCAAAATGACTGTATATAGTTAAGATCCATATTCTCTGATCTAAACCCAGATCTAGGTCAAATCAAAAATAGAATTCATACACATGACAATTAACCCTTTCCCATTATGTAACTGCATATTCACTTTTCTGAAAACAAAGTTGATCCAGATCAAACGGCTCCTATAAGACGGCTCCTATAGGACCTGCTCTGTTTGCTTATTGTGTAATATAGATCTGAGTCTACAGCGTCTGCTTCAGCCAACAGGTCTTGTGTTCATATGCCATTGTATAAAATAATTCTAATAATATTCATGACGTCATTACTTCTTACTTGAATATACAACAGGGAAAGGGTTATTCCACCATTAACATGAAAATAATGTATAACAAGTGCACTTGAACATAAACATCCTTAATATCTGTATATACACAAATGACATAAACAGAAACATCCTTAATATCTGTATATACACAACTGACATAAACAGAAACATCCTTAATATCAGTATATACACAACTGACATAAACAGAAACATCCTTAATATCTGAATATACACAACTGACATAAACAGAAACCATTGTCAACTATACCTGCATATACCGTATATCTATACCATAAATAGAACATGCTTTACAGTAGAACATGTCTTAACCCATTATCTCATAGGCTATTTTTAGACACAGCCTCTTTGAATAAATCTACCGAAAAGGAGCGCTAACTCTAGAAAAGGAAACTTTCAAAAAAATAATTTGTTTGAAACCATTGCGATAAATAGAGCATTTGCTCCTATAGGAGCAAATGCTCTATTTATCACAATGGTTTCACAAAGTGACTTTTACATAGACGTCAAAAGACGTCAATATGAGGGAATGGGTTAAGCGGCCATCAAAAAGGTCTAATTATGGGTCTGTAAGGCATGTGGTAATTTAATGCAAGTCAAAAGTAATATAACTAGAAACGTGTCCATAGGACACTGATGCCCCTTCTTCAGACTTTTTGTCACAGCCATTTTTAAGGTCATTTTTGCAAATAAAGGGCCTCAACTCCTAAACGACTGAAGCGATTTACATGGCTATCGAACTTGACCAAGATATAATGGCCACAAATATGTGTGTAAAGTTTAGTGTGGATTAGACAAATACTTTCCAAGAAGAAGCCCATAAAATTATTCTAGATTTGCGTACGAACGTATGGACAAGGGCAAACCAATATACCACCGCTATGTGGAGAAATAAAAAAAATCCTATAGGAGCTTTCTGTATTACTTTTGCACTGCATTAAACAACCACCAGCTTTTTAAGACTCATATATATCCAATAAATGAATAGCCGTTTAAGAAAGATTCTACTTCATATGAAATATAACTGAGATTTATTAAAACCCTAAGACTGCAAGGCACGGCCGGTCTAACATTTCCAAACAGCTTGAATCTAAGTAGAACTTCGTGGAATTGGGCATCCCACCAGGATCCGAGCTGTTTCAAATTTAGTCAATAGTTTTAGCAAAACCTTGGAAACATATAGCAGGCCGATGGTTAATCAATCATTGAAGGCAAATAAAAAGTAGGTACAAACTAATAAATAACTGAATTAAATAAAGAAATCCAGAATATCTCTATACAACAAAACACCTCTGAATCAGCTGTTCAAATACATATCAATACTGGTCTGCAAGACAAGTGGCAGCTTAATGCAGCTTGAAAGTCATGCAGAAAGCTCCTGCATTAAGCTGCCACTTGTCTGACAGAGGTTTTGATACTAAATAGTTCTCCAGTTTAGAGGGCTTTACTGTGTTTCTGGTTTTCACCAACATGACATTGAATTATCATACATGTACATGCCAATACGACTGGTTTGTCGTAATAGTTTGTGTTTATACTTTATGTAAAATAGACAAAGCTTAAAAAAAACAAAATTAATAATGATTCAGATCTAATATAAAACTTTAAATATGACAAAAACATGTGGTTTAAGAAGACCTTCGCGCGATTGGTCGCAAGCCCAATTGCCCTATACCTACGAAAAAACATCTTTAACCTGCATTTGTCAGTGAACCCGTCTAAATATATAAACACCTTTAACCTGCATTTGTCAGTGAACCCGTCTAAATATATATCAGAGCAAACAGATAAATGTGCCTACTCAGAGATACTGAAATTATCATTTCTCCACCAAATTCTATGGTTGACCACTCTGTACAATCGTCTCTAAAGAGTGGTCACAACATAAGGTTTGTGGGAGACATAAACGAGTAATCTTGAAAATGCTTTAACTTAACAATCTTATCTGGATTTCTGATATATATATATATATATATATTGAATGAATTTAATGATCATTTTGATGGGTGTTACTGCAAACCTGCTACATGTATATTCTCCCTATTGCCTTCTTTCTAAAAGAAACTAACAAACAATAAAACAAAAAAAACTCTACATTAAAAAACCATTAAATAAAAACAATATAGGTTTGTCAAAGTAGAGCTGGTAGCGTAATGCAGACTGAAAGCAATACAGAAGCTCCCAAAGGAGCTTTTTGTATTGCTTTCATTCTGTATAAAGCAGCCATCTGAGTACAATATGCAAAAAGTTCCTTTAAAAGCATGTAACATGCTCTCCGGAAGCGTTTAATAGAGATAAATATGGTATGTACCATGTTGCCATTGTGAACTCTGGAATAGAGTTAGTGAATCATTCACAGAACTAAATTGCAAGGGTGACTGTGTCAGTTACATAACAAGACATGCTCTTAGTCATATAGAATAACATACGGAGGTCCAGATGAGATACGTAAATTTATACATTTTTAAGAATAGCTTATTTATTTCTACACCAAACCCTTTACTGTTACCACTCTTTAGAATCATCTTGAAGAGACGAATCTAAAGAGTGGTCACAGAATAGGGCTTGGTGGACAAAAAACGCATTTAGATTTTTGGTACGCACCTTTATCTGTAGCTCTGAAATTATTATATACCGACTAACCTTAAAATAAATTATAATAACTTGACAAACAGATAAATAAAAATAACTTAACAAACAGTCGAATAGCGGCAAACACTAACCTGCCAAATAGTCAAATAACAAATAAGGCTTTATCCACAATAGCCCATGTTGTGAATTAACCCTTTCCCTCATATAACCGTGTTTTCACGCACATGTAAACAGAGTAGACCCAGATCAGATGGCTCCTAGAGGAGCCGTCAGATCAGGGTCTACTCTGTTTGCTAATAGAAATTGAAAGATCTGTTTATTTGCTTTCTAAAATGTCTACAATGTTCAACCTTCCATATTTCTTTATAACTGTGTTGTTAATGAATATTCACTCAGTAGATATTAAATGTGAAATAAACATAGAACAGGGACATGGTTAATATAAGGATCATCTCAAGGAAACAATTCTAATGCCTAATCACAACATAGAGTTTGTGGAGAAATTTGAGGCATTTGTAAATGAGTCTGATATGGATCATGCCATTATGGAGCTTTGTGCATGTGGCTGTTGGCCCCTACATTAATTATTTCATACAGCAAAATCCCTTTAAATCGCAATTTAACGACAGAACAGTTTAGGTCTTTTTAGGCAGGTGGCTGGTTAATGCAGGTTGAAAGTCATGCAGAAAGCTCCAAAATTGCACGACGTTCAACCTGCATTAAGCTACCACCTGTCTGAAAGACCGATTTTGAAACTTATTTGACGTCCGGTTTAGAGGAATTTACTATACATCGAATGTCATGACTGTCGTAGTGTTGTTGTTTTGTTGTTGTTGCTGCTGTTGTTGTTATTGTCATCGTTGTTCTTGTTGTTGTTATATGAGTTGTTGCCGCGGTTCTTGTTTTCGTTACGTCACTACTTCTTCGGTTTGCTGAAAGGTTGCTTCATCATCATTGTCTCTGTATTTTCGATTGACACATAGAAACACCCTTGAAGAACAAAAACAAAATCAAGAATAGTTGGAGAGAATGTAGATAAACTAACTACAAAAAATGACTGAACATTTCAGGGTCGCTGGACAGTCAGTATCAGTCGTTAAGTAAAACCTCTTTGTAACGCAAACGCTATACAATTCTATTTCCAGGTATTTCAACATAAGGCTAAGCTTAATATATGACGAACGCGGCCTAGAAAGCTACCATATTCCGGTGTTTGTTTTTTTCAAAACACAAATACCTGCTCACAAAGGCACCAATGTTTTATTTAACCTTTAACCTTTCCCTCATTGGTTATTTTTAGACACCTAACCTCATATGCTATTTTCATACCTATGACCTCATATGTTATTTTTAGACCATGTACAACAAGAGCTGTCCGCAGACAGCGCGCTCCACTTTCTTTAGTGCTGGATAGTGTAGTGGAAGTCTAAGTCAGAAAGGGGAGATAACAACAGCAAAATTAACTTTAGGGTTACCTACCCTTGTGAAATGGGTCCCCCTTGTAATAGTTAATATGTATACCAAAGATGAACCAAATATCTTCGACAGTTTCTGAGACATGGACCTGAACATAAAACTTAACCAACAATGAAAATTGTAAGTCGAAAAAGGGGCATAACTATGGCACAATTAAATTTAGAGTTCCCTACCCTTGTGAAATGGGTTCCCCTTGTGATAGTTAATATGTATACCAAAGATGAACCAAATATCTTTGACAGTTTCTGAGACATGGACCTGAACATAAAACTTAACCAACAATGAAATTCTAAGTCGAAAAAGGGGCATAACTATTGCAAAATTAATTTTAGAGTTACCTACCCTTGTGAAATGGGTTCCCCTTGTGATAGTAAACATACATACCAAATATGAACCAAATATCTTTGATGGTTTCTGAGAAAAGGACCTGAACATAAAACTTAACCAACAATGAAATTCTAAGTTGAAAAAGGGACATAACTATGGCAAAATTAATTTTAGAGTTACCTACCCTTGTGAAATGGGTTACCATGGTGATAGTAAACATACATACCAAATATGAACCAAATATCTTTGATGGTTTCTGAGAAAAGGACCTGAACAAAAAGGTTAACCAACGCCGACGCCGACGCCGACGCCGACGCCGACGCCGACGCCGACGCCGACGAGAGGGTCATGACAATAGCTCCACTTTTTGAAAAAGTGTCGCTAAAAACGAGTCATGCAAGAAACACCACATACAGAACAAATAGCCGCCCGAACAGCAACACAAGAAAACAGCAAATGTACATAACAATAAAAACTCAAAGAGACGCACAAAGACAAAACAGACATACAATAGGGGAAGTTGGAAGTACCGCCTTGGAACGGTCAGTGACAAAAGTCACTGGGGGGTTAAACCGGTTTAAGGGCACCCAACCTTACACTTATTCCATCCCCATCCTAAAAGACAACTGGTGTAAATAAACGTACCCCCCTCTCCGACAACAACAGCGATGGTAAATACAGTAGTTAAGTGCATGTATAACGAAAACATTCTAGTGAAACAAATCTCATTGAATTAATCTACTGAAAGAGTCTTTCAATAGAAACAAATGAAAATGTCAGAATTAGCCTATGTATTATTTGAAACCTAGAGAGCAAATACTCTATCTATCACCACAGTGGCAGAACGTAACTTTTACAGAGGCGTCCAAATGCGTAAATATGAGGGACATGATTAAACAAGAGGGTCATGAGGCCCTGAAGCGCTCACCTGAGATAACCCCAGGGGCGGGGCAATTTTTGACCACAAGAAATCATGTGTACAACTTTGGTAGAGAACCACATGGCAAAACATTATGCCATTAATTAAAGGTCTAAGCCTTATGGTTTCAGAGAAAAATAATATTTTATATTTTTCCCATGAAAAACTGATAAGCCCTGAGGCAGGGCCAAGTTTCGCCCAGTGGTCAGAATCGTAAGTTAAAATTTCTTGGCAGAAGACCACAAGCCACAGCTACATATTTGTAGAGGACCATTAGATCATATTACATACCAAATATCAATGATCTGGGCCTTACAGTTTCAGTAGAGTTTTAAAGATTTTCCAATGAAAAACTGATAAGCCCTTGGGCGGGGCCATTTTTGGCCCGGGGGTCATAATTTGAACAATATTTGTAGAGGACCATAAGATCATGCTACATACCATATATCAAAGGTCTAGGTCTTACAGTTTCAGAGAAGAAGAGTTTTAAAGATTTTCCTATGAAAAACTGATAAGCCCTTGGGCGGGGCCATTTTTGGCCCGGGGTCATAATTTGAACAATCTTTGTAGAGGACCATAAGATCATGCTACATACCAAATACCAAAGGTCTAGGCTTCAGATTTTTAAAGATTTTCCTATGAAAAATTCCATATTACCATATATTGAAAAAATGACAACGCCCTCTGGCGGCCATGTTTTTTGCCGGATCAAATTTCTTTTAACATCTTTGAAAAAAACTATCAACTGAGAAACATTTTGATGAAAACTATTCAAATCGGACAAGTCATTCTGGAGAAGAAGGTTTTTGAAATTTTCTAGATATTGTGTACAGTTGCCATGGCAACAAGACCGATGGCCCCTCCAACTATCTTTTAACAACTTTTGAAGCACCCACCCACAGTATGTCATTGTTTTCTTACATGAATATTCACGGAGTAAAGGGTTAAGATACATAACTGTAGAGTTTACTTACAACATGACTACCAGTCCCAGTGCCGTTATGATAGCCAGCAGAAAGAAAACGAAGCCATTCATGACCGACACGGTAGCCGCATATACCAAGTTATTAGTGAGTCCACCAATCAGATTGCAGAGCGTCTCTACAGCCCCGACGCTGGCAAACAAAGCACCTGAAATACAGAGATCAATGTTATTTTGTAATCGCAGCTACTCGGCTATTCCCGGGTTTTCATTTTCGTAATATATAGCTGACGTCATAGCTACAGCGATCATGATATATAAGTTAATATACCTATTCCTGTTTGATCCTTGACATGATAAAGAGACACGACAGACCCCGCTCATTGTAAATTTCAATTAACAACAGTTGAATTTCGATATATCGAATGTCAACGGATCAAACACATTACTTCGAGAAGTTCGAGTTATCCAATTTCTTATTTGGACAATGTTTCTCAAGTTCGCAACTCATTACTGGTCAGCATTATTTTAGAACTGCATCAAGCTGTAACATGTATTTCTAGATACATGTATGTGTAGTGATACATGTTAGTGCAATCCTGAAATTTAACAAGAGGGCCATGATGGCCCTGTACCGCTCGCCTGGTTAAATGATGTCGTGTGACCTATCAATTTTGACCCCAGGGACACAATTTGAACAATCTTGGTAAAGCTCCACCAGATGACGCTTCATGCTAAATATGACAGCTCTGAACTCCACCCCCCCCCCCCAACACACACAAAGGAATGGGCCATTTTTTGACCCCAGGGAAACCCTTTAACAATTTATGTAGAGGTCTACAAGATCATTATACATACCAAATATGGTAGCCCTAAGCCTTACAGTTTTTGAAAAGATTTTTTAAGTTTTCAGTAAAACTTGGGACCCCCAGGGCAGAGCCAATTTTGTTCCTCAGGGGCTTAATTTGTAACAATCTTGGTAAAAGTCTACTAGATGATGTGATGTACCAAATATCACAGCTCTAAGCCTTTCAGTTTCAGACATGAAGATTTTTAAAAATTGTATTATATAATCCAATGTAAAACTTGTGACCCCCAGGGTGAGGACAATTTTAACCCCAGGGGCATAATTTGAAGTCTTGGTAAAAGTCCACCAGATGATGCTATGTACCAAATATCAAAGCTCTAAGCTTTTCTGTTTTGGACAAGAAGATTTTAAAAATTTAAAATTCTCATCTGAGAGGACTACAATGAGAGGGCTACACTAGGAACTCTCTCATCTGAGAGGGCTACAATGAGAGGGCTACACTAAGAACTCTCTCATCTGAGAGGGCTACAATGAGAGGGCCACACTAGGAATTCTCTCATCTGAGAGGACTACAATGAGAGGGCTACACTACATGTAGGAACTCTCTCATCTGAGAGGGTTACAATGAGAGGGCTACACTAGGAACTCTCTCATCTGAGAGGACTACAATGAGAGGGCTACACTAAGAACTCTCTCATCTGAGAGGACTACAATGAGAGGGTCACAATAGGAACTCTCTCATCTGAGAGGGCTACAATGAGAGGGCTACACTAGGAACTCTCTCATCTGAGAGGACTACAATGAGAGGGCTACACTAAGAACTCTCTCATCTGAGAGGACTACAATGAGAGGGTCACAATAGGAACTCTCTCATCTGAGAGGGCTACAATGAGAGGGATACACTAGGAACTCTCTAATCTGGGTCTTCACTGATTACAAAGGACGTTAGTAACTCGCTTCCCCGCACTGAAAGATTTAACCCCTTATTCCGTAAATACGCCATTTAATGCCTTATTGACTGAGTTGACCCAGATCAGACAGCTAATGTAGGGCCTGTCTGATCACGGTCGGATGTTTGCTGATAGAATAATATATCTGATTGTACAGTTCTGCAATGGTAAAACATTTCCGGTCTTCACATGACACTATAAAAAAGTATCTAATTAATATTCATGATGTCATTTTCTTACATAAATATTCATGGCGTTAAGAGATAACGCAGTATAAGGAAACATCATACTTAACTCCATTCCCTTATACATTATTTTTAGACCCAACATCCTCAAATACTTCTACCGAAAAGGAGCATTTACTAGCAAAAAGCTAAATATTAGAACTGTTAAATTTAGAAACTATTGTGATAAATAGAGCATTTGCTCCATAGGAGCAAATGCTCTATTTATCACAATGGTTTCAAAAGGTGATTTTCTATAGGCATCTATGTGAGGGAATGGATTGAAGAGGTTGTAGACTGCAAATCGGTGGTTAATCCCCAGTTATATGAGCATTTATTAATTGGATAACGTATGTGTGTACTCATCAAAGTTTGTGACGTCATAGTTCCCTGCATTACACGTGCAACTAACAAATGAACGTTACGTATGCACCGCGTCAATCAGTCTCAGTTCACTCAGTTATTATACAATAGCAAAAGACCTAAGCACTACTTTGAACGATTTTGATATGTCGAGACTTTTGATGGAACAAGCGACCACTACCCCCACCGCTATAGTCCTCTCTGGAAGCCAATGTTCTATCTACACCCCCACCGCTATAGTCCTCTCTGGAAGCCAATGTTCTATCTAATGAGATCGTTGTGTCGGTTAACCCATAACAAGAAATGTCGACACGACATAAAACCGGGTTTTCGTTCACTATTAACTAGTGCTTTCAAAGTTCAAAGGGGCATAACTCCCAGAAAAATTGCAGAAGGAAAACTCCCTGACAATATGCACATCTACATATTGTGTCCTTGCTACATGCAAGGTTTTATGAAAATCTGTTGAGCACTTTCAGAGGAGTTGCCTTTATAAGATTGGAAGCCGCCCGTCCGCCCGCCTGTCGTACCTCACCATTCCAATAACCGGATTGTTTGTGGAAAATCCGGTTAAAACCCATAGACAAGTCACAAATGCAAACAATGTAGACCCAGATTTAGCGTCTGCACTCTTTGTTATATCGATCAATTACGAAAGATGTCACAATGGCGTCTAACTTTTTCAGAACCCATCCACTATAAAATGGGCGAGATTTTAACTAGAGCTTGTAAAACACCTTTAAACAACACGCTAATGTTAATATAGATTTTGGTCTTGGAGACAGGAGGCAGCTTAAAATGGAGGGTGGAAGTCACGCAGAAAGCTCCGTTAACAAACAAACAGACAGAACAACAGACAGAAAATACAGTTTGTATCCCTCCGTAACGGTGGAGACATATTTTTAACGAGTTTAACCCTTTCCCTCATATAAACGCCTTTTCAATCATTTGCAAACAGAGTAGACCCAGATTAGACGGGTTCTATATGGGGTTAAGATTAGATCCTACAGTTTTGTCACAGCAAAACAATTATCTTGAAAAGTAAACATTATAAAAATAATCTAATAAATATCAATGATACGATTATTTCCTACATGAATATTGAACAGGGGGGGGGGGGGAAACATTAAACAAGAGGACCATGATGGCACTGACATCGCTCACTAGACAACCAGTGAAACGATTTTCAAAGTTTACACTATATGTTTCTTTCGAAAACTGGCCACCCCTAGGGCGGGGCAAATTTTGACCCCAGAGGCATAATTTATATAACTTTTGTAGGGTGCCTGAATATGATGATATATGCCAAATATGAAAGCTGATAACCTTCCAGTTTCAGAGGAGAAGATTTTCAAAGTTGTCACTATATGTTTCTATTGAAATCTGGTCACCCCTGCGGTTGGGCTAAGGGACATAATCTAAATAACTTTCGTAGAGGACCTACAGATACTGCTATATGCCAAAGATGAAAGTTAAAAACTCTGTAGATTCAGAGGAGAAGATTTTTAAAGGTTCAAATTGTTGACGACGCATGACACACGGCGCACACCGCACGATGACGGACGACGGTCGACGGACATCTGGTGATGACAAAAAGTCACCCTGAGCACCTTGTCCTCTGGTGAGATTAACCCTGGTTCCCTGTTCTGTGTTCATTCCAAATTTCAATACCTACTGAATATTCATAGATAAAATGATTATAACGAAATATGGAAGATGGAAAAGTGTAGCCATTTTAGAAAGTAAAGACACATATCTTTGAAATTCTATTAGCAAACATAGTAGACCTGATCAGACGGCTCCTCTAGTCTGGGTCTACTCTGTTTGCAAATGCGTGAAAACACGTTTATATGAGGGAAAGGGTTAAAAAGGCAGATATCGGGTACTCCATTCACTTGCCTTGCTTGTCGGCAGGGGTCAGCTGAGACATCAGGCCTCTAATCATTGGGATGGGAACCAGCGTCATACTTGCAATCACAGGCACTGAAATGCAAAATCACAACATTCGTCGGTTGCAACATTTTATAATACAATTGCACAGTATCGAGTGTAACTCAATACGATTGTCATCAAAATGAAGTACAGTAAAAAGAATGATTATTCAAACACCCAAATACGTATCATTATTAATCTTTAGGACAGGTGGCAGCTTAATCCAGGGTGAAGGGCTCTGCATTAAGCAGCCACCTGCCTAAAGGGCACTAAATGTCCATTAGTAAGATTACGAATTATCGAGATTTTACTAAGAGTTCGAATTATCGAGATTTTACTAAGAGTTCGAATTATCGAGATTTTACTAAGAGTTCGAATTAACGAGATTTTACTGAATTGACAATTTGACATGTGACAATGTGAGGCCTTGAACAGACACTGCCATCTAATGAAGTAGCTAATCTTGATCTACATTGTTTTCCCCCTATCAGTTACATAATCAGTGTAACAGATATAAGATTTTGCTTTAAATGGGTGTCTACACCTTACTTTTACAAGGAATTGGGCAATCAGAATTTCAATTAAAGGGATATTCGTCGAATTAAAGAAAATATAATTTAACATGAAAATGAAGTTTTACAAACAATGCGATTGTCTGTATAAATTGTTTTAGAAATAGTGAAAAATATGTTCCATGCCTTTTTGGCATAGAAATAATGATTTTGGCACGAATTTGATGACTAGAAAACCCTTATTTTCAGCTGAAAAAGTCAAAATATTGCAAAGGTTAGTACTGTGACCAATGTTTTTTCCTGTTTTAAATACGGCCATTGTAAGAGAATATTCACACTCAAAATAATACTTTTTTTCTCGTTAGATTTTCGTATGGATACGATATGAATTTTTGTATACTTTTTATAAAGAAAATTCAATTGTTGTGCTATTATGAGTCAAATAGATGCAATTAAGAGATCATCTTTTTTATCAAAACAAAAGGATCACAACGCAATTGACACTTGAATGTTATCTTGTCAGGAAACTGGGGCGTTTTCATACATTTACGAATGTATAATTGATAAACGTCTTTTCTGAAATGGTTACCATGACAACAAAAAAGGAGCGAGGTGACTCCCAAATGTTTTTATTGTTTTGTGTTAAGAATGTCATAAAAAGTATTTTTTCGAAGCTTCATCAAATTCTTATTTGAATTTCAAATGGGCGAGTATCCCTTTAAGTATCCATAAAAGTGTTGCCTAATCAATTCGATATGAACTTCTATTTTACACCAACAATTCTAGATTCAATTCAATATATCGAACATGCTATAAGCCTATAATTATGATTGAGGTTGGTGTTGTTTCACAGAAAGACCGTTTTTGCAATGATATAGAATCCAATGCTCCCGTGAAATTAACCCTTTCGGCGCCAAATTTCTAATTGTCGTCTGCAATCCAACTTTGTTAAATCATACAGTAAAATAAGGAAATGAGATAAATAAATGCAAATTTCAAAGGAATAAAGCACATATATAGAACTGGAGATTGAGACAAATAGTGAAGTCCCTGATCAGACGCCGCCTTGAAAAGGCGGCGTCTGATCTGGGACTGCACTATTTGTCGTGGTGGATTTACTCGACTGTGGCGGTGAAAGGGTTAATTAAACAGTTGTCAATGTTTTGAAAATGAGACTATAACAGAAGCGTCAAAAAGGCATCAGTATGAGAGAATCCCGGAATGAGTTCTCTTTTTTCAGCGGCTAGCTGTCTATTTTCACTTTTTGTTCTAGTTTCCCACCAATCAGAAACTATGTTGCATTGTAATTTGCATATGACCTACAAGTATTTTGAAGTAAACCGTATTTTCATTAGTCAATACTATGACTGGCATACAGCCTTTTTATAATGCCTCTACCCATGTAGAACGTTTCCGTCTATGAAGTTTCGCCCGGATGTTTCGGCCCATGACGTTTTGGCCATCTATTGTTTCGGCCTAGGACGTTTCGGCAAAAATCGAAAATTTGTATTAACAAGAGGGCCAACATGGCCCTTAATCGCTCACCTAATTACCATTGATTTAAGATTTTTGCAGGGTAGCCTATGGGTAGGGTCAATATTGAACTTAGGGACAATATATGAACAACGTTGATAGTGGATCTTGAGCAGTGAATCATGAGCATTGGTTCTGCAGAACAAGATTTTCAAAGATTTAGTATATTGATTTTACCAAGACAATGATTCTGACCAATGAAAATTGGGCTAAAAATGTGCTCTCTAAAGTATTTTTTCTAAGATTTGACCTAGTGACCTACTTTCTATTCCCATCCTACCCATGATCACACTCAACCTTGATATCACCAAGACAAACACTCTGAGCAAGTTTGAAAAAGACTGGGCTAAAAATGTTGCCAATGGAGTGTAAACTAGATTTCTCTAAGATATGACCCAGTGACCTACGTTTTGACCTCACATGACCCATTTTCAAACTTGTCCAAGATTTTATAAGGACAATCATTCTGACCACTTTTCATGAAGATTTGGCTATAAATGTGACCTCTAGGGTGTTCACAAGGTTTTCTTACTATTTGACCTAGTGACCTAGTTTTTAACCCCACATAACGCACATTCAAACTTGTTTGAGATTTTATCAAGACAATCATTATGACTAAGTTCCATGAAGATTGGACTAAAATTGTGACTACTAGAGTGTTCACAAGTTTTTTTCTACTGTTTGACCTAGTGACCTAGTTTTTAACCCCACTTGACCCACTTTCTAGCTTGTTCGAGATTTTATCAAGACATTCGTTCTGACCAAGTTTCATGAAGATTGGACTAAAATTGTGACCACTATAGTGTCCACAAGGTTTTTTCTACTGTTTGACCTAGTGACCTAGTTTTTAACTCCACTTAACCCACTTTCGAACTCGTTCGAGATTTTATCAAGACATTCATTCTGACCAAGTTTCATTAAGAATGGACTAAAATTGTGACTATTAGAGTGTTCACAAGGTTTTTCTACTGTTTGACCTAGTGACCTAGTTTTTTACCCCACACAACCCATTTTTCAACCTAATCCAAGATTTTATCAAGACAATCATTCTGACCAAGTTTCATGAAAATTGGGCTAAAATGTGACCTGTAGAGGGTTCACAAGGTTTTCCTACTATTTGACCTAGTGACCTAGTTTTTAATCCAACTTGACCCACTTTCAAACTCGTCCGAGATTTTATCAAAATATTCATTCTGACCAAGTTTCATGAAGATTAGACAACAATTGTGACCACTAGAGTGTTCACAAGCAAATTGTTGACAACACACGACGCACGACGGACGACGGAAATTCAAGTCTCCCAAAGCTCACCCTGAGCTTTGCTCAGGTGAGCTAAAAAGCAAAAATTGAATAATCAAAATCATTGAATAACTATCTACATGTTGAATATTGAAATGTGGTCCAATTGTTTTGGTTTATACAGATCAGGATATTAGCTAGGCAGGTGACATATTCACACTTACTCAACCTTGGGTACAAGGAGTGATAAAGAGGTGCTTTCAAATACAATAATCACATTGTTTAGTCATTTAAACAGCCCCAGGCCACATAATACCTTACTAATGATTTACTATCCTATTCAGTTTTGATTTTGGTCTTGGTCCAAGCTGTTTGCCACTCACTTTATTATTTTTGTTTTCAGCCAAATTGTTGTTTAGTTCAACTTTTGGTGGATTCAAATACACGTACAATACTGTAGTCACATAGTTGTTTATTACCATGACCAGTAAAGAAATATGATTTAATTATTACTTTGGTCATTATCAAAACTAGAGTATATAATACATAAAAACAATACTGAGTAAAACTATATAGATCTATTATCCTCAAAAGGTGTGGATCAATTTTGACTATTCAATTTTTGGTGTGCCATACTTTATATCAGTTCCTAACCCATTATCGTACTTATCACCTCATGGTAATAATTGCTGAGCATTATTGCCAGTTTCCCAAAACCACTATTAAACTTTTAAACTTTTATTATCATTTTGCTATCTATTTAATACCACATTCGATCACGTCCACTTTGACGAACAGGTAATTTGCCGAAACCACCATGATTCACAGGCAATGCTATAGGAAATAAACAGAACAGAACAGATCAAAGAGGTTGTATCTAAAAAAACAGCATATGAGGTGATGATTAAAGCAACCACCGGTTGTTACTGACTCCTGTGTTAAAAACAATTATGTGGTAGCATTGCCGATATTTTTCTGTAATATAAATAAATGGTGTTTTACCTGTGTACATCACAGCATCGGTTGTTGCAAACCCCTCCAAGATGAACGAGGCTATACCCAGCATCGCGCTGATAGCCACGATAGTGTCGTCTGCAAAACACTTCCGGAAAAGGAACAAGCCAGCAAAACCAAGGACAGAACCTAAACCAATTTTCACAGTTCCAAAGTAACCAATCTTCGTAGCTGACCAACAGAATGGCGGTCCTAGTTGGTACAATGTTTCCAAACTCCCTCTGTTAAGGGACGGGATAGCAAGGAACAAGAAGCTAGTTATCAGAAGTAAGTATTTCGCTCTTCTAATTTTCGAACCCGATCTCGTGTATATTTTTACCGCCGATAGCACGGTAGTAAAGAATATTCTCGCAGAGCCTCGTCTTCGATCTGATCTGGTTTCCGGTAGTAAAAATGCAATCGATATAATGGCAATCAGCGATAATATTACGCCTGTAAGCATAGGATAAAAGAACCCCGCTGATTTGATGAAATAACCCGTCGCAAATGAGGATACGGCAATTGTTAAACCTAACATGAGGTCGAATAAAACTATAAATATGGTTCGATTAGCACCGGTTTTCGTTATGTCTGCAACAAATGAAAACAGCACCGCAAAAAGAGTCATCACGGAACCAGTGAGGCCGTCTAGCAGATTGGCTAAAACAATTATCACAAGACTCGCTTTGAAATATATCACAAATGTGATGATGATAACTTTTGCCAACATCCCTGAGGTACATAAAAGAAATAGAAACTTTCTTCCAATTACGTCAGAATATGATGTCCATAAAAGGGTTGTAAATATTGCTGGCACGTTCGATGCTAAACTGAAGTAATTGAGCCAAAGCGCCGCTTCCTGTTGCGCATGCGTGTGGCTCTTATAATATGGATCGCTCTTGTTCGTTGTACAAGGATTATAATCAGGACTTCCTCCGTTATCAGTGATTTTATATTTGTCGGCGAAGTATTTCTGTACGTATTCGGGTGGTACATACATGTAAAGGCCTAAGCCAAAGAAATACAGAATCATGCTGGGGATAATGACAGCCCTTTTTAAGGTCAGCCCTTGGTCTTCATCGGGAGATGTCCCTCCTACTCTTTCAAGAAGAGGTCGTGTTTCGTTTGAACCCTCCATTTCAAATGTTTCAAATTAAACCGTTATAAAGGGCAGTTTGTAGTACACACATACGCTTTTCATTGGATTTCTATATAAGTTCAGCCCATTTTAAAGTTCTCCTACACTAGTATTAAAACCCAACATCGCCTCAGTTCCTCCTTGCAATAATAAATTTATGGAATATTACAGATCATTGGAGTGAACATATCACATAAGCATCATTCCATGTCTCAGTAGAAGTCATTGTCACAGTGAACATATCACATAAGCATCTTTCCATGGCTCAGTAGGTGTCTGGAAACACTGGGCTAAATTCACATGTGCCGATCTCGAGTTTCATCCATCAACTGAAATGAACAAGACAAACTTGTAGTTTACGAAAGTCAGCTTTAACCCATTATCTCATAGGCTATTTTAGATACAACCTCTTTGAAGTAATCTACCGAAAAGGAAAAGGAATATTTTAGATTGTTGTAGTTTAAAACAATTGTGATAAATAGCGCATTTGCTCCTATAGGAGCAAATGCTCTATTTATCACAATGATTTCACAAAGTTACTTTTACAGAGTCGTCAAAAGTCGTCAATATGAGGGGAAGGGTTAAGACACAAGAAAAGCTGGTTCGTGAGATGAATCATACGGTCTACCTGTTTCATATCCTGAATTAATGAAAGTCACCGCAAGTCCTAGCTAAACGGTTCTGTCTTGTAATGAAAAGTTTTAGCCCATTCCCTCGTATTGACGACTTTGATGCCTCTGTAAAAGTCACATTTTGAAACCATTGCGATAAAAAGAGCAATTGCTCCTATAGGACCAAATGCACTATTTATCGTAATGGTTTCAAAACTACACAATACTAAATTTCCCCCAGGGAGCAAGTCCCCGGACACCTTCAGCCACGGTGCGTACATCTAATTTAGATTAGTCTTTATTCGTGTATGTGGTAATATGGAAAACAATCCAAACTGAGTGTGATATTGGAACGTACCTGCGGTTAGGAATCCGGCTTCGAATTTTAACCCTTTACTTCATGAATATGTATGTGTGAAACAATGGCATCATGAATATTAAGGAGATAAGATTATTATAATGGCACAGGGACATGGGACATTTTGACCATGGCAGAAACTGCAGAATCATTTCTTTATTATATCATAATGGCATAAGAACAGATATAATACCCAGATGATGATGTAAGCTGGGTTATAGAATGTCTGTATATTAACCCTTCGCTTGCTATTCACGTCAATATACCTACCTGTAAATAAAGAAGACCCTGATGAAACAGCTCCTGCAGGAGCTGTCATATCAGGGTCTGCACTATTTACAAATTGACTGTGCAACCAGTGCACTCCACAGCAGTGATTAGACAGAGAAATAATTGTACACAGTGAAGATATATGTAATTATACAACAAGGCATGGGTAAAGAAGGAGAAATGTGTTTTAAAATTCAGCAAGAGAACAGATAAGATAAGAGAGAAGACCCTGGCTAGACGGGTGGACCTAATCTGCTTGAAATGGAGTAGAAAGACGTATTTATATGGAGTAATTGGTTAATCATTTTCTTCATATAAATATGTTTTTACGCATTTGCAAACAGAGTAGACCATATCAGACGGCACATAGAGGAACCGTCTGATCACGGTATGCTCTGTTTGCTAATATAATTTGATATCTACATTTCTTTAACTTGCCAAAATGGCAACAGTGTTGCACTTGCTTTATTTCATTATAATTATTGTGCCAATGAATACAAATACAAAAGGTATTGGAAATTGGACCAAATACAGAACAGGGAAAGAGTTAAGTTAAGACATGCCCCGTGCTGTGAACGCAGAAATAAATTGACTAAATTAGATTTATCTTATCTAGTATTAGCTGCACTCTATGCATTGCATTATCTGTTAGTTTAATTATTGTACCACGAGCTACGCATCTGTGGATGGGTATAAGGAAAATGTGCATCTCCATTTTAACCCTTAATAGTTTCGTTCATATATAAACGTGACAATGTCGGTGTTAAAAGCTCAGTCGAGCTTATGTTATCTGTTAATTATGTACCGACTTGTAATTAATTATTACTTGACTTACTTGACTTGACTTGATTTCACGCATCTGCAAACAGAGTAGACCTAGATCAGACGGCTCCTATATGAGCCGCCTGATCAGGGTCTGCTCCGTTTGCTAATGGACTTTCAAAGATATGTTCCTTTAGTTTCTAAAATGGCTACAATGTTCCATCTTCCCTATTTCATTGTAGCTATTTTGTACATGCATTTTAGTATGTACTGAACTTTGGAATAAACGAAGAACAGGGAAAAGGCAAAACATTCAAATATCAAAGTCGAATATGCCATTAGTGTTAAATATAGACTCCGCTTAGTATGAAAGGCTTAGAGTTTGCTAGTTGATTTTGAATGACAAGCAGTGCATACCCTGGTCAGGGGAGCCCCTCTGATCTGGGTCTTCGCTGTCTGTAAATGACAGTGCCTGAATATCCCAGGATGAAAGGGTTAACCCATTCCCTCATATTGACGACTTTTACGACTCTGTAAAAGTCGTTTTGTGAAACCATTGTGATAAATAGAGCATTCGTTCCTATAGGAGCAAATGCTCTATTTATCACAATGGTTTCAAACTACAAAATTCTAAAATATTTCTTTTCTCTTGTTAATGCCCCTTTTCGGTAGATTTATTCAAAGAGGTTGTATCTAAATATAACCTATTTGGTAATGGATCTAAAAATAGACTATGAAGTAATGGGATAAACCGCAAACAGTGTTGATTCAGATCAGCACGGTTGCTAATCTCAAGAATCACTGATGCTCAGTCTAGGTTAAATAATGTTAAATATGTGCCAGCAGTGTTGACCCTGTTCAGACATCGCATCTTTGACACGGTGATGTGTCTGGGTCTACGTTGTTACTTGTTATCTTGTGCATCCAGATCTATATTATATGAGAACACCACATTTCAGTACTGCCACATCTAAATAAAGAAAGATAAGTGCAAGATTGTTCAAACCAGACTTTTTCCAACTTTATGCCGAATAAATTATTATTATGTTATGTTAGCTACATGTAATGATATCAAGGGAATTAATCTTATTGTGAATTATCTGCAGAGCAACAGATGCCTGTGCGTACTCGGGTACTAAAATCGTCATTTCTCCACCAAACCGTATGTTGCGACCACTCTATAGAATCGGTTCGACGAGACGATTCTAAAGAGTGGTCACAACATAGGGGTTGGTGGTGAAATAAAGAAGTTAGTCTTGAAGTTGTTTTACTTTCTGCATCTTATCTGGATCTACGTATCTGCATTTACCGGTGCACTTGTAACGCCGATCGGTGCACTACACAGGGGAGACAACCAACAAATATAAACCTTTTATTTCCCTTTTTGTTATATCATAAAACTATGTTTGATATAAAATGAAAATAAAACATCTATTATTATGATGTGTATTTCTAAGGGCTCTGTGAACAAAACTAACAAGTAATGGGTATGCAGCATACGTTTATTAATCGTCTTTTCAGAACCAAACCCTATCATGTGACCATTTTTTAGAACTAGACTGTCGCAGGACAGCAAAGCTCGCCTATTGTAGACTTTGTCTACAAAGATGAAGTCCAAAATATTTTTCTATTCTAACTGACCTAAACCAATGTCAAACATACTGGCACAATCGATTCCAAATACCAGCTATCTATGGCAAGTATTTCATGTTGTATTAGTGGATCTTAACACTTATCCCAAAACTTTAACCCCGAGACTTCAGCCAAAAAAGCTAATATGGATAAAAAGACAAACAGAGAGAGCCACACACGAAATGACACCGCACCAAACACCATCAAACAAGAAACGGTAAAGCCACACGACAAAACATAACAGGACGCATATCAAGACGAAAAACATTAAACATTAAGCATATTAAATAACAAAATTGACCATAGGCTGAAAGCAGGAGTACCGCCTTGGAACGGTCAGTAACCAAAATAAGCTACTGGGGGACTTAAACCTGGTTTATGGGTACCCAACCTCGTCCTTATCCCACTTTCACCAAAGTCAAAATGTAAATAAAATCCCCCCTCCAGACAACTCCACAACATGCATAACGATGTCTGCCAAAATGAAATGACTTGAAAATAAACGTTACTTACATCTTCCTCCTATTGTATGTTTGTTTTGTCTTTGTGCATCTCTTGTTGTTTTTTCTACTTATATATATTTGCTTTTTCCTTGTGTTGCTGTTCGGGCGAGTGTTTGTTCTGTATGTGGTGTTTCCTGCATGACTCATGTTTGTACTTTTAGAGGTAAATAAACGACGTAATCGTTTAAATGACGTCATAATTTCAAAGTACGGGAAAACCATGTGAAACACTTCTTCACCGACAATTTATAAAAAATAAATTGCAAGAAGATACAAATACTAGTGGATATTAAGTATGCACAACTATTTTGTTTGAAAAAGAATAAACTTGACATCGTAGACATGTACTCGATGACTATTCAGAGGTCAGAGCAGCTGTAAAGAAATCATTTGGGGTATGACAGAACTGGCAAAATACAAATATCTAATTTACTCAGTAAACAGGTTTAAGAGGGAATCTTCAAAGAGTATTAAGCCTTCGTTGCACAAGCAAAATGGAAAGCATTATGTCCAACTGTAAAGGGGTCGACCACCAAGCATGTAGTGTACTGCAATATAGAGGGGTCATATCCCTTTTTAATGAACTGTTTTATACGTTCGACAAACAAGGTATCAAAATATGTGTGTCCAAGAATTGTTCGAAGTTTGTAAATTACATCACCGTAAAACTCCGGATGGGAAATACCTAACTTTAGAAAAGTACGTAAATTACAATTGCATTTGCTGATGAGTAGGTAAAATTATGAAAATGTTTTACGAAGTTTGTCATATCTGTAGCCCTGTTTTAGTAGTTGTTCATTGATAAGTCCCAATCAGGTGAAATTTTGACTAAAATTCAATTTAATTTTAACTACACTACATCAATGTTCAACACACAGGAAACCTCCATTCCTAATATCAGCTTTCTAGGGAACACACGGGAACCTCCATACCAAATATCAGCTCCCTAGGGCATATATTTCATGTTGTATTGGTGCATTTCAACACTTATCCAAAAACTTTAACCTTGAGATTTCAGCTCAAAAAGCTAAGTCCAAAACAGGTAAAATTTTGACTAAAATTCAATTTTGTGTTAAATTTTAACTTCACGACATCAATGTTCAGCACACAGGGAACCTTTATTCCAAATATCTGCTTTCTAGGGCAAATATTTCATGTAGTATTAGTGCATTTCAACACTTACCCCAAAACTTTAACCTTCCTATTTTAACCCCAAAACTTTAACCTTCCTATTTTAGCGCAAAAAGCTAAGTCCAAAACAGGTGAAATTTTGACTAAAATTCAGTTTTATTTTAAATTTTAACTAGAACTGTAAGCCAAAGGCTAACGGATACCCCCACCTGTCTGCTTGTCAGAACACCTATCATCAATCTAATCATATGTACATACAGAAACATGAAGATATTTAAAAACAATACATGCCCCATTATGTAATAAAAATGAAGAATAATTCAGAGAAACAAGACCCTTTCATGAGGTTTTTGTCAAATCCAAAGTTCTAAAGCTAGGTACCTTTTCAGAAAAACATTAAGTTCAAGGACAATAACTGTTGACAAAAATTATTCAACCAGACCCATATTTGAACTTAAGCTGTACCTCATCTAGATTTAGCTCTATGTCAAATATGAAGTTAATATCTCTAACCACTTCCAAAGAAAGACCGGAAAATTGAAAATTTGACAAAATATTAAAGATCTAGGGCCATAACTCTGTGAAAAATTATTCAACCAGACTGAGATTGGGAATTAAGCTGTAATTATCTAGAGTTAGCTATATGCCAAATATAAAGTTAATATCTGCAACCACTTCCAAAAAAAGTCTGGAAATCGCAAATTTGAAGAAAAATAAAAAAAATTCAAGGGCAATAACTCTAGAAATAATTATTCAACATGGCTGAGTTGTAACATAAGCTGTAACTTATCAAGATTTAGCTTTGTACTAAATATAGAGTTGATATCTCGAGTCACTTCCATAAAAAGTCCAGAAAACCGGAAAACATTGGTAGGGTACTAAAAAGGGGAGATAACTCCTGAAGCAGTGGTCCGATCATAATGGAAATATGCGGTGCACAGGTTTATATGGTCATGTGGCTTTACATGAACTTTCAACAAAATTGAAGCAAAACTGTAGAAGAATAACCGGACAAAAGTGTGTCCACGGACGGACAGACGGACAGACAGACGGACGGACAGACGGACAACCTGATTCCAGTATACCCTCCCCCCCCACCCCCAAACTTCATTGTGGGGGGTATAACTACACTACATCAATGTTCGACACACCAGGAACCTCCATTTCAAGTATCAGCTTCCTAGGGCAAATAGTTCATGTAGGATTAGTGCATTTCAACACCTACTCCAAAACTTTAACAAAACGTCAACGCCGACGCAGACGCCGGGGTGATTCCATAAGCCCCCCTATTCTTTGAATAGGCGAGCTAAAATCATTAATACGTATTAGCTGAGTTTGTATAATGTAAATTTATATTATCCTATAGGAGCAAATGTTTTATTTATCACAATGGTTTTAAACAAAATTCTAACATTTTCTTTTTCTCTAGTTAATTCTCATTCAAAGAGGTTGTATCTAAAAATAGTCTATGTGGTAGTCGGTTAAAAAGAATTTCTGTTTTTCAAAGAAAACACGTATCCACATTCGACAGAAAGCATTCCTCATATGTACAAGGTCGACAATCTCCGAACACCTTCATATACTAACCTATTAAAGGGAATATATCCGAGGTGTTCCGAATGAGACTGTCATGTTCAAACAGGTTGTAAACACTGTCGGCGATAACTATGTACTGAACTCGCTGTTCATATTTAAGATGATAAATTTATATAAAGCTTCAACGTGTCGCGCTGTGTTTTAGTTTCCTCTTTTAAACTTAACCACTTACCTCATATAAATGTGTTTTCACGCATTTGCAAACCGAGTAGACCTAGATTTGACGGCTTCTATACGAAATGTCTAATCAGAGTCTGTTCTGTTTGCTCGTGGAATTTGATAGATCAGTTTCTTTACTTTCTAAAGTGGCTGCAATGTTCAACCTTTTATATTTCATTGTAACTATTTTGTCCATGTATATTCAATAGGTATTGCAATTTGTTATAAACATAGAACGTGAAAAGGGTTTACTTCCTAGTGAATTTACTTCCTTTGGTTATAGAAATGTAACTGGATTGTGGGAAGGGAATGTTTGCATTTGATTTAACATTATTTAACGTTCAACTAACCTGTCTCTCTGTGTCTATCTTCCACTGTCTCTGTCTCAATGTCTGTCTATCTGTATGTCTCTGTGTCTCAGTCTGCTTTCTCTATTTCTGTTTCTCCGTATCTTCCTCCCCTATCTCTGACTGTGTCTTCGTCTGTGTCTGCTCGTGTCGCTGTCTCTCTGTGTTTGTCTCTCTATCTCTATCTCCATGTCTCTCTGTGTTCTCTCTGCGTCTCTCTATCTCTACCTATTTATATCTAGTTGTGTCTGTCTGTCTGGACTGTCTGTATGTTTAGTCTGTCTGTCACTTTGTATGACACTGTTTACGAATGACTGCGTCTGTCTGTCTGCATATCTATCTATCTCTCACTGCCTGGGTATATCTATGTATGTATTCCTGTATGTCTGACTTTCTGTCTCAATGTATCTCTGTTTGTCTGTCTGTATCTAGTTTTCCGTCTCTCTGCCTATATATATCTCTCTCTTTCAGTATGCCTTTGTCTCTCCGTCTGTCTCTGTTTCTCTGCCTCTGTGTGTCTGTCTATGTATCTCTGTCTGTCTCTGTTTGTATGTGTCTGTCTGTCTATCTTTCTATCTCCCCCTCTCTCTCTGTCTCTCTCCCTGTTTCTATCCCTCTGTATGTCTATCTCTCTCCCTGCCTCTCACCCCCTCACTCCCTCCTCTCTCTCTCTCCCCCCCCCCCCCTCTCTCTCTCTCTCTCTTCTCTCTCTCTCTCTCTCTCTCTCTCTCTCTCTCTTTCTCAAACACGGGCGAATAACACCGACGTCATCGATATTTTAACATAATAAGTAGTAATTCACAAGTTATCCCCACTTCCTAAGTTACATTAGAAACTGTCTTAAGCGGTCATCTAAACGAGGACTGATTATAGGTCTGTAAGGTATGTGGTAGCTTAATGCAGGTCAAACGTAAATTAATGCGGAATGCTCGTATAGGAGCGTTCTGTTTTACTGTTGCCATGCATTATGCAACCACCTGCTTTATAAGACTAGTGTGTTCAATAAATGAATGACTCTTAAGACAGGTTTTACTGAGCAAAACTTTACATATTTACTGACCTATAAAACGCGTCATTTACTTTAACCCCACACTGCCTAAGTTGCATGCAATAATTTGGGTATGAAACTAAAGTCAAACCTCAATTATTCAAAATCTAACAAGAGGGCCAAGATGGCCCTTAATCGCTCACCTGATTACCATAGATTTAAGATTTTTGCAAGGTAGCCCATGGGTTGGGTCAATATTGAACTTAGGGACAATATATGAACAATGTTGATAGTGGATCATGAGCAGTGGATTATGAGCAGTGGTTCTGCGGAACAAGATTTTCAAAGATTTAGTATATTGATTTTATCAAGACAATGATTCTGACCAATGAAGATTGGGCTAAAAATGTGCTCTCTAAAGTATTTTTTCTAAGATTTAACCTAGTGACCTACTTTCTATTCCCACCCTACCCATGATCACACTCAACCTTGATATCACCAAGACAAACAGTCTGAGCAAGTTTGAGGAAGACTGGGCTAAAAATGTGGCCACTGGAGTGTTAACTAGATATGACCCAGTGACCTACTTTTTGACCTCACATAACCCACTTTCAAACTTGTCCAAGCTTATATAAGGACAATCATTCTGACCAATTTTCATGAAGATTTGGCTATAAATGTGACCTCTAGGGTGTTGACAAGGTTTTCCTACTATTTGACCTAGTGACCTAGTTTTTAACCCCACATAACCCACTTTCAAACTCTTTTGAGATTTTATCCAGACAATCATTATGACTAAGTTTCATGGAGATTGGACTAAAATTGTGACCACTAGAGTGTTCACAAAGTTTTTCTACTGTTTTACCTAGTGACCTAGTTTTTAACCCCACTTGACCCAATTTCAAACTAGTCCGAGATTTTATCAAGACATTCGTTCTGACCAAGTTTCAAGAAAATTAGACTAAAATTGTGACCACTAGAGTGTTCACAAGGTTTTCTACTGTTTGACCTAGTGACCTAGTTTTTAACTCTACTTGACCCAATTTCGAACTCGTCCGAGACTTTATCAAGACATTCATTCTGACCAAGTTTCATGAAGATTGGACTAAACTTGTGACCACTAGAGTGTTCACAAGGTTTTTCTACTGTTTGACCTAGTGACCTAGTTTTTTACCCCACTTGACCCACTTTCGAACTCGTCCGAGACTTTATCAAGACATTCATTCTGACCAAGTTTCATGAAGATTGGACTAAAATTGTGACTACTAGAGTGTTCACAAGGTTTTTCTACTGTTTGACCTAGTGACCTAGTTTTTTACCCTACATAACCCACTTTTCAAACTCCTCCGAGATTTTATCAAGACAATCATTCTGACCAAGTTTCATGAAAATTGGGCTAAAAATGTGACCTGTAGAGGGTTCACAAGGTTTTCCTACTATTTGACCTAGTGACCTAGTTTTTAACCCAACTTGACCCACTTTCGAACTCGTCCGAGATTTTATCAAGACATTCATTCTGACCAAGTTTCATGAAGATTAGACTACAATTGTGACCACTAGAGTGTTCACAAGCAAATTGTTGACGACGCACGACGCACGACGCACGACGCACGACGGACGACGGACATTCAAGTCTCCCAAAAGCTCACCCTGAGCTTTGCTCAGGTGAGCTAAAAATGCGTACCATTATCGATCTTTAAGACACGTCGCAGCTTAACCCATTACCTCATAGGCTATTTCTAGATACAACAATTTTGAATAAATCAACCGAAAAGGAGCATAACTAGAGGATTTGTTTTTAGAATTTTGTAGTTTGAAACCATTGTGATAAAGAGAGCATCTGCTCCTATAGGAGCAAATGCTATATTTATCACAATGGTTTCACAAAGTGACTTATACAGAGTCGTCAAAAGTCGTCAATATCAAGGAATTGGGTTAATGCGGGGTGAACGTCATGCAGAAAGCTCCACTGGGAGCATTAAGAAGCCACCTGGCAAAAAGGGTCTAAACTCTTTCATAATAAAGTTTTGAATTATCGAGAGTTTTCGCTTAGTTCCGCGCGACAGCCATTCGAATAAATCTACTGAAAATGATCAGTTACTAGAAAAGAGGACTTTTTTTAGGATTCTATGGCTTCTAAACCAATGGGATCACAATGGTTTCATAAAATGAAACAGAGATGCCAAAAGGCGCCATGAGGGAATGGGTTAACTCTTTCGGCGCCAATGTCACCTCTAGGAGCCGTCTGATCTGGATCTACTTTGTTTGCAAACGCGTGAAAACACGTTAATATGAGGGAAAGGGTTAACGAACATCCCTTGAATACGTTAGTTTCGTTCTCAGGCTTTTGATTGGTCAGATTTGAGTTCGCAAGCTTTTGATTGGTCAGATTTGAGCCAAAGGCTCAAATCTGACCAATCAAATGCTTGAGAACGTTCTCAGACTCAACTAAAAGCTTTATAAGCATGGACCCTGACCTGGGACTTCACGGTTTTCTGCATTATTTTAGCCTAAGCATACATGTTTTTAAAAACAAATATTTTACTAATATACCTTTATTATTTAGTTTAAAATTATATTTAATATGAAATTATTATTGCAGACGACACTTTTTAATTTGGCGCCAACGGATAATCTATGATTACCTGTGCAGTTTGGATATAGATAGCACGCCGAGTAAACTCGGCCTCTCATCTGATTTCTGGAAAGTAAATGAAGTTTTAAAAAATTGTAGCAGACGACAATTCTTGCAGACGACATTACTTGGCAGAGAAGGAAATGATTACAGATATTTTCCGGTTGTGACACTGAATACGTTCATCCGAATTTGAAGTTGTCATCGTTCGCATTCAGTCACATGCGGCTACCTTCGATAGACAGGTGCACAGTTAACCCTTAGCCTGCTATTAAAACACGTTTGTTCAACTCATGCCATCATAGGCTATTTTTAGATCCAACCTCTTTGAATAAATCTACCGAAAAGTAGCATTTACTACAGAAGGTAAATATTAGATGTGTGTATATTTGAAACCATTGTGATAAATAGAGCATTTGCTCCATAGGAGCAAATGCTCTATTTATCATAATTGTTTTCAAATAGTGACTTTTATAGAGATTTCAAAAGACGTCAATATGATGGAATATATTAAAATGAGAGAATGGGTTACCGGCATAATAATAATGGGACACCCAGGGTTAACCCATTACCTCATGTGCTATTTTAGATACAACTTCTTTGAGTAATCTACCGAAAAGGAGCAATAACTTGAGAAAAGGGAAAATTTAGAATTTTGTAATTTGAAACCATTGTGATAAATAGAGCATTTGCTCCTATAGGAGCAAATGCTCTATTTATCACAATGGTTTCATAAAGTGACTTTTACAGAGGCGTAGAAAGGCGCATTTATGGAGGAAATGGTTAAAATTGGTTTAACGTATCCAATGTTAAAATGTAAAGCACTCAGATGTTAAAATTTAAAGCACTTAGTGGCCTGATCTGGGTCTACTGTGTATGCTTATGAAATTATAATATATCTGACTGTATAGTTTCTACCAGTGTACATAGGCCTTTGTACAAAAATAGCTTATAAATATTCATGATGTTGTTAGATCTATTCCGTACACTGTCTCCAATATAAACACTTTTAGACCCAGATCAGACGACACCTGTTCTACAGTAGGGACCGTCTGGTTATGATTATTATTTTATCACAGCATGCAAATGGTTATATATTTACGACACATCATTAATTTAGGCGCATGTACGACCGTTCAGGATGCACGTGCATATCGTATACATTATATGTGTGTTATCTCTTTTCATGTCAAGTCCAGTTTTACCCTTTCCCTGTTCTATATTTATTCCAAATTTCAATACCTACTGAATATTCATAGACACAATATATGTAATGAAATACGGAAGGTGGAACATTGTTCATAGCCATTTTAGAAAGTAAAGAAACAGATCTTTCAAATTCTATTAGCAAACAGAGTAGACCCTGATCAGAGGCTCCTCTAGCAAATGCGTGAAAACACGGTTATATTAGGGAAAGGGTTAACCCTTTACCCAATAGCCTGTTTCTAGTTTTGAAGACATATGCCCACTTAAAGCAGGTTGAAAGTAAAGCAGAATGCGCCTTAAGGCGCATTCTGCTTTACTTTCAGCCTGCTTTAAGCTACCACCTACTAGGATATAGAAAATATTTATTATGCAATATGTTCATGACTGTATGAATTTGAACTATTTTCTTCAGCGGAGGAATAAATCAAACACGCTAAAAGCCGCTTCTATCAGGTAAAGGGTTAATTAACGAATATCCCTTGATTACGTTATGCATTATCTATCGAATGATCAATGTTACGCATGTAAAAAATGCCTTTTTATCCCGTCACTACAGCCGCTAGTGACGTAATAAAGGGGTAGCATAATAAACCTAAGTTTATATGTACAGTAGAGGTTTATTTGTATAGTAGGTGTAGGAATTTCTTCTTACAACAGGAACTATTTTTAATTTTTCTTCAAAATTGTTTTACCAAAAATAACGTATGAAATTGAAAGAAAAAAAACTTAATATGGATAATTATCACTAACTATCCCAGTAAAAACCCAAACCGTCATTTAAAAAAAATAGAAAGGAAAAAGAGAGAAAAAAAGATTCGTCAACAGTGAGATTCGAACCGGGGCTAATTGCACGATAAGCAACCTTCGTATCCACTACGCTATCAGGCCAAACATACTGTTAGGGAAATTGAAGATGTATATAAAGTTATCATATATTGACGATTTTTTTAAAATAAAATTAAATAAGCTTCATTAAAACATTTATCACTCTCATGATAAGTTAATCGATAAACTCTTACAAGGGCGGTGATGGTCATAGACCTAAATATAGCCTGTTCAGTTCCATTGACGAGTGACGTTAGCCCTATCTAAAAATAGAAACCGAGACGACGGAACTCGAATTTGACCATGTAGAGCCTCCGGTAGAATAATAACCATGTTTGTTTGAATTAACATATCGACTCTCGATTCAAACGATCTTATTTTTCAAATTCAAGCACGTTTTCCCGTTAATCGATCAACTCTGATGGTCATAGACCTAAATATAGCCTTTCAGTTCCATTGACGAGTGACGTTAGCCCTATCTAAAAATAGATACCGAGACGACGGGACTCGAATTTGACAATGTAGAGCCTCCGGTAGAATAACAACCCTGTCTGTTTGAATTAACATATCGACTCTCGATTCAAACGATCTTATTTTTCAAATTCAAGCACGTTTTCCCGTCTTACAATGTAAGTATCCGAACTATTTTCCTCTGCGGTAGCTCATTATTTACGTCTTTAGAACGGAAATGAAAAGGGAGGTCCGTTGATCGAAAAACCGCATTTTCAATGCAAATTATTTCAATATTCGTATGTTTTATGAGTCTATGAAAAAAGATATAACTAAATTGACTGGATAAATAGAATAATAGGTTAGTGCCGTAGGTTAGTGTCGGAGAGAAAACAGTTGAGGCTCGGCAAGCCTCGCCTCAATGTTTTCTCCCCTCGTCGGATAAAGGCGTCCCATCTACGGCACTAACCTATTATTCTCTATATTACTAAGTTACTATAGAAACGTCAACAGCTGTAAACTTCAAATGAACAGAACAAACAACATAACGAAGAGTTGTTCCGTTCAAAAACTAACAACATAACGAAAAGTAGTTCCGTTCGCGCAGTAATACTAACTATTGCCATACTAAGCGAGACTTAACCCATTACCTCATATTGGCGACTTTTGACGACTCTGTAAAAGTCACTTTGTGAAACCATTGTGATAAATAGAGAATTTGCACCTATAAGAGCAAATGTTCTAATTATCACAATGGTTTCAAACTACAAAATTCTATTTTTTAATGCTCCTTTTCGGTAGATTCATTCAAAGGGGATGGGCCTATAAATAGCCTATGATGTATGATAGAGACGCATTTCGATGCATTTGTTAGATACTTTAGGTGAATTATCCCTTTCCCTGATGAATATTCATTTAGGAAATAATGACGTCATGAATATTAATAAGATTATTTTTTTTTATAATGGCATATAACACAGATCATTTCCGCTCAGTCAGATCTATATTATACAATAAGCAAACAGGGTAGACCCTAATCAGACAGCTCAGGACTATAGAAGCCGTCTGATCTGGGTATACTCTGTTTGCAGATACGTCAAAATGCGCTTACATAAGGGAAGGGTTAAAACACTTTCAAGAATAAATTCTTTATTTCTCCAACAAACCCTACGTTGTGATTACGGTTACAAACAGTTTGTATCTAGCTGAGATGCCCAGTATCTCGCCAAAATTCAAACTTCTGCCATGTAAGTCAGTCTCTCGCCAAAATTCAAACTTAAGCCATGTTATTCAGCCTCTCGCCAAAATTCAAACTTATGCCATGTTATTCAGCCTCTTGCCAAAATTCAAACTAATGCCATGTTATTCAGCCTCTCGCCAACATCTAAACGTATGCCACCCGCCAAAATTCAAACTTATGTCATGTAATTCAGCCTCTCGCCAAAATACAAACTTATGCGATGTAATACAGCCTCTCGCCATAATTCAAACATATGCCATGTAATACAGCCTCTCGCCGAAATTCAAACTTATGCCATGTAAGTCAGCCTCTCGCCGAATTTCAAAGCTGCTCAACAAAATATAAACATGACGGTCGTTAACAAAATACACTGTGTAACGCGTTTATAGACAGTATAGACCAAGATCGGCTGTCCCCTGTAATAACCATCTTCTCAGGGTATGTACTATTTGCGTATGACGTAGTACATGCAGTAAAACCTTTCTATAGCGACCACTACATTACATCAAGTATTTTGTATTAAAGGCAGGTGGATGCTTTTAAAAAGCAAGGTGAAAGTAAAACAGAACGCTCTTGTAGGAGCGTTCTGCTTTGCTTTCACCTTGCTTTAAGCAACCGCCTGCCCAAAATACCAACTAATTAACACAATTCAGTGGTCGTTATAGAGAGATTTTACTTTACATGATTCTGCTTCTTTTGCCATGTTGAAAACTGCCTGCCAATCTAAAAATCACACGAATGTCCTGGTGAATATCATTCAGGATCGTTTTATGTCATTATTTCTTACATGAATGTCATTCAGGATCTTTTATATCAATATTTAGTCCCGTGTCCATGTACCATTGTAAAAACATAATCTAATTAATATTCATGATGTCATTATTTATTACATGAATATCCATGTAGCAACAGTTTAACCCATTCCCTCATATGTATCCCATTCCATCATATTGACGCCTTTTGACGCATCTGCAAAAGTAACCTGTTGAAACCATTGTGATAAATAGAGCATTTGCTCATATAGGAGCAAATGCTCTATTTATCACAATTGTTTCAAATTACAAAATTCGAAATTGTTATTTTTCCCTCGTTAATGCTCCTTTTCGGTAGATTTATTCAAAGAGATTGTCTCTAAAAATAGCCTATGAGGGAATGTGTTAAGCCTGGTAGAAACTTGGCACAGGCCAAAGGCTATGCAAAATGCTACTCCTGTTTTCATAACTTTCATTTTGTCTTTAATCTTTACCTCATGAATCTTCATACACGAAATTTTAATATCATGAATATTTATAAGCTTGATATTTATAAGTAGTTTATGGGAACGATTTCTTCAGTTTTGATGGAGGCTGTAGAATCGGATCTCTATAATCTCATGAACAAACATAGCTGACCCTGATCATACGGGCCAAGACGGAGTCGTTTGTTATGTGTCTATCCTGTTTTGCAACGGCGTGAACAAAATCGTCTATATCAGGGTAGGGGAGTTAACCCATTCCCTCCTACTGGTGCCCTTTGACGCCTCTGTACAAGTCATTTTCTAAACTATTGTGATAAATAGAGCATTTGCTCCTCATAGGAGCAAATGCTCTATTTATCACAATGGTTCCAAAACTTCACGATTCTAACATTTTCCCTTTCTTCTAATTCATGCTCCTTTTCGGTAGATTATGGGGGAATGGGTTCAGCAATCATCTGTTCTGATAGATATTGTCGCTTATCACATTACCTCATAGGCTATTTTTAGATACAACCTCTTCTACCGAATCTACCGAAAAGGAGCATTAACTAAAGAAAAGGAAACTTTTAGATTTTGTAGTTTGAAACCATTGTGATAAATAGAGCATTTGCTCCTATAGAAGTTTCACAAAGTCACTTTTACAGAGTCGTCAAAAGTCGTCAATATGAGGGAATGGGTTAAGAGAGATTCTAATATACTTGAAGCAGGGCGCGGTTGTAATTTATACCCGGAAGTATTACGTGGATTCTATCCGAGTTTCGGTTTACTCGAAACGATGGTAAAAACTGGGGGGTTTTATCGCAAGCTGGGTACCTGGATGATGCGGCCTGGAAATTAACCTCTGTGGGCGAGTTCGTGATAAAGTTTGTAAACAATTTACATAATTCAACGTTTAGCACTATACCGGCGACTGAGTGAACACATGATTTGCAAACAGTTTGGATCCAGATGAGACGCCGAGTAACTCGGCGTCTCATCAGGATCCGAACTGATTGTAACTCTGACGCTGGGTTTTGAAAAGAAAGTGTGAGAGAGGGGTATTTAGGAACTGAAGCAGACGACAATATTTTAAGACGGCAATATTTACGGACGACAATTGATCAGAGTGTCGAAGGTAAAACGCTGATCGTACGATGTGAACTTTTTACCCGACTGGCACTTGTGATAAACCTGTTTTACCGCCAACGTCGCATAAATGCACCACGACAAATAGTGCAGTCCAAGATCAGACGCCGCCTTTAAAGGCGGCGTCTGATTAGGGACTTCATTTTTTGTCTCAAACTCTATTTCTGTACATGTGCTCTATTCCTTTGAAATTTGCATTTATTTGTTTCCCTATTTTACTGAATGATTTAACAAGAGCCGCGTGCGGCGCCAACGCTCGTCTGATTTGGTGCTTGTCCAGCAAAATTAAACATTTTGAAAAATATAAAGGGCCATAGCTCCAAAATCAAGAGTTATGGTTCTTATGTAGGGGCCTTCCCCTCAATGAGAACCTGTGAAGTTTCATGTTTATACCTCTTATGCTTTTCAAGTTATGGTCAATGTTAAGATTTCGGACGACGACAACGACGACGATAATGACGACTACGACGACGTGGACGCCGGAGTTACGACAACAGCACGTGCAGACGAGCTAAAAATGGGTTGCAGATGACCAATAGAAATTTGGCGTCAAGAAGGTTAACTTCGCTAAAGACCTGATAAAACGCATGTTTGACACTTATGCAAACACAGTAGACTCATATCGGACGGTCCCAGGTCCTATGGGAGCCGTCTTACAAGGGACTGTTCTGTTTCCTTTTGAAAAGAACTTTAGTGAACACGCTCGCATACCCCATATCGTCATATTGTCAGGGAGAAAAGGTGGTTTCTTATGATGTCCAAATTCCTCGAACTCTTCCAAGCTTTCCTTAGAGCATATTTGAGGAAAGTTAATAAAGAAATGAAGGTGTAAGATGAACTTCAGTGTATTAGGACTGACTGACGGACTGACTGACGGACTGACTGACTGACGGGTCAAAAACTATATACCCTATATACAGATTCCTTGCGTGGGGTATAATGATACAGGTCTGATCTTTTAATTTCTTTTATGGCAAAACAAAAATCACTATTTCATGACGTAACACAAAAATTCAGCTAATGTAATTAATATTCATCAAGTCATTATCCCTTACATGAGCATCCATCAGATTAACCCTTTCCTTCATATAAACGTGATTTCATGCATGTGCAAGCATAGTACGAGACGACTCCTATATGAGCCGTCTGATCAGGGTCTGCTCTGTTTGCTAATGGAATTTGATAAAAACCTTTTCTTTACAATCTAAAATGGCTGCAAAGTCCAGCCTTCCATAGTTCATGATAACTATATTATCAATGAATAATCAATAAGCATTGAAATCTGAAATAAAAACAGAACAGGAAAAGGGTTGAGCAAGCAGAGTAGACATAACACGGCACGACTGGCATTTGAGAACGGTTAACTTACACGTGGACATAATAAAATTGCACTCTGACATCTTTGAAGAGTAGACCCAGATCAGGTGGCTCCTGCAAGAGCCAGGAACCACTCGCTCAGCGTTAGTCCTGTTTTCTTATGAAATTCATGCAATAAATATGTGATTTGACAGTTTCTGTCAAGGCTAAAGCTTTTATTGTTCTATAGTGGCCGTCTGTTCTGTGTCCGCTCTGTTTAAACCATAACCCTGTTTAATACATTTATTTGCGTAATGAATAACGGCATCAGAGTTCTTGATTTTTATAGGTGGCATGTGTACATAGGATGTTTCGGCTCATGCAGAAACTACAGAATCAGATCTATACCATGCCATAATCAAACAGAGCAGACCATGATCAGAAGGCTCCTATAGAAGGTCTACTCTACATGTATTTGCAAATGCGTGAAAAGGGCGTTTATATGAAAGAAAGGTTTAACCCATTCCCTCATGTTGACGACTTTAGACGACTCTGTAAAAGTCATTTTGTGAAACCATTTGTTATAAATAGACCCTGATCTGGGTCTACACTCTACACTGTTTGTAGAGGCGCTGAAATGCGCCTCTTCGGCGTCACAGGTTAATAATAATATTCGATTGCTGGATATTTTGAATTTTTCTTGAAACAAACCGAACTAGAACTATCACTAATTAAAGGTGATGGAATACCCCCGATCAGCTTTCTTGATCACAAATAAAACAAACAAGATTTGTGCCAGGTTGTGCCACAGACAGACATGGAGATAGACAGACCAACCGACCGACCAGCACATTGACTCCTATATACGCCCCACCCCCTTTCAAACTTCGTTTGCGGGAGAATGATTATTAATTAACCCATTTGCGCCCAGTGGATTCTTCCATGTTTATATATTGGATTAGTCAATTTTTTATCTAAGGGGTGCTTGGCCTAAATTTTCAATTTCGTTTTGTTTTTATAATGAAATTCCTATCAGCGAACAGTGTAGACTGATCAGACGCCGCATTATGCGGCGTCTGATCAGAGTCTACACTGTTTGCCTGCGTCCCATATATGGGATAGTGGGAACAAATGGGTCTATAACTGAACGGAGCTACAGATAAAGGTGCGAACTATTGTTGAACATGTTTTAATTCATGCATCTTTTCAATAACTATTATTGACTGAATCATAAACCATTTCCCTGTTGCATATTCGAGAAAACAAAATTGCCACCATGAATATTTTATAAGCTGAATACCTATAATGGCATATGTAAACGGGATTTTTGTTTTGAGTGTCGGTAGAAACTGTATACGAAATGTAGTCCCATCTATTATTATTGTATAACCAGACAGAGCAGGTCCTGGTCAAACGGTTCCTATAGGATCCCTCTCATCTGGGTCTGCTCTGTTTGCAAGTGCGTGAAAAGACGTTTACATGAGGGCAATGGTTAACCCTCTCCCTCAAATAAACGCCTTTTCTCTCATTTGTAAACAGAGTATACCCATAGGATGCGTCTGATCAGAATCTGCTATGTTTCCTTATGACATGATCTTGTTCGCCGCAAAAAGTTTCCTTGAAAAATGTACCGTATGTACATCCAGCTAATAAATATTCATGATGTCATTATTTCTTATATGAATATTTATTTGGGTCTAAGAATATTACCTGAACAGACAAACAGACAAAGTTAACCTCGTTGGTTATTTAGACCAACCTCTTTGAATAAATCTACCGAAAAGGAGCTTTTACTAGAAAAAAGGAATTTTTTAGAATTTTGTAGTTATGAAACGGTTAACCATTGTGATAAATAGAGCATTTACTCCATAGGGCATGACATTTACAGAGGCGTAGAAAGGCGTATTTATGGAGGAGAGGATTAACTGTACAGACAAACAAACAAAGCTTACCTTAATATCCAATCATGTGTACATTGGACAAACGTCAAGGCTGATACTACTATAATTATGATTTCCTTACACCTTTAAACTATCAAGAAAAGTATTTCCGACTAAGTGAAACCGCTTGTGTCCAATATACAATATAATAGTCCAATATACAGTACAACATATCCTAAGCGGACATTTATTTACATACGAGTATGTTGCTGCTCAATGCAGGGTAAAACTAATGCAGAAAGCTCCTATAGGAGCTTTCTGCATTAGTTCTGACCTGTATTAAGCTACCACCTGTCTTACAGACCTATAATTTACTGCACCTTCTTATAATGACCGCTTAATATAGGTCCCACTGTACACTAACCTAAGTTACTCCCCTACCCAGTATTGTCGTCTGCAAAATGTTGTTGGCTTTAACTTTTATCACTTGAATCTCCTCAGTCTATTTCGATAAAACATGGTCATGGTAGCAAGACGTTTGGATTCGGATATGATTAAGTTACGTGACGACTCTTCATGCAAAAGGTGGCCATACATTGGCTACTGGCAGCGAAGGAGATAGTCCCACATATCTGGGTTCGTTGTCCTAAATTATGACCCTTGCCTCTGACTATCACATGACTGTCTGTTAGTCACTATAGCGGATCAAACATGTAGAGTCTATTGACGTTTGTTGAATTTATTGTTTGCATATTGAACTCTCAGTTGTAGAAGCAAATCTATATTACATTGTACAGTAAAACCTCTCTATAACTGCCACTAAATTGTGTTAATTATTTGGTATTTAGGGCAGGTGGATTCTTAAAGCGAGGTGAAAGTAAAACGGAACGCTCCTATAAAAGAGCGTTCTGTTTTTCTTTCACCTTGCTTTAAGCAGCCACCTGCCTTTAACACAAAGTATTTGGTGTAATTTAGTGGTCGTTATAGAGAGGTTTTACTGTACAGTGCTCCCTCTCTACAACGACACCCTTTGGGATACGATGATTGTATGTGTTGTTCAGAGGGTGTTGTTATAGGGAGGGAAAATCAAACATAATTACCTTGTTTGCAGATTCCCAGATAAGGTTATTTCAAGAACTAAAACCGTTATGCCTCAATCAAACCCTATGTTGTGACCACTCTTTAGAATCGTCACA
>OY755250.1:50170449-50200449 GCA_963576725.1 Azorinus chamasolen | reverse complement strand
ACAATGTTCCATCATCCGTATTTCATTGTATGTATGTTATCAAAGACCTATGATAACACATGTGTTATCATAGGTCTTTGATGTTATCCATGAATATTTATTAGGTATTGAAATTTGGAATAAATATAGATAAGAAACAAGGAAAGACTTTTTGAATATTAATTAGCTGCTTATAAATTAGATCATGGATGGATGTTGTATATGGGTCATTCTCAAAAAATGTCAGAATTTATGTACAATAAGAATATCTGCAAAAGTATTTATTCAGATTAATAAAATCAGTGTTCTCAGGATGAAATAAACAGTTTATAAGCAAAGTAAATTAAAAAATGAATCCTAAGTCCCTTTAGAATTGTTAAATTGAAAGTTGATGTATAGATATCTTTAAAAAGCTGCCTGTACAAAACCTAGTGTCCTTACTTACGACTTCATGTTAATCGTTAAAAATAACATTTATAACTAAATCCTGTGGCCTAAAACATTAACTACATCTTTAAAATAGCTGAAACACCATGAAAACTATCATTATTGGCATTTAAGTGTCAGATTTAGGCATTTTACTGATATACATAAATTCTTGTCCATCCTGTTACCTTACTACAAACTCTTCATATAGAGTATTATCCAATGACGCTTTCATTGCCTAAAAGGGTGCTGGATATTACTCCTTTCCTGTTTTCTAATATGTCTGCTGTTGATGTGCTGATATGACATGATTCGACAAACATTTTGAAAATAGTAAGTGTGCCCATGCAGTATATTTTTTCCCTGTCCATCCTGTTACCAGTAGGATTCACTCACCACTCTTCACAAAACTGTAGGGAACCTTGATTAGAACAATCAAACATTGCTATGCATAAAAGTAATATTGTTCATGTGCTTGGGGTGACTAAGTGCATTTACATCAGATAAACATATTAAATACATCCATCCTGTTACTGTCCATCCTGTTACCAATAGAAAAAGTAACAGAATGGACAGTTTTTGGTAACAGGATGGACAAACAAGTGTTTTCTCAGCTTTTATATGAATCATATATGCTATTCTTAAATTGTGTCTGTAGCTCTTACTTTGATAGCTCATTAAATGAAAGCAGTTGATACTTTGCATTGATTACTAGGTTGTAATTTTCTGCATAGATGTTTGTAATCAAAGGTAACAGGATGGACATACGGTAACAGTATGGACACTCAGTTACTGAAATGATTATTAGTGCGACTCCATTAATAAAATGCTTTAAAATAAGTACATTTTAGTGTACTATAATACACATAAAATAATTGCTTACTATTCATCTCATGAATATTCATACAGAACTTCATTAACTGTGAATTGTTTATCAAATATGTTGTTCATTTCAGTAAATGGAATGAAACATCTGCATACTACAGTTAGTAGTTAAAAATTACAGCTGTAATATAAGAAAGAAGGACAAATGCTGGTATTACAAGGTTGATATTCTGGCCACCATTCCAAAGTCAACAAAATGGCCACATTCATCAATGTATGAAGTAGATTAAAAACACTTGGTGAGAAGTTGTCGAATGGTGCAAAGTGGATTACAGCGCTTAGTCCATAAATAATCTTTCATTCAAGACTTTCCATTATGAGAATGTAATGGTTACAATCAGCAACTTAGGCAAGGTGTCTATTGTTAAAGTAAAGCATTAACCTTTAACCCGCTGAATAATTCATATTGCTCCTCCTTCTATGAATATTAATTAGGCATTTTTTCACATGGACTTGGGGTGAGCAGCAAATATCTATGTGATGGCAACAGTATAGTGTGTTGATAGGAAGTTTTCCAATAGCAAACTGTGTAGACTCTGATGGGAGAGCTCCTATAGGAACTCTCTCATCTAGGTCTTCACTGTTTGCAAGTACAACTATTGTCGTGCTTAGCAGGTTAAGGGTTAAATTTACATCTGTTACAGTCTACAAGCATTACATGTACAAGAAGACTCTAATTAGACAGATCATACATGAAGTGTCTGATATGGGTCTGCTCTGTTTGCAAAGTGTAAACATATGCATAAAGCATAAAAGGATCGAGAAATGAATGTGTTGTTTATCACTTCAACTTCTTCTAACAAGTTTGAAATATATGTTCTTTGGACACTAGGTAGACTTCCAGCTTGAAACAGGATGTACCCTTCTCATGATGAAAGCATACATTTATGCATTACAAACAGTGTAGACCTAGACCTGACAGTCCCTGAAGGAGCTGTCAGATTAGGACATGCACTGTTTGTATATACAGTATGTCTTATCCCAGTCTGCACTGTTCACTGAGGAAACGAACGATTCTTTCTTCATTATCAAATGGGGTTAGTTCGGGACATTTTAATGCATACTGTTCGCAGCCTTCTATAAAATGTAGCATGAGAAGTGTTAGAGCTTTGTGCTTTTTAAACAAGGTAGACTCAGACTAGTCATCATGACTTAATGTTCAAACAGAGCGCATACAGAGTAGATGTTATATTGGAGCCATGGTGTTTGGTCTGGCTGTACTCTGTTTGTAAAGATATTAAGAAACTTAACTATGGAGTTAAATGTTGACTATACATGTTCAGTGTGTTGAAAACAGGATAGACCTAGACCAATCACTTAAATATTTCTTAGCTTGGTCTATCGTCTTTGAAAAAGTGTTTGCATATGCATCTATGTAAAGTTAAAGAGTAACTCATCACATATACAGTGATACATGTTTTTATATCCAGTTCTCCAATCAACTTTAAGAGGTCAGAATATTGCAAATAGGATAGAAACTAATATAAACTAATATATTCCAAGTGAAGCCTGAAAACTTTCCTAATTCTACAATATCAACAGAATATGTGGTCTTGGTCTAGACCGATGGCAGTGAATTGACCCGTCTGATTTTATTAAGTGTTAAACGTTTAAGAGGGTCTTTTTGTGTTAAAATGTGCATAATGTTACAAGTTTGATGTTTTCTTGGACACAAAAACAAAATTCACGTTCAATACTAGCCAGCCAACATATCAAAAATGCAATTAGCCTTACCTATTGCCTATTACCCTTACCTATCATATGCAAACATCTTTGATCTGAGTGAGATGACGAGTTACACGGCGTCTCATCTTGATCCAAGCTGCTTATCATTCAATCGATCTTCTTACCAAATTTTGAGCAATTACTGCGTTCAGTTGAAATTTGAAATAGACAAGAAATTACTCATGCGTGGAGTTTTGCCGCAAGTAGTTGGTTCATATGTCCATACTGTTACTGTATGATATGGATATCTGACATTTTGTTCTCAAACATTACAATGTTTGAGAACATTTTTCGGCGCTATTAATACAAGCACGTAATAAGTAGTTTGTCTTATCACCAGTCATACCAAAAGCGTTAATTACTTAAAAAGAACAAAGTCAGACTCTAATGTCCATGCTGTTACTTTTCCTGTCCATCCTGTTACATAGATGTCCCTCCTGTTACCACAGTTAAAAGTCCGGCTAGCATGCTAGGTAATATACCTACAGATGTTAGAAACAGGTCATTTGCTACTCTGAGATGCAATGAATAATACCAAAATTGCAAATGAGACCAGTAATTACTCATTTTCGTTGATAAAAAACTGAATCATTAACATTTTTCAAATTATAGATGGTAGCATGCTTTCTTTTTGAATTTCAGTAAAATGGTTTTATCAAGTGAGCATTTCACTTTTCCAATACTTATGTTGTTAAAACAGTGTGTGTTAGGACAATTATATCATCTTTGATAAATTAAAACCCATTTATTTTCATCTTCTTATTTTGGTAACAGGATGGACATGACTTCCACCCTCTGCTATGTTTGTTTTAAATAATTATTTTTATAGTTTATGTTAAGATTGCGTATATCTTGTGTTACAATCAGAAGATATCATACAAGAAAATTAAGAAAGAAAATTGATGTTAGAAGACTTGTCTTGAATCATCATTTACCGACTTGAAATTCTGACATTTTTTGAGAATGACCCATATATTAACCCATTCCCACTTAGGCAATTTTTAGACCTAACCTCTTTGATTAAATCTACCAAACAGGAGCATTAATTTAACTAGAGAAAAGGAATTTTTCAGAATTGTGTAGTTTTGAAACCATTGTGATAAATATAAAGCATTTGCTCCACAGGAGCAAATGCTAGATACTTATCATAATGGTTTTATAAAGTGACTTTTACAGAAGCGTCAAAAGGCCTCAATATGCGGGAAAGGGTTAAGTATGAATTAGCGTTTTCTATTCATTTCACTAACAAAATAATATGATAAATGTCAAAAAGGAAAAGATCACCATTAAATAATATTTGCAGACTCGGTACTCGCAAGTAAAAAAATTATTGCCAGAGGCAGATGAATGATCATTATTTCTGTCTACTTGAAGTCTTCAATTTCTTTTACACTATGATCATGAAATTATCAGAATGTGAACACCCAAGTTAAAGTTACAGAATTAACACTTAAATCCATCAATTAATGCAATGTTCATATAAAAAAATAATGGATATTAACCCTAAATGGCTTTCCCTGTTTTATTTTTTCCAAATTTCAATAACTACTGAAATTCATGGACAAAATATTTATTATTATAATCAGACAAACATACAGTATCATGAATTTATCTCTGAACATTATAATGAAATATGGAAGGTGAACCATTGTAGTCATTTTATAAAGAAACAGATCTATCAAATTTCATTAGCAAACATGTATTCCATTTCGACATTCATCATTATTTTGTTAGTGATTGAGGAGGTTAGTGTACAACAGTGCATTGATAATACTTAACATGCAGTGTCCCTAGACGGGACCGTCACATATTGTCAGTGTTGTTGCTTTTCGACTTTGAGCCTCATGTTCTTCCTTACCAGATTTTCTATTGAAAACTCATTAATTGCTTCATCCAAGCCATTTACTCCATAGATACGCCTTTCTACACCTTTGCAAATAGAGTAGACCCAGATCAGATCAGACGGCTCCTGTAGGTTAACCCTTTAGGCCATGAACTCCATTAATATTCTTAACCCTTTCCCTGTTCTATATTTATTCTAAATTTCAATACCTACTGAATATTCATGGACAAAATAGTTATAATGAAATATGGAAGGTGGAACATAGTAGCCATTTTAGATGGTATAGACACAGATCTATCAAATTCTAATAATTAGCAAACAGAGTAGACCCAGATCAGACGGCTCCTAGAGGAGCCATCTGATCTGGGTCTACTCTGTTTGCAAATACATGAAAACACGTTTATATGAGGGAAAGGGTTAAACGATGAAAATGTGGCTGCTGCTAGCCTACTTACACCATACATTTCATGACAAGGTATGAGTACACATGATTGTATTTTTCTAAATTAACCCGTTCCCTCATAGGCTATTTTTGGTCCAAATGCGTGAAAACACGTTTATGTGAGGGAAAGGGATATCAGAAATTTGACATCATGGATATCAGATTAATTGTTGCAATAGCACATGAACAGAGGAAGTTTTGCGGTAGTCACTATTGATCTATTTATACATGTATGCAAACAGAGCAGACCCTGATCAGATGGCTCCTAGAATAACATTATTTTCTTTGAGCATTACATACCTTTGCTTAGAAGTAGCCTGAGAAAAAAAGACTTTTTGAATGATGGTAAAATATTTCAGCTTTTCAATACATCACAGCTTCCCATGCTATCAATGAACCCTTTCTTCCATAAATACACCTTTCTACCCCTTTACCTCATGGGCTATTTTCAGATACAGCCTCTTTGAATTAATCTACCGAAAAGGAGCATTAACTAGAGAAAAGGAAATTTTAAGAATGTTGTCGTTAGAAACCATTGTGATAAATAGAGCATTTGCTCTATTTATCACAATGGTTTCATAAAGCAACTTTTACAGTTGTCAAAAGTCGTCAATATGGGGTAATGGGTTAATGGAATAATATTGTTCTGATTCTACAGTTTCTGCCATGGCTAAAAATTCCTGTGCTTATGTGCTATAATTACAATTAATCTATTCCATATTCATAGTGTCATTATTTATTACAACTACAGTTTTGAAGGAACAGGTTAACCTATTCCTCCATAAATACGCTTTTCTACGCCCCTGTAAAAGTCACTTTTTTTAAACCATTGTCATAAATAGAGCAAATGCCCTATTTATTACAATGGTTTCTAACTACAAAATTCAAAAAAAAATCCTTTTCTCTAGTTAATGCTCCTTTTTGGTAGATTTATTCAAAGAGGCTGTATCTGAAAATTCAGAACTACAATATTCTAAAATTTTCCTTTTCTCTAATTAATGCTCCTTTTCGGTAGATTTATTTAAAGAAATTGGACCAAAAATAGCCTATGAGGGAACAGGTTAATTTAGAAAAATACAATCATGTGTACTCATACCTTGTCATGAAATGTATGGTGTACGTAGGCTAGCAGCAGCCACATTTTCATCGTTTAACCCTTTCCCTCATATAAACGTGTTTTCATGCATTTGCAAACAGAGTAGACCCAGATCAGACGACTCCTATAGGAGCCATCTGATCTGGGTCTAATCTGTTTGCAAAAGCGTGAAAATGCGTTTATATGAAGCCTATAATGAAGGAGAGGTTAATGTTAAAACCTAAAACTAGAGCCATAATCCTATGTAGTCAAACTTATTTCATATCCTGGTTCAGGTTGACTGTAAATTTAAGCATTTTCTTAACCCTAAATCCTTCCTATAAATGCCTTTTCATGCCTTTGCAAACAGAGTAGACCTAGATCAGGTGGCTCCTATAGGAATCTTCTGATCAGAGTCTGTTTGCTTATGGTATATTAATGTAGATCGGGTCTGCAGTTTCTCTCTGAGCCTGTCCTGTGTTCATATGCCATTATAAAATTTAATTAATATTATTAATGTCATTGTTTTCTTACACAAATATATTTTAAAATTATCCACTGATCATTAATGGTTTCTTCTTAATTTGCAGTTAAAAGAATCAAGAGTCTTATATCTAAGGTCATCTCAGGGGATTCAATGCAGGATACCAGTCGTAACAATGGCTACTAAGCAGGATCCAGACTGTCCCTGCAAGAAACAGAGGATAATGCTAGGGACAAGAGATGGAGAGACAGGGGAAGATAGCACACAAGGTATTTACATGTGAGTCTGAGAGACAGGAGAAGATAGCACTCAAGGTATTTATATGTGAGTCGGAGAGACAGGAGAAGATAGCACTCAAGGTATAAATATGTGAGTCAGAGAGACAGGAGAAGATAGCACTCAAGGTACTTACATGTGAGTCTGAGAGACAGGAGAAGAGAGCACTCGAGGTATTTACATATGAGTCTGAGAGACAGGAGAAGAGAGCACTTGAGGTATTTACATATGAGTCTGAGAGACAGGAGAAGATAGCACTCGAGGTATTTACATGTGAGTCTGAGAGACAGGAGAAGAGAGCACTCAAGATTTTTATATGTGAGAGATGGGAGGATTGCACCCAAGATATTAACATGTGAGAAACCGGGGAAGATAGCACTCAAGGTATTTATACATTTGAGGGACAGGAGAAGAGACCACTCATGGTATTTATATGTGAGGGATCAGAGGGTTGCACTCAAGATATTAATATTGTTACATGTGAGCGAGAGATGTAGCTAGACCAGGGAAGATGGCACTCAAAGTATTCATTTGTGAGCAAGAGATTAAGAGACAAGGGAGCGGTCTGATCATGGTCTTCTCTTTTTGTTTTTTATGATATATGGTAGCATCTGATTTAGTGACCATATATTAATTGGGCACAGGCATCTTAAAAAGCAGGTGGTTGGCTTAATACAGGATAAAATAATACAGAAAACTCTATAGGAGCTTTCTGCATTACTTTTGGCATACATGTATATTAACTCATTCTCTCCTAGGCTATTTTTAGACCCAAACTCTTTGAACCAATCTACTGAAAAGGAGCATTAACTATAGAAAAGGAGAGTTTTAGAATTGTGTAGCCTTGAAATCATTGTGATAAATAGAGCATTTGCTACTATTGTGATAAATAGAGCATTTGCTCCTATGGAGCAAATGCTCTATTTATCACAATGATTTCAATATGTGAATTTCATAGAGGCGCAAAAATGCGTCACTAGGGGGCAATGTGTTAAGCTACCACTTGCCTTACAGACCCAAAATTACACCTTGTTTTGATGGTCACTTAACCCTTTCCTTCATATAAGCACTGTTTTAACACATTTGCAAATAGAGAAGACCCTGATCAGACGGCTCCTATAGGAGCCGTCTGATTAGGGTCTGTTCTGTTTGCTAGTGGAATTTGAAAAGTCTTTTTCTTGCTACAATTTTCCATCTTCCATTTTTCATTACAACTATTCTGTCCATTATTATTCAGTAGATATTGAAATTTGGAATAAACATAGAATTGGGAAAGGGTTAAGGTAGGTTCTGTTGTAAAAAAGATATGATAATACAATTTCTGCCATGGTAAAATATTTTCTTGTTCATTGTGGGGCTGAAATTCTGCTCATTTATTATATTCATACAGTCATTATTTCTTGTACATGTTCAACAGAGGAAGAGTTAACCCTTTCCTTGATATAAACATTTTATGCCCCCAAAGCTAGGCTTTAGCGGCATATAGTGATCGCACCGTGCGTGTGTGTGTGTGTGTGTGTGTGTGTGTGTGTGGGTGGATGGGTGGGTGTGTGGGTATGTGTACCTTTTGTCCGGAGTATATTTCCTTTGTCACATCAGCTATGGATACCAAATTTGGTGTGTGAGTTCATCTTGGGATTGGGGAGTGTCGCGTACCATTTTCATGTCACTGTGACCTTGACCTTGACCTTTGACCTTGATTTTACAAAAAGCTTGTCCGGAGCATATCTCCTTTACCTTACCAGCTACAGATTCCAAATTTGGTGTGTGAGTTCATCTTGGGATGGCGGAGTGTCGTGTACCATTTCCAGGTCACTGTGACCTTGACCTTGAACCTCGACTTTAAAAAAAGCTTATACCTTACCAGCTACAAAAAGCTTGTCCGGAGTATTATCTCCTATACGTTACCAGCTAAGGATTCCAAATCTGGTGTGTTAGTTCATCTTGGGATGGAGGAGTGTCGCTTACCATTTTCAGATCACTGTGACCTTGACCATGACCTTTGACCGATTTTACAAAAAGCTTGTCCGGAGCATATCTCCTTTACCTGACCAGCTACAGATTCCAAATTTGGTATGTGAGTTCATCTTGGGATGGCGGAGTGTCGCGTACCATTTCCAGGTCACCTTGACCTTGACCTTGACCTTTGACCTCGATTTAAAAAAAAGCTTATGCCTTACCAGCTACAAAAAGCTAGTCCGGAGTATATCTCCTATTCTTTACCAGCTAAGGACTCCAAATTTGGTGTGTGAGTTCATCTTGGGATGGAGGAGTGTCGCGTACCATTTTCAGGTCACTGTGACCTTGACCTTTGACCTAGATTTTACACAAAGCTTGTCTGGAGCATTTCTCCTATACCTTACCAGCTATGGATTCCAAATTTGGTTTGTGAGTTCATCTTGGGATGGCGGAGAGTCGTGTACCATTTTCAGATCACTGACCTTGACCTTGACCTTTCACCTCAATTTTACAGTCCGGAGCATATCTCCTATACCTTACCAGATACAAAAAGCTTGTCCAGAGCATATCTCCTATACCTTAAACGTTGACAATCAACCCAGGGTCCTTTTAACGTTGAGTATGACTTAGGGTCCTTTTTAACTAAGTTTTGACCCTTGGCTCTTTTCTTAGGTATCATAATCGTCAAAGGTTCTGTTTCTAATGTTAAGAACTGACTCCTGTCTCATTTTTAACAGCATCAATATTTCATGATACACCTGCATTACATTGTATTGTTTTTCCGCCAAAATGCATTTCGGTGTCAAACACTTTGGGGGCATTTGTCACCTGTGACGACTGTCTTGTTTCAAATTTGCAAACAAAGTAGACCCAGATCAGACCGCTCCTATAGGATCCATCTGATTAGGTTCTGCTCAGTAAATGCTTATGGTATAATATAGGTCTGATTATTGAGCCAAAACGTTCTGTGTATACATACCATTAGAAAAAATCAGCTAATAAATATTCATGTCATTTCTAACATGAATATTCATGATGTAAAGACTTGACCCTGTCTATACCTCAACAAACAGAGTAGACCAAGATCAAACAGCTCCTATAGGAGCCGTCTGATCTGGGTCAGCTGTTTGCTTAAATGAAATAATTAGCCCTTCGCTTGCTATTCACGTCAATATACCTTCATGTAAATAGTGAAGACCCAGATGAGACAGCTCCTGCAGGAGCTGTCTCATCAGGGTCTGCACTATTTACAAGTTGATTGTGCAACCAGTGCACTCCACAACAGTGATTGCACAGCGAAATACTTGTCCAGACTCCACAGTGAAGATATATGTAATTATACAACAGGGCATGGGTAAAGAAGGAGAAATGTATTTTAAAATTCAGCAAGAGAACGGTTAAAGATATAAAGTTCTCTAAAGTTTCTGCTATTGTCAAAATTTCCAGTGTTCTTATTATGGCATTATGAAAATGAATCTAATTAATTCTCCTGACATTGTTATTTCTTTCATCCAGTTAACCCTTTCCTCCATAGGCTATTTTTAGATCCAACCTCTTTGAATAAATCTACCGAAAAGGAGCATTAACTAGAGAAAAGGAAAATTTAAAGAATTTTGTAGTTAGAAACTATTTTGATAAATAGAGCATTTGCTCCTATAGGAGTAAATGCTCTATTTATCACAATGGTTTCAAGAAGTGACTATTACAGAGGCGTAGAAAGGTGAATTTATGGATGAAAGGGTTTAGGGTTGGTGTACTGTCTATGCCCTTTGCTTTAGAAAGTTTGAATTGGTTTTTTTGTGTTGCTGCATTTTTATGCCCCCCAGATAAAATCTGGGGGGCATATTGTTTTTGCCCTGTCTGTTTGTTTGTTTGTTTGTCTGTTTGTCTGTTTGTTTGTCAGCAACTTTAACATTGGTCATAACTTTTGAGCCAGTACAGATAGAGACTTGATATTTGGTATGCATATGTATCTCATAGAGCCGCACATTTTGAGGGGTGACATGTCAAGGTCAAGGTCATCCTTCAAGGTCAGAGGTCAAATATATGGGTCAAATCACAGACTTTAACATTGGCCATAACTTTTGGACCAGTAGAGATAGAGACTTGATATTTGGCATGCTTGTGTATCTCATGAAGCTGCACATTTTGAGGGTAACATGTCAAGGTCAAGGTCATCCTTCAGGGTCAAAGGTCAAATTGTCTGTTTCTTTGTCTGTAACTTTAACATTGGTCATAACTTTTGAATCAGTACAGATAGAAACTTGATAATTGGCATGCATATATATCTCATAAAGCCGCACATTGTGAGGGGTAATATGTCAAGGTCAAGGTCATCCTTCAAGGTCAGAGGTCAAACATATGGGTCAAATCACAGACTTTAACATTGGCCATAACTTTTGAACCAGTACAGATAGAGACTTGATATTTGGCATACTTGTGTATCTCATGAAGCTGCACAGTTTGAGGGGTGACATGTCAAGGTCATCCTTCAGGGTCAAAGGTCACCAACTTCAAATTGGCCATAACTTTTGAACCAATAGAGATATAGTCTTGATATTTGGTATGCATGTGTATCTCACGAAGCTGCACATTTTGTGGGGTGGCATGTCAAGGTCAAGGTCATCTTTCAGGGTCAAAGGTCACATACTTTAACATTGGCCATAACTTTTTAATCAGTAGAGATACAGACTTGATAGTTTGTATATATGTGTTTCTCATTTGGCTGCATAGTTTCAGGGGTGACATGTCAAGGTCAAGGTCATCTTTGAAGGTCAAAGGTCATTAACATTGGCCATAACGTTTGAACCAGTAGATATACAGCCTTGGTACTGGTATGCATGTGTATCCCATGAAGCCACACAGTTTGAGGGGTGACATGTCAAGGTCATACTTCATGGTCAAAGGTCACCAACTTTTAACATAGGCCATAACTTTTGAACCATTAGAGATACAGACTTGATATTTGGTATGCATGTGTACCCCATGAAGCTGCACAGGTAGAGGAGTGACATGTCAAGATCAAGGTCATCCTTCAGGGTCAAATATCATATTGAGGGGGCATAGTGTTTCACAAACACATCTTGTTTCTATTGTTTTGCAGAACACTCTGTTCTCTCAGAGGTTGCCACAGCGATGGAGTTGGAAGGAATTGGGCCTGAAGGAGATATGAGAAACAGACATATAAAAGGCCAGTATGAGTGCAGCAATGTTCTCATGGAACCTGGTAGTTCTGGAGATGGTCCATCCCATCAAGAAAGGCAAAGCAATGAAGTAGCTTTCCCCTCAGGTGCCTTGACTGAGAACCCACCAGTAACCAACCCATCCAAGGTTGTAGAACAAGTTAGTAATACTGGGAGAGCAGCTGGTAGTAGACTGTTCACAGACAAGTACAGCGTGCTACAGAATTCCACAGCCATTGCAGAAAATGCATTCATTAAAAGTAAAGAGTGTGACAAGTTGTCAGGTGATAGAGACAACTTCAGAACAGATCTTGTCAAATTGGGCCCTTCCACATCAAACTCAACTTCATTATTAACTCAGGGATATTCAGGAGCAAATGAATCCGAAGATTCCAATAAAATCATTGCTTTTGACAGAGCTGATTTTGAGTTTGATTTTTATGGTCGGGGAACTCGGGATGAAGAGGATGGAAGTCTGATCAGCCCACCAGACAAGCTCAATGATACAGGATTCATTGAAATGTTTTCAAACTCGGTGATGGGGTCGGTATTAAATGCGCCTGGAAAAAAGAATAATTTTGTTACCATGGCGTCAGAATATTCAATACGAAATAACAGGCCACCCAGTACTCATCCCAGTTCTGTTTTTGAACCAGTCAAGCAACCCAATGTTCCATTCGATTTGGATTCGAAATATATGAACACTATCGTAAGTCAGCAGAATATAAACAGTTTGCCACAGTCTGTGCTTGTCAACATTTTTCAGTCATTATCACCATATATTTTATTACGAAAGGCCGGCCTAGTGTGTAAGTACTGGTACAATATGTGCAGGGATCCAGACTTATGGAGAGAGATAATTCTTAGGAACCAGTACAAGTTGACTGATGTAGCACTGATGCAATTGTTGGACTTTAGTGATAGGGTACTCAAGGTGAATCTGAACGATTGTCGGTTTGTGTCAGATTTTGGGGTACACAGACTGGTTTCAAACTGTCAACATATACAATCACTGAAGTTGATGAGGTAAGCAATTAACCCTTTCCCTTATATAAACATCTTTTTACGCATTTGCAAACAGAGTAGACCCAGATCAGATGGCTCCTATAGGAGCCATCTGATCTGGGTCTGCTCTGTTTCCTAATAGAATTTGAAAAGTCTGTTTCTTTACTTTCTAAAATGGCTACAATTTTCCACCTTTCATAGTTCGTTATTACTATTTTGTCCATGAATATTCAGTAGGTATCGAAATTTGGAGTATTAAGCATAGAACAGGAGAAGGGTTAAACCATTTTCAAGTAAAGCTCCTTTATTTCTCCATCAAACCCTAAGCTATGACCACTCTTTAGAATCGTCTCAATGAGACGATTCTAAAGAGTGGTCACAGCATAGGGTTTGGTTGAGAAATGACGATTTTAGTATTTTGAAACATATTGTCAACATATTCAGTCACTTTAAAAGTTGATGAGGTAAACATAGATTGATGATCTGGAGAAAGCAAAGGCACAGATAAGATTCAAAATTTAAAACATTTTCAAGTAGAACACCTTTATTTCAAATTCTGCTAAACCCTATACGGTCTCTCGGAGGTTATGAAACTTATTGCTTGATTCTGAGATCATTCTCATGCAATCAGATACTTGAGAATGATCTCAGACTCAGAAGTTTTATAACCTTGGACCCGGATTTCTTAACACCAGAGTTTGAATCACTGACTTTGACTTGACTTGACTTGCTTTTATCTGAATGACTTGCCATCTACAGAAATGCCCCATTGATGAGATTTATTAATACTGGAGTTTGAATCACCGACATTGACAACTTTTATCTATTTGCAGATGCTTTGATTTGACCGACTCATCATTTACAGGGATGGGCTCTCAGGGCTGGTGCTCCACCTTGCACACCTTACATCTTGATGGCTGCTGTAAACTCACAGATAACACAGTAGTAGAGGTATGGGATTATACTGTAAACTCACAGATAACACAGTGGTAGAGGTATGGGGTTATACTGTAAACTCACAGATAACACAGTAGTAGAGGTATGGGATTACATTGTAAACTCACAGATAGCACAGTAGTAGAGGTATGGGATTATGCTGTAAACTCACAGATAACACAGTAGTAGAGGTATGGGATTACATTGTAAACTCACAGATAGCACAGTAGTAGAGGTATGGGATTATGCTGTAAACTCACAGATAACACAGTAGTAGAGGTACGGGATTACATTGTAAACTCACAGATAACACAGTAGTAGAGGTATGGGGTTATACTGTAAACTCACAGATAACACAGTAGTAGAGGTATGTGGTTACATTGTAAACTCACAGATAACACAGTAGTAGAGGTATGGGGTTACATTGTAAACTCACAGATAACACAGTAGTAGAAGTATGGGGTTATACTGTAAACTCACAGATAACACAGTAGTAGAGGTACGGGATTATACTGTAAACTCACAGATAACACAGTAGTAGAGGTATGGGATTATACTGTAAACTCACAGATAACACAGTAGTAGAGGTTTGGGATTACATTGTAAACTCACAGATAACACAGTAGTAGAGGTACGGGATTACATTGTAAACTCACAGATAACACAGTAGTAGAGGTATGGGATTATATTGTAAACTCACAGCACAGTAGTAGAGGTATTGATTGGATTACACTGTAAACTCACAGATAACACAGTAGTAGAGGTTTGGGATTATGCTGTAAACTCACAGATAACACAGTAGTAGAGGTATGGGGTTATACTGTAAACTCACAGATAACACAGTAGTAGAGGTAAGGGATTATACTGTAAACTCACAGATAGCACAGTAGTAGAGGTATGGGATTACACTGTAAACTCACAGATAACACAGTAGTAGAGGTATGGAATTATACTGTAAACTCACAGATAACACAGTAGTAGAGGTAAGGGATTATACTGTAAACTCACAGATAGCACAGTAGTAGAGGTATGGGATTACACTGTAAACTCACAGATAACACAGTAGTAGAGGTATGGAATTATACTGTAAACTCACAGATAACACAGTAGTAGAGGTATGGGGTTATACTGTAAACTCACAGATAACACAGTAGTAGAGGTATGGGGTTACATTGTAAACTCACAGATAACACAGTAGTAGAGGTATGGGGTTACATTGTAAACTCACAGATAACACAGTAGTAGAAGTATGGGGTTATACTGTAAACTCACAGATAACACAGTAGTAGAGGTACGGGATTATACTGTAAACTCACAGATAACACAGTAGTAGAGATATGGGATTATACTGTAAACTCACAGATAACACAGTAGTAGAGGTATGGGATTACATTGTAAACTCACAGATAACACAGTAGTAGAGGTACGGGATTACATTGTAAACTCACAGATAACACAGTAGTAGAGGTTTGGGATTATGCTGTAAACTCACAGATAACACAGTAGTAGAGGTATGGGATTACATTGTAAACTCACAGATAACACAGTAGTAGAGGTATGGGGTTACATTGTAAACTCACAGATAACACAGTAGTAGAGGTATGGGGTTATACTGTAAACTCACAGATAACACAGTAGTAGAGGTATGGGGTTACATTGTAAACTCACAGATAACACAGTAGTAGAGGTATGGGGTTACATTGTAAACTCACAGATAACACAGTAGTAGAAGTATGGGGTTATACTGTAAACTCACAGATAACACAGTAGTAGAGGTACGGGATTATACTGTAAACTCACAGATAACACAGTAGTAGAGATATGGGATTATACTGTAAACTCACAGATAACACAGTAGTAGAGGTATGGGATTACATTGTAAACTCACAGATAACACAGTAGTAGAGGTACGGGATTACATTGTAAACTCACAGATAACACAGTAGTAGAGGTTTGGGATTATGCTGTAAACTCACAGATAACACAGTAGTAGAGGTATGGGGTTATACTGTAAACTCACAGATAACACAGTAGTAGAGGTAAGGGATTATACTGTAAACTCACAGATAGCACAGTAGTAGAGGTATGGGATTACACTGTAAACTCACAGATAACACAGTAGTAGAGGTATGGAATTATACTGTAAATTCACAGATAACACAGTAGTAGAGGTACGGGATTACATTGTAAACTCACAGATAACACAGTAGTAGAGGTATGGGGTTACATTGTAAACTCACAGATAACACAGTAGTAGAGGTATGGGGTTATACTGTAAACTCACAGATAACACAGTAGTAGAGGTATGGGGTTACATTGTAAACTCACAGATAACACAGTAGTAGAGGTATGGGGTTACATTGTAAACTCACAGATAACACAGTAGTAGAAGTATGGGGTTATACTGTAAACTCACAGATAACACAGTAGTAGAGGTACGGGATTATACTGTAAACTCACAGATAACACAGTAGTAGAGGTATGGGATTATACTGTAAACTCACAGATAACACAGTAGTAGAGGTATGGGATTACATTGTAAACTCACAGATAACACAGTAGTAGAGGTACGGGATTACATTGTAAACTCACAGATAACACAGTAGTAGAGGTATGGGATTATATTGTAAACTCACAGCACAGTAGTAGAGGTATTGATTGGATTACACTGTAAACTCACAGATAACACAGTAGTAGAGGTTTGGGATTATGCTGTAAACTCACAGATAACACAGTAGTAGAGGTATGGGGTTATACTGTAAACTCACAGATAACACAGTAGTAGAGGTAAGGGATTATACTGTAAACTCACAGATAGCACAGTAGTAGAGGTATGGGATTACACTGTAAACTCACAGATAACACAGTAGTAGAGGTATGGAATTATACTGTAAACTCACAGATAACACAGTAGTAGAGGTACGGGATTACATTGTAAACTCACAGATAACACAGTAGTAGAGGTATGGGGTTACATTGTAAACTCACAGATAACACAGTAGTAGAGGTATGGGGTTATACTGTAAACTCACAGATAACACAGTAGTAGAGGTATGGGGTTACATTGTAAACTCACAGATAACACAGTAGTAGAGGTACGGGATTATACTGTAAACTCACAGATAACACAGTAGTAGAGGTATGGGATTACATTGTAAACTCACAGATAACACAGTAGTAGAGGTATGGGATTATACTGTAAACTCACAGATAACACAGTAGTAGAGGTATGGGGTTACATTTTAAACTCACAGATAACACAGTAGTAGAGGTATGGGGTTATACTGTAAACTCACAGATAACACAGTAGTAGAAGTATGGGATTATACTGTAAACTCACAGATAACACAGTAGTAGAGGTTTGGGATTACATTGTAAACTCACAGATAACACAGTAGTAGAGGTATGGGGTTATACTGTAAACTCACAGATAACACAGTAGTAGAGGTATGGGATTACATTGTAAACTCACAGATAACACAGTAGTAGAGGTACGGGATTACATTGTAAACTCACAGATAACACAGTAGTAGAGGTATGGGATTATATTGTAAACTCACAGCACATTAGTAGAGGTATTGATTGGATTACACTGTAAACTCACAGATAACACAGTAGTAGAGGTTTGGGATTATACTGTAAACTCACAGATAACACAGTAGTAGAGGTATGGGGTTATACTGTAAACTCACAGATAACACAGTAGTAGAGGTATGGAATTATACTGTAAACTCACAGATAACACAGTAGTAGAGGTACGGGATTACATTGTAAACTCACAGATAACACAGTAGTAGAGGTATGGGATTATACTGTAAACTCACAGATAACACAGTAGTAGAAGTATTGGATTATACTGTAAACTCACAGATAACACAGTAGTAGAGGTATGGGGTTACATTGTAAACTCACAGATAACACAGTAGTAGAGGTATGGGGTTACATTGTAAACTCACAGATAACACAGTAGTAGAGGTATGGGGTTATACTGTAAACTCAGATAACACAGTAGTAGAGGTATGGGATTACACTGTAAACTCACAGATAACACAGTAGTAGAGGTATGGGATTATACTGTAAACTCACAGATAACACAGTAGTAGAGGTACGGGATTACACTGTAAACTCACAGATAACACAGTAGTAGAGGTATGGGGTTATACTGTAAACTCACAGACAACAGTAGTAGAGGTATGGGATTATACATTGTAAACTCACAGATAACACAGTATTACATTGTAAACTCACAGATAACACAGTAGTAGAGGTACGGGATTACATTGTAAACTCACAGATAACACAGTAGTAGAGGTATGGGATTATACATTGTAAACTCACAGTAGTAGAGGTATGGAATTACATTAGAATGTGCCTTTAGCAACCATTTATTCAATGAATATATTTGTCTTAAAGAGCAGGTTGTTGCTTAACCCATTAAATACGCCTTTCTATGCCTTTGCAAACAGAGTAGACCCAGATCAGACAGCTCCTAAAAGAGCCATCTGATCAGGGTCTACTCTATTTGCATATGATATAATATAAATATGATTCTACATTTTTTGCCATGGATATTCCTGTGTCCATGTGCTTTTATGACAAATTATTCAAATTAATATTCATGATCAATGTCATTATTTCTTACATGAATATTCATCAGTCAAAACAGATTTTTGATGTCTGAAAAATTACTTTGATTCTCACAATTGACCAATGGTGCACCATAGATTCACAGGATTGGACATGACTAGTTTTTGTAAGGTCTTTATTTTTTGTCAGAAAATAGTCTTATTGCCACAATTTTCAAATTAAATCGTTCTCACATTTTCCTCAATTTTACTAGGGCGTGAACTACTGTGGACCCTACAGAAATTCTGGATTAATTGTAGAGGTCCAAATAAGATGCGTAAATTAAAACATTTTCAGGAATAACTCCCATTATTTCTCCGCCAAATTCTATGTCGAAGAGACAATTCTAAAGAGTGGTCACAACGTACGGTTTGGAGAAGAAATGATGATTTTAGTATTTGAGTATGCATCACTATCTGTTGCTCTGTACAATGTTTACACAGAACTGAGAAACTGATTCACTGTAAATAGTTGAACATCAAGCCTGAGGTTATAAAACGTTTTCTTGAGTTTTAGATCTAAGATTATTCTCAAGCATTTGATTGGTCAGATTCTGAGCATGCTCAGAATCTGACCAATCAAATGCTCAGAATCTGACCAAGTAGATACTTAAGAATTATCTCAGACTCCCTCTCTCCATTAGTTTGTAAAACTTGACAAATTGGCACCCATCCTCTTTGTATAAATCTACTGATAGTGAGGCATTTAAAAGAAAAAATTAATCTTTTAGAATTGTGTAGTTCTGATAAAAATAGTTATAATAAAATATGGAAGGTGGAACATTGTTGCCATTTTAGAAAGTAAAGAAACCTATCTTTCAAATTCCATTAGCAAACAGAGCAGACCCTCACAAATCAGACAGCTATTTTAATCCATTTCCTCATCACAATGGTTTGCAAACATGACTTTTACAGAGGCGTCCAAGGGCGTCAATATGAGGTAATTGGTTAAGAGCCGCCTGATCTGGGTCTACTCTGTTAGCAAATGCGTGAAAACATCTTTATATGAAGCAAATGGTTAAGTGAGACTGACCTGTAGGCAAAAGGTGTAGACCCTGATAAAACTGCTCCTTCTGTCTGCCGTGTATGTCTGATTATGGTGATTATGATTCATTATATGTATATATGTACTTTCAGATTTCACAGGCGTGTCAGAACTTAAGATCTTTACACCTAAATCAGTGCAGCAAAATCACTGATACTGGAGTTATTGCCCTTGCTCAGCACTGTCATAGTATCTCCCAGCTGTTGTTGGACCATTGTGGAAAGGTAACAGTAGAATTTAGAATTACCTCCCTTGAATCAGTTTTAATCCTTTCAATGCTGTTTTTTTCCAAGCAGACTATTCCAAAGTTCAAACAGGGTCAAGTTAACTTTGAATATCTAGGGATGTTTTCTTTTGGGTGGGGGGGGGGGGGGGGGGTAAAAAAGAGAAACATGACAAAAAGGAGCCATATCATCTGGGTCTACACGGTTTGCAAAGAACATTAGTGACTCATTACTCGCACATTCCTGTAGGAGCGCTCTCATCTTGGTCTACACGGTTTGCAAAGAACATTAGTGACTCATTTCTCGCACATTCCTCTAGGAGCGCTCTCATCAATGTCTTAACTGTTTGGAAAGGAGATTAGTGACTTGCTTCCCTGACTGAAAGGATTAATCCTTTCCTCAATTGATACCCCTTTCTGCGCCTTGGCAAATAGAGTAGACACACAGATCAGACGACTCCTATAGGAAATGTCTTCAGGGTCTGCTCTGTTTGCTTATGATATAATATAGATATTACTCTACAGTTGCTGCTTCAGTAAAATATTATTGCGTTATTATGCCATAGTAAAAATTAACTGCATTAATATTCATGACATCATTATTTCTAACATGAATATTCATGGAGTAGAGGGTTACAAGGAAAATCTCCCCAGTGGAAAGAAATATAGCTGTAGAATTACCACCCTTGACTAAAAAAACATAGAGGAGGACCTATATAGTGATTGTACCATCATATGTATGGTATATAAGTTCTAGAATATATCTGGATTATAATGATATCAACCCTGTAGCTGATAGAAATGCCTTTGAAAGCAGTGTAGATTCATATCTGTTGGAGCAAATGCTCTATTTTTCACAATGGTTCCAGAACTAGACAATTCTAAGATTTTCCTTTTTACTAGGAAATGCTTTTTCTCAGTAGTCTTATTCAAAGAGGTTGGGTCTTAACCCAAAACTCCATAATTAGTTAATTACTCCTTTCTACGAGGGGTGTTCAGTAAATAATGAAAACAGTCATCGAGAAAAATAACCTCTATAGATATTTTTTTGAAACTATAGCAACACTAAATACCATTCTTGCTTGACAGTTTTGGTGCCAAAGCATGCAACGTCGTCATGACGTCATGTTATGATGATGTCATCATAACATGACATCACTACCTGTCTAGTTCAAAATGGAGGCTACTAGAGAGAATCAAAGGTTCTACATTTACACAAGGCTTCAGCTTGGAGATGACACAAAGAAAATTCATGATGATTTATTCAGAGTTTACTCACACTTAGCTGTACCATATAACACATGTGCCAGGTGGGTCAGGGAATTTAAAGATGTTGACTCCTGAACAGAAGAAAAATAGGGTTTCTTGTGCCAGACAACTTTTGGAGATGTTTGAGCCTAATGGTCCTAAACGAATTTCAGATGTAGTCACAGGAGATGAAACTTGGATATACTTTAATGGGATCCCCAATAAACGCTCCAATATGATGTGGCTGACAAAAGAAGACCCCCGACCCGTGGTTTGTAGGCCTGGTTTTCAAAGTCGAAAGAGGCTTTTTACAATTTTTTTCAACCATGAAGGCCCAGTGGTAGTAGATGTTTTACCAGAAAAAGCAACAATGACTGGCAAATATTACAGAGAAAATGTACTTCCAAAAATGATTTCTAAATTAAATGATCGTCGTCCAATGACAGGAACCTCAAGAATAATGATTCTCCATGACAATGCCAGTGCCCACAAAACAGGGGCCGTAACTCAGTACCTGAAAGAAACCCGGATTGCAACGCTTCCTCATCTTGCCTACAGCCCTGAATTAGCACCTTGTGACTTCTGGTTATTTCCTAAACTGAAGGAAATTTTAGCAGGAAACAAATTTACTCGTGTTCAGGACCTATCTAAAGCAGTAAATTTAGAACTACGGGGTATACCGAAGGAAGAGTATCGCACAGCATTTGACAAATGGCTCAGAGGGCTCCAACGGTGTATAGAGAGAGAGGGAGAATACTTTGAGGGACAGTGAAAAAATAATTAAGATTGAACAATTGGTACCTGAGAAAATTAGGTATTTTCATTATTTAATGTACGCCCCTCGTATACCTTTGCGAACAGAGTAGACCCAGATCAGAAGACTCCTGCTTCTGACATTATAGGTATAATACACAGTTTCTGCCATGGCCAATATTTCATGTCTTCATGAGCTATTATAAAAATTAATCTAACTAATATTCATGATGTTATTATATCTTACCTGAAAATTCATTGAATAAAGTGTTAACCCTTCGCTTGCTATTCACGTCAATATACCTACCTGTAAATAGTAAAGGTCCAGATGGGTCTGCACTATTTACAAATTTATTGTGCAACCAGTGCACTCCACAACAGTGATTGCACAGAAAAATAATTGTAGACAGTGAAGATATATGTAATTATACAACAGGGCATTGGTAAAGAAGAATAGATTATTTTTTAAAATTCAGCAAGAGAAGGGTTAAAACCGTCTTTGAGAGAATTGGTTAAATTTGTTGGTTGCTTATGAACAAGGGAAATTTTGACGATGGCAAAACTGTAGCGTTGGATTTATATTTATTCTATGAGAAAGCTAGAGCAGACCCTGTTCAGATAACGCAAGTCTGTTTTCATATGCTTAAAAATGTTTGCAAATGCTTAAAAATGCATTTACAGTGAACCCTCGTTACAACAGAGGTGTTTGTTTCCAGACATGTTGCTGGTTTAACGGGGTTGTTATAACGAGTTTAAATATGAAAGGAATCATTTGGCCAGTGTTGAACTAAAACCAACAGGTGGACACTTAATGCAGAACATAACAAGTGCAAAAAGCTCCCTTTTTTGCACTTCTTGTGTTAAGCATTAAGCGACCACCTGTCTTATTTGCAGTGTACCTATTTATTCAGTGGTTGTTTAAAAGACTTTACGGTAATTTTGTTTCAGTGCATACTGCCGGTAAAATGAGGGTGCCATTGTAATGAATGCCGATATAATGTGTGTTCACTGTATATAATTAAAACTCGATACTACGAACACTCAAATATATGTGCCATTATTGATCTTTAACAAAGGAGCTTTCTGCATTAAAGCAGCCACCTCCCTACAAAGTTCTTCTTTACTAAAATTTCGTTGTATCGAGTTTTTACTGTATATATGCAGTAAATTTATTTATGGAAAAAATCGTCTTGAAGAGATGATTCTAAAAAGATTATACATGTGTAATAAAGAGTTTGGTTAAGCATTCTTTAACCTTCTACTTTATAAATACAGTAAAACCTCTCTATAACGGCCATTTAATCATGTAATTTAGGGCAGGTGGTTGCTTAAAGCAAGGTGAAAGTAAAACAGAATGCTCCTATAGGAGAGTTCTGTTATACTTTCACCTGGCTTTAAGCAACCACCTGCCTTTAACACAAAATACTTTATGTAATTTAGTGGCAGTTATAGAGAGGTTTTACTGTACGCCTTTTTAGGCCTTTGCAAACAGAGTAGACTCAGATCAGAGGGTTTCTATGGGAGCAGTCAAATCAGGGCCTGTTCTGTTTGCTAATGATATTATATAGTTTCTGCCATAGCGTAAAATAGCGTAAAATTCCAGTGACTATGTGCAATTATAAAAACTAATAAATATTCATGATGTCATTATTCCTTTCACGATAAATCATGGAGTAAAGAGTTTTTAAAAAGCAGCTGATTTTGTGTGTCTGTTTTACAGGTTACTGACAATGGGCTGTCAGACCTGGTTCTCGGCTGTCCCAGTTTGACCTATCTAAACATCATGTCATGTGGAGTCACTGACAATGGGATCAAAATGCTGTCAAAGGTGGGTACCAATGGAGTCATTCTTAACCCTTTGCTCCATAAATACGCCTTTCTACGCCTCTGTAAAAGACACTTTATGAAACCATTGTGATATGCTCTATTTATCACAATGGTTTCAAATTACAAAATTCTAAAAAAATTCCTTTTCTCTCGTTAGTGCTCCTTTCAAAGAGGTTGGATCTGAAAAAAAAGCCATGGAGTATTATTGCCATTATAAAAAATAGTTTATTAAACACTTCCTTCATAAAAACACATTTGCAAAGCAGAGTCGACCCAGATGAGACGGCCCCTGTTGGAGCCTTTTGATCAGGATCTACTCTGTTTGCTTTTGACATGATATAGATCTGATTCTACAATTTTTGTCAAAGCGAAAAAACGTCCTTGAAAAAAAAGGTTATTAAAAATCAGCTAATAAATATTCATGATCTCGTTATTTCTTACATGAATATTCAACAGGGAAAGGGTTAACATGTATCATGTAATTATTTCTTACATGAATATTGATAAGGTAAAGGGTTTAACCATTTGTTGATATAAACCTGTTTTCAAGCATTTGCAAACAGAGTAGACCCAGATCAGACGGCTCCCATAGGAGCCGTCTGATCAGGGTCTGCTCTGTTTGCTTACAGAATTTGAAAGATATGCTTCTTTACTTTCTAAATGGCAACAATGTTCCACCTTCGATATTTTGTTGTAACTATTTTTTCTATGAATATTCAGTAGGTATTGAAATTTGGAATAAATGTAGAACAGGGAACCAGGGTTTAAGACTGAGAATTATACTTATTTAATTAAACATGTCCCTGTTCTATTTTTATTACAAATTTTATTACCTACTGAATATTCATGGATAAAATAGTTATTAAGAAATATGGAAGGTGGAACATTGCAGCCATTTTAGAAAGTAAAGAAACAAATCTATCAGATTCTATTAGCAAACAGAGCAGACCCTGATCAGACAGCTCTTATAGGAGCCTTCTGATCTGGGTCTACTCTGTTTGCAAATGCGTGAAAACACATTTACATGAGGGAAAGGGTTAACTCTTTGTATGCTAGCGACTGATTTTTCTATCATTTGTGACATATATCAGCAGTTTTGATCCAGATCAGGCCCCACAAAAGGCGAGGCCTGCTCTGCGATCTAAGCTGTTTGTTAATTAGGTTCAGCTTCAGCAGAAAATAAGAAAGAAAATTTATACTTCTTAGCTCACCTGAGCTGAAGGCTCAGGATGAGCTATTGTGACCACGATGTGTCCGTCATCCGTCGTCCAGCGTCCGTCCACATTTTCAAATGACATCTCCTCTAAAACTGTTTACCCTATTATAACAAAATTTTGTCAGAAACATCAGTGGCTAGGGGGAACCAAACGCTGTTTACATTATGACCCGGGCCAAAATGGCCCTGCCCAAGGGCTTATCAGTTTTTCATAGGAAAATCTTTAAAAATCTTCTTCTCTGAAACTTTAAGGCCTAGACCTTTGATATTTTGTATGTAGCATGATCTTATCGTCCTCTACAAAGATTGTTCAAATTATTACCCCCTGGCCGAAAATGGGCCCGCCCAAGGGCTTATCAGTTTTTCATAGGAAAATCTTTAAAAATCTTCTTCTCTGAAACTGTAAGGCCAAGACCTATGATATTTGCTATGTAGCATGATCTTATGGTCCTCTACAAAGATTGTTCAAATTATTACCCCCGGGCCAGAAATGGCCATGCCCAAGGGCTTATCAGTTTTTCATAGGAAAATCTTTAAGAATCTTCTTCTCTGAAACTAAGGCCTAGACCCTTGATATTTGGTATGTAGCATGAACTTATGGTCCTCTACAAAGATTGTTCAAATTATAACCCCCGGGTCAAAAATGGCTCCGCCCAAGGGCTTATCAGTTTTTTGTAGGAAAATCTTTAAAAATCTTCTTCTCTGAAACTGTAAGGCCTAGACTTTTGATATTTGGTATGTAGCATGATCTTATGGTCCTCTACAAAGATGTTCAAATTATTACCCCTGGGCAAAAAATGTCCCGCCCAAGGGCTTATCAGTTTTTCATAGGAAATTTTTTAAAAATCTTCTTCTCTGAAACTGTAAGGCCTACACCTTTGATATTTGGTATGTAGTATGATCTTATGGTCCTCTACAAAGATTGTTCAAATTATGACAGGCAGGCTAAAAATGGCCCCGCCCCAGGGCTTATCAGTTTTTCATAGGAAAATCTTTAAAAAATCTACTAAAACTGTAAGGCCTAGACATTTTATGTTTGGTATGTAACATGATCTAATGGTCCTCTACAAATATGTAGCTGTGGCTTGTGGTCCTCTGTCAAGCATGTTCAACTTGCGACCCTGACCACTGGGCGAAACCTGGCCCTGCCTCAGGGCTTATCAGTTTTTCAATGGAAAAATATAAAATATTATTTTTCTCTGAAACCATAAGGCTTAGACCTTTAATTAATGGCATACTGCTTTGCCTTGTGGTTCTCTACCAATGTTGTATACATGACTTCTTGTGGTCGAAAATGGCCCCGCCCCTAGGGTTATCTCAGGTGAGTGCTTCAGGACCTCATGGCCCTCTTGTTGAAATGATGAAGATGAAAATTGAGCAGACGACAAATTAGCTAATAGCATGCAAAGTGATAAAGAGTTTGTATTAGCTGGATACAAGCCCAAATACAGCCCACCAGTATTTTAAGGGTTGTGATATATAGTGCTATTTAACCATTTACTCCATAATTGTTGCGCCTCTCTATGCCATTTCAAACGGAGAATACCCAGATCAGACGGCTCCCATAGGAGCCGTCTGATCAGGGTCATGCACTGTTTGCTTATGGGTTGGTAACAGATCTGATTCTACAGTTTCTGCTTTGGTAGAACTTTCCTATGCTGTTTTAAACATTAATCTAATTAATATTCATGAGGTCATTAATCCTTACATAGATATTTATGGAGTAAGGGGATTAAAGGTCAGGATTCTGAGATTTATGACCTTTGACCCTCATCTTGCTCGTGTTTTATCCTACCCCAGCTTCAGCACCTGACCAACCTGGATGTGTCTAACATCCCACTGATGACTCCGAGCTCCATTATCTATGTGTCCAGGTACTGCAAGAAGCTTGACTGTGTCAACATCTCGTTAAACTCCGTCATCGATGACCACTGTGTGGCGGAGCTTGCCCGAAACTTGCCGTCTCTTTTACGACTATACTGTGTCTCCTGCTGTGTCACAGACAAAGGTTTGTTTTATTCATTTCATTTTATTCTAAATGTTGAGGCATAGATAAATTTTATTCCTTTTTCGTCATATAAGCATGTTTTCACACACCTGCAAACAGTGTAGACCCAGATCAGATGGCTCCTATTCGGGCCGTCTGATCAGGGGTCTGCTCTGTTTGCTTATGATATTTGATAGATCTGTCTCTTTAGCTTCTAAAATGACTACAATTTTCCACCTTCTATATTTCATTACAACTATTTTGTCCATGATTATTCAGAGGGTAATGAAATTTAGAATAAACATTGAACAGGGAACCCTGACATTGAACAGGGAACCAGGGTTAAACCTTGTAGTTGATAGAGACAGGGAACCAAGGTTAAACCTTGTAGTTGATAGAGACAGGGAACCAGGGTTAAACCTTGTAGTTGATAGAGACAGGGAACCAGGGTTAAACCTTGTAGTTGATAGAGACGGGGAACCAGGGTTAAACCTTGTAGCTGATAGAGACACCTTTTTTGTGTGTTTGCAAGCAGAGTAGATCCAGATCAGGGTCCATGCTTATAAAGATTTTACTTTAGTCTGAGTTCGTTCTCAAGTTTTTGATTGGTCAGATTTGAGCCAAAGGCTTGAGAACTCAAATCTGACCAATCAAAAGCTTGAGAACTCAAATCTGACCAATCAAAAGCTTGAGAACGAACCCAGACTCAACTTAAAAGCTTTATAAGCATGGACCCAGATAGTTTCTTGATACAATGGCACTCCATACGCCTTTCTATTTGCATTTGCAAACAGAGTAGAACAGTCAATGGCACCTATAGGAGCCGTTAGATCAGTGTCTGCTCTAGTTGTGTATGATATACTATAGATACGATTCTACAGTTTCTGCCATGGCCAATAGAAAATAATCTAATTAACATTCATGACATTATTATTTCCTACATGAATATTCATGCAGGAAAGGGTTTAGTAAAAAATCGAATGAGTATTACCATTTATTGTGGGTTTTTTTTCAGGTCTGGAAGACATTGCCTTTCACAGGCCCACCCTGGAAGCACTGGATGTTGGATGGTGTCAGGATATAACAGATCGAGGAGTTAGAGTTATCTCCCATACCTGCAGAAAGTTGGATTACTTTGGTCTTATTCGTTGTGACAAGGTCACTATAGAAACCATAGAAGAGTTAGTGTTAAGTTACCCAACAGTGAACTACTCAACATTTATTTTAGAATCTCGAAGATTACTTGAGAGGGCCCGTAGAGAAGGGTACCAGTTTGGTCTATAGCAAGGGCTTGTTCAGGATGTTGAACTTGGGTACCAGTATCTAGCAGTAACTTTTGTTTTCTTTTGCTTGGTGTATCCCTGTACTCCATGAGTGTTCATATAAGAAATCATGACATCCTGAATATTATCACCTTCCTTGCCAAAAAGATGGGTCGGTGATATCATATGCAAACATTTTGGATCCAGATGAGACGCCGAATATATCAGCGTCTCATCAGGATTCAAAATGTTAGACACAATTTATCTTTTTACAGTAAAACCTCTCCATAACGGCCACTAAACTATATCAAATATTTTGTGTTAAAGGCAGGTGGCTGCTTAAAACAATGTGAAAGTAAAACAGAACGCTCCTATAGGAGCGTTCTGTTTTACTTTCACCTTGCTTTAAGCAGCCACCTGCCCTAGATATCAACTAATTAACACAATTTAGTGGGCGTTATACAGAGGTTTTACTGTATAAAGGAATTGAAGAAGCACATAGTCTAAGACTTAGTCTTGAAGCAGACAAAAATGTGCCCAGCAGACAACAGTGCTGGTACTGAAAGGGTTAATTGTTAAAATAGCCCATGAACACAGGAAAGTTTGACCATGGCATAAGCTATAGAATCTTAACTATATTATATGATAAGCAAACAGAGCATATCCTGATCAGATGGCTCCGACAGAAGCCGTCTGACCTGGGTGTACTCTTGTTTGCAAAGGGTAGAAAAGAGTACATGTATTTATTGAGCAAAGGGTAAAATCTGCTGAAGAAAGTGTTGTAGTCAAATACAGTAAAACCTCTCTATAACGACCACTAAATTACAAGTATTTTGTGCTAAAGGCAGGTGGATGCTTAAAGCAAGGTGAAAGTAAAACAGAACGCTCCTGGAGAGTTCTGTTTTACTTTCACTTTCACCTTGCTTTAAGCAACACAATTTAGTGGTCATTATACAGAGGTTTTACTGTAGTATCATCTGCATCACTTCTCATTGAAGCACTTTTTCCATATCTGTTTCTGTACATGATCTGAGTTTCCGTTTACTAACGAAGTCACAGATTCGTCTTAAGTGTGCTAGAATTTAAAGTTAATCATAGGAAAAACCCTTCAAAGCGATCGTATTAAGAATAAATATAGTTTTCCTTAAAAGTACGCAAATGATAAACCCATTCCCCACTAGACTATTTTTAGATCCAACCTCTTTGAATCTACAGAAAAGGAGCATTTTCTACAGAAAAGGAAAATTTTAAAATGGTTTAGTTAATGAAACTATTGTGATAAATAGAGCATTTGCTCCAGTGGAGCAAATGCTCTATTTATCACAATGAATTCAAAAAGTAACTTTTACATAGATGCCAAAAGGCGTTAGTAGGAGGGAGTGAGTTAACGTATACATACATCCTACATACAGATACCACCTATCTTATAAACCTAAACTTAAGACCTATATTTGGCAGTCGCATTAACACCCTTTTCATACATTTGCAAACAGAGTTGAACCAGATCAGGGTCTGCTCGGTTTGCTTTGACCTGATATTAATCTGACTCTACAGTTTTTATCAAAGCAAATCTTACCTTAACCCTTTCCCTGTTCAT